>OZ014454.1:11912027-12280468 GCA_963966035.1 Acleris laterana | reverse complement strand
CGACCACGCGCTCGAGCGCCGCTTCCACGCGCACGACACGCTCACGGTCAGTCACTACTACCTTCTTCTTAACACTGCACTGCACATATAAAACACTGTCGCGAATGATTGTAAAATATTATAATATAGGTAATAATCAAAGACCACTTACCCTATAGACTCCGCATACAAAGGCGCCCCCGTAAGCCATGCTTATGCTCACAGAACACTAATTGGTTGCCATGGTTCTATTGGCGCGCACCACGACGCGCACACTTGATTATTCGTTGACTTTGAACTAGCCAATCACGGTGCACTTTCCGCCCCCCGCGCCCCGCCATTTTGGCTTAATGAGACACTAGACAAACTGTTCCGAAGCGGAGTCTATAGGGTAAGTGGTCTGTGGTAATAATACTTGACATCGATAAAAAAATATTTCTAACACTAGATCTAGCTTTTAATTAGTTACATATACTCATTTTAGGTTCGGTCCGTACTCACCCCTTAATCTCTACTTACCCCATTTTACGGTATTTCAATCAATTATGTGGGCATTTTCACTAAAAAGTGTACCATGTGGTCAATATATAGCAAATTTTCGTCACAAAACTGACAAAGTTAAAGTTCCTTAATTTCAGTCCTTAATTGAGTACACTTTTTAGTGAAAACGCCCATCTATCATTATTTGTATTTCATTCCATTCTAAGCCAGTAAGCGATATCTCAGATTCAATTGACAAAGTAGATTAAACCCTCCTCTATTAGTAATGGGGTTGTGATTCCTACAGGAGTTTTATTTGAGATGCGGTTATTTGTCTTAAGAGGGCAGTAAGATGAATTGTGAGCAACTTTTTGATTTTGTTTCAGGCATTATTTGACTTTCTTGCATCAAAAGGTTTTCCAACCGAACAATACAAGGTGATCTCTAGCTGGCCTAGGAGAGACGTAAGTTTTATTCTTTTGTACACATTCAATAAATATGTCCTTATCGTCGGTGATAGTGCAATACCGTGTAACTCAAAAAATCAATAAAGTGCAAAATACACCTTAGAAATTAAGTCAATAAAGTGCATTTTGCAACTTGTTGAATTTTTTACCTACGCGATATTGCACTATCACCGACGTTATAAGGTTTTTCATATCGTATTGGGCCTGCTATAGATGTTACAGATACCACGTTAGATTTGGCAAGTTTATTGATGTTGCTAATTAAAACTGCATTTTTTTTTTATTATCGATGAGAATTATGAAGGAAACTCAATCGATTTAGTATTCTGTTGTAAATTTGTTAACTTAATTTAATTTACTTCCTATTGTAAAATAAGGTATGATAAATCGCCTAACATCTTGTTCGCGTGAACCGTAAAATTTCAATCTTATCACAGGCACAATAAGATGAAAAATATTATAAGACGGAAGAGGTTTAATGTAAGTCGTTTTTTGACTACTGTACTATACTCCCGCGGCTGTAAAAGGCCAGATCTGACAGCTGTCAAGTCAATATGAAACATGTGTTTGAGGTTAGATATTGTACTTGACAGCTGTCAACTCAGTACATAATATGTGTTTGAAGCATCTTTAAGGTCATATTTTAGGGAGTATAATAAGAAGTAAAACCCAAGTTGCTTTATAATTCGTATTATTTCACAGTTAACGACAGAATCTCACAGCAGTACGTTGAAAGCGATGAAGCTATATCCGCAAGAAACGCTAATGTTAGAAGAACGGTGAAGCTGCATACACACACATACACACACACACACACACACTGGAAGCTTGCACACCAACATACCGAGGCTCTGGTCAGACGTGAAATTAAATTAAAACTATATATCGTATTTATCATTTGTTTTGTCTTTATTTTGTTAGTGATTCAGTGTCGTTCGCATCGTCGTTCTTTAATTTGATTACTTTCTAACTAATATTATTATATTACAGCCTGAGTTCGGCCGATTTTTTTTTGCCAATTGTATCGTTTCCCTACCGTTTCATTTGCCAACCCATTTTTTTTTTCCGGTTACTGTAAATATTTCAGGATTTATTTCAGTATCATCGTGTAGAACCCAATAGGTTAGGTTAGTTTTTTATAAAATCCTGAAATATTTACGGCTATAGAAAACAAAGCGGATTGGCAAATGAAACTGTTGGGACAAGATACATTTGGCAAGCGTATTTCGCCGAAACAAAGGTAACCCTTTAGCCTAACTTGCAATAATGTTAAAAATATGGCAGAAATAAGGGGTCAAAAAAATTATGTTCATTTTTCCCAATTGCTATGAACCAAAAAACCATAGACAATCATAGTTCACACGTTGAATAAAACGATATGAACAGTACTAAATTTGAATTTAACGCGCCATTTTGCAATTGTGCAACCCCATTCGACATACGAAGGTTTTTTTTTTTAGTTAAATTATGTTCCCACTTGTAGTGTCGGTCTTATGGTCAATTGCACCAAGATAAAATCTATATTTGAGACTGTCAGTGCTCTACATTTTGACACAACTGTACTTAAACTACTTACTTAATCTAGTTTAATATTTTTACTTCAAGTGGTTGAGGAGACTTTCGTCATTCCACATGGAAATATACTACATATTTACAGTAGAACACAACCGATATGGCCTGTCGTGGGTCTTCGTTCGCGCAGAAACGAACAACGATTCCGATGATTTCCGAAAGCACGATTAAAACCCACGATCCGACTTGTACGTAATAGTTATAAGGTGCAAATTAAATTGCATTTATTGTTTCCATCTCACTCACGCACGTTTGACGGCTGATTGCATGACGCGGGTGCGCGACAAAATGGCGTCACTAATAACCAATAATAGCACAGAATACAACCACGCAACGCTGATTGGTTCCCGCGCTTCGAAAAAAGGTCATCTGCGCAGGTACATCGGTATGCCATATCGGTCGTGTTTTACCGTAACTTCGTACTTTTCGCCCCAATGTATAACAGAATGTACAGTAGAGTTCATAAATACATGTGTACACTTTATTCCCTTGTCACCTTAATCGCTGTGACAATTCATATATGGCAGTTGGTAAATAGGTACCTAAAGCGTACACATATTTATGAACTCGACTGTATATAATACGTATGTACCATATTGCACGTGGCGTAAAGCTTAAGGTACACCGTACCATACAGAACGGCGTCTAAACTAAAGTCGAAACCAAAATCCGTTAGACAACTTTGACAATTCATTCCTCACTTCACGTCATAAATTACTAATGATTTAATTGCTGTGAAAATAGCCCTGGTAACCCTTTATCTTTCAAATATGTCTTATAGTTTCGACTTTAGCGTTTTTGGATCGTGATCCTGGAATGAAACTGAGGTACGGTACGGGCTTAGAGGTAGGAGAGCATAGAGGGAGTATAAAAACGGCTAATAGAATAGTACTTTTCGCACCTGTTACAAATGTCTTTCGTTAAAAAGAGTCTTCTATATATGACCGCGTTCGATTGATTTTCAAAAGTGTACCACTTTTTAGGTGTGTTAGTTTGTGACTCTGCATTAGTGTGCGTAAGTTTGCAGTCAGTGATGTGCGCTTTATCAATAATATTGGCTACACGCTGTGTTGTACACGGAAGAAAAAGGGTGGTACGCTTGGCACACAGACCACTTACCCTATAGACTCCGCTTCGGAACAGTTTGTCTAGTATCTCATTAAGCTAAAATGGCGGGGCGCGGGGGGCGGAAAGTGCACCGTGATTGGCTAGTTCAAAGTCAACGAATAATCAAGTGTGCGCGTCGTGGTGCGCGCCAATAGAACCATGGCAACCAATTAGTGTTCTGTGAGCATAAGCATGGCTTACGGGGGCGCCTTTGTATGCGGAGTCTATAGGGTAAGTGGTCTGTGGCTTGGCATTTGGCTACACGGGATCTATGTTTTCCTACATCTATGGGTACGGGCAAAATAACATGTGAACATACCTTTATTTTATTTGGTCTAAATGATTCTAAGAAATGTCACCACCGTATCGATGTCTAATCCCAATTATTGTACAGATGTATACATTATCATAGGACAACGTATTTTATCGAATACGTTAGACCTATTTGTGTTGTTAATGAAATTAGCCAATAGTATATTAATGCGACCGGAACCGCTTACTATTTAAAGTGTTTTCGATAGGGTATTTGTTGGATTGGTTTTTAAAAACCCAGACGATGCGGTAAGCATATCATCGACTTACCCTAATAAAAAGCTATCCAATACGATACAATTAATTCGACTAAGCACTTACCATTTCCTTAAAACCCGCGTTAACCTTTCCCTATGAAGTGTTTATTGAACGGCTTCAAGCTATTTTAATCTCTACGCACAACATACAACATATTTTTGCAATTAGCATGAAACCACACGAATCTTGGTCAAAGTCAACGGAGAGGGAAAATCGATAGGGTAACGAACGGTAGGGTAATGTAAAGTGCTTAAATTCGAAACCCTTAAGAAACTGGTAACCCCATTGGTAATTAACAAGTTCGGAGCAGTTTCCAGTGCGTATACTTTCCGTGGTTTCTGATTCTGTGTTAAAAAAAGATTACTAGTAATTTATTGTAATGTATCGGGAATTATTTTCATAGCAATAAACTAAAATATATCCACTATGATTTAGGCACTAAGTGTATAGTGTATTGCGACTGGTTTTTATCGTAACTTGTTAGATTTAGGAAAACTTAGGCACCGCTATTCATACCAAATAATGGTTGTAATAAATGTTACATAGTTTTGAAGTAAATAAAACTATGTCACATTCGAAACAGTAATAGTTTAGACAACACACACCAAGTGTGTTTAGTCGGGCACTTTTCAAATTGGTCCCAATGTACAGTTAGAATAGTGTTTGCAAGACTTGGCATCTGTCATTTGTTTATGCTCAATCTTTACCCTTCTTGCAGTTTTTGTTAAAGCGTAAACAATCTAGTTTCATTGGACAGCATGCTTTTTCGATTCACTACAGTTTATTTCAATAAATGTATTTATTATATTCACTTACATATAAGTCAGGAATCCTATTGGTTAGACGACATTTTTACGTTACACATTTTAACGCCAGACTTATGTAAACACACGTAAGTAATTGTAAATTAAAAAATATATATATGTCTATCATAGTGAGGGAATACTTAATACTAAAATATATATTATTATTGTAGGTACTGATCTGCCTTCGATAACAATAGCAAGCTTCCATGAACATTTCGCTTTTTGAATACAAAACAGACACATTCCAAAATAATTCGCTCTTGCATTGAAAATCTTTTACGAGCTTCTAATTTTAAAATACAACACTGACTCATTTTGGAATGTGTCCGTTTTGTATTCAATTTACGGTTTAATTGCGCATTTAGTGTAACTCTGGTTACAGAAGAGCATACCCGACAGGCCTTCTGCCTTAAATTGTATTAAAATTGTTCCACTATTCGCAGCTTCTTGTTCATATATATTTACATGAATGGTTGTAGCTTGCGTAATTTATTATACATATATTTTGCAAGGGTCGCTGCTCGGATTTGGACGTTTATAATTTTTCACGTGACCGTCACGATTATGGAAACAGTGTAATGTGACGTTATGATGTTATGTACCCAAATAAATAATGCGATGGAGATGATGGAGTTATTTTTTTTTATATTTAACCTTTTGAATGTCACAGACGGCTGTGGCCGACATCCTAAAGTGCCACTGGCGCCACGACGGCTACAGCCGACACAAGTCCAAGATTAAAAGATACTTTGTTTCGTATGAATTAGGTTGTAATTTGCATAGCATGGCAAACATTTGCGGCGTGTGAGTGGTGCATTTTGTATTCGACGTGAGGCGTTCAAAAGGATAGAGACGTTTTTCAAAAAAAAGCGCAGACTTCGTATCGTAGTGTGTCTTAAACATCAGTAAAGTAAGGAGATTTTGAGAGAAGTGCCGTAAAAAGCTCCGAAGAAATTCATAATTCCCAATGCACTAAAACACCGTCATATTATCACTACATAGTATAAAACAAAGTCGCTTCTCGCTGTCTGTCCCTATGTATGCTTAGATCTTTAAAACTGCGCAACGGATTTTGATGCGGTTTTGATTTTAATAGTGATTCAAGAGGAAGGTTTTGACGTATAAAAAAATCTGTTTTGTGTACGGGTGTTACAGAAAACTCACATAAACGAAAGCGAAGCGAGGGCGGGTGGCTAGCATCTAAGTAATCCTGAAAATGCCTACTATATTCAACAAGGTTGTGGGCTCTACGAGGCATGGAGTACTCAAAAACCTTTCCCTACTAACTTTAGCAATAGTTTAGTCACAGGTTTATTTATAATCTATTTTTTAGTGAGTCTACTTGAAATTATAATTTTACGATACAATATAATACAAAAAATGTTAAATAAACACCGATTTTTATTCTTTATTTTATTACATGGTGAATCAACAGGTGGTCTTATATGTAATTAAAAAAAATAATGTTGTTTTTTTTAACAAAAACAATATAAAATTGGCGGACTAAATACCTACCAATAAATATAGAAATCTGCAAAAAAAATATTTCATACCTCTACAAAAGATACACAAAGTTATGATTAGAAAGGCATTGCCTACCCCTATCGCAAAGTAAAGCATAGGAACCAATGTATGACAAAATTAAAAGTAAAATGATCACAACTAAGAAGCTTCACTGGTTCTTTGTATTTAAATTCGACTAAAATGTATACATACTTATACCTTATACCTAATGCAAATCATCAAAAATCATCTAGAACATATTTGTAATAACGGTTACAGAATCTTACACTGCGCATGGCACCTACCGTTAAATTAACGTTACGTCATAATCATAATAATATGTCTAATAGGCTTGTGTCGTTCAGGAACTAAGAACTAAAAGGAATGAATTCCCGTAAAGGACCGAAACTAACTAGTTCTTCGTAAACGATCTTAATAGGACTTCGGTACTTTAGGTCAGTATCAATTGTACGTATGAGCGAACGAGTAAAGAGCGCACGGCACAGCACTCGATGTGAACGATACCAATAGTACCTACCTATTTCTAAGCGTGTCCTGCTCAGATCCCAAGCTCCGGTGTTAAATGACCTAAAGCAGGGATTCCCAAAGTGGTCCAAGGGGACCCCCAAGGGTCCACGGGAGACTCGACGGGGGTCTACGTGGGAGTGACAAAAAATGGGGGTACACAATCGTAAGTGGGGGTGCATTTAATTTGGTTTCGATTGTGAAGAGCTAAAATGTTGGCTTGACTTGTCCTATCAATATAGATATAATATTTTAAGAAGCTCAGCGACTCTTACTTTTAAAAACTTGCATATTACATTTCATATTATATACTATGCTTCTTTTTACACTCCGAATAGGACGTTTTCTATATAAAATTTGTGAGAATTGATTGGTTCTTGTGCTGTGAGTCACTGTAGATTTCAAAAGAGTAAAATTGGATGGAGTTACTTTTTCGATTGACTATCTTTGCTTTTTTGACATCCACTCACAGCACAATCATATAGAATTTAACTGAAAATTTGTTTAATCGTTTTTATTAATCTAATAATTGACCCCATCAAGCAATCAATTCTAACCTTTTTTTTTCAAAAGCTTAATTCGTCGTTGAACCTCAGCCACAACGCAAGTATCCATAGATACTTAGATCTAATCTTCACTTTTTTTTTTCGAAATTTAGAAACTGGTAGTAATGTAGCTGGGGGTCCACCGGATTCAGCAAAATTTTGAAAGTGGTCTATGAAAGAAAAGTTTGGGAACTAAAATACCTGACCTAAAGGAACTAAAATACCGAACTAGTTTCTTTCACCGATTGACCGAGATCAGAGCTCTCCCTACACCGAACGGGCACAACTCTAATTTCTAAACTGGATCCTCTGACCAGCCATTCTGAACACCATCAGCTCCGCCAATAACAGCATTGTGGCTGCGACCGTCCCCACCAGTAGCACTATTAGGGGGGTGGAGAACTCTCTGAGGGTCACGGTGAAGATGCTGGAGTCGGGCGTGCGCACACAAGGTGGCTTCGGCTCGTCCCAGGTGGACCGGAGCCGGTGCATCAGCCCTGCTTCGAACATCTTGCGAATGCTGTGGACAGGCCGGATTATTCATTAGGCAGTGTAGGCAAGGCTCCTGCATCACCAAGGGGCCGGAAAAAATATGTATTTTAGGATGCAAGATAAAGGAGGAAGGGGGCAATGGGCCCCACAGACACAGCTGGACAGATACGCCGAGAGCGACGCAGCTATTTATTAGAATGAGAACGTTATATACGTCTCATTCTAAGGCAGCGTTCCCATTATGTCGTAAAATTTATTACCGTACAGTTTATAATAAAGTTAGGGATAATCTTAGGAGACCCCAACATACGTAAAGAAATAATGCATAAATTTTACTCTATAATATTAATAAGTACTTAGTAGCTGTGTTCTATCCACAGGATTTGGTTCTATATAACTGAAAATGGAACCAGTGAGATAACCCCACCGGTTAAGTTACTAATGTGCTGCAAAACATGAATTTACTTCTCGAGTTAAGCAGTCTTTACAGGTCAGATAAACCTTTATTGTTTCTTACAGATGGGCCCTCTCTGATACACTTCGACAATTACACACAGCTGTTCGAATGAGCAGGTTTTCTCAGGATGTTTTCTCTTCACCGTAAGAACATTGGGTGCGTACAGTCAACCAATTTGATTTCTAGGCCACTTTGGACTATGTTAAAGTGACGTTGTCAACCAAAACGTAAGAGACTCCCTATGATTTGGTTTACAACGTCACGTTGACAAAGTCCATAGTGGCCTAGGAATCAAATTGGTTGACTGTACCTAAGCAGCGTACTTAAGTTAGAAAAATAATTGGTACATGGTTGCCGCGGGGGTACGATCTCGGTACCTTTACGATCACGAGTCGACTCCCAAAGTCTGCCACCGACGCTCTATAATATTATTTAATCTTACTCACCCGTAGCTCAAATGTTTTCTATAAGGCGATTCCTTCTTCATCACCGCATACAAGATCTGCGGCGGAAACAGATTCACCTCCTGTAGCTCGCAGATCTCTTGCTCCGTGAACGTCTTCTTGATGATATGGTAAGCGTAGGCGAGGTCCGCGTGGTAAGCGAAGCCGCCGCGCTTGACCAGCGACATGCCGTGCTCGGGGGGGAAGAAGTTTTGGGGGGAGGTAGACGCGATTTTGTAAGAGAACAATTCGAGAGCCACTGGGTCTGTAGTGCGCTGAAATATGAATTCATTATTTAGGATTCGATTCATATTGCAATATCGTTTTAGAACAGCGAGCGACTCCCCAGTCGAGGGTAACATTGTAGATTGTTAACCAAGGGATGAAAGTGATCAATCGCTTCCCGAGATATTTATCCGCGCGAGCGGTAGCGAGTGCGTCTATAGTTCCAGGGTTAAATGGATATTTTGACCCGAGAAGAACACTCTACTTTCCATTTCGACTATTTTTTTTTAGTTTTAGCATCTCTTACGGTAGGGAAATTACAGCCTTTACAACGTTTAGAACGATGTTTCTTGATTTTTTCAATCAATCTTCACAGTTGAAGCAGTCAAATCAATATTTTGAACATATTTTGTAAGAAATTTGTGAACGTTGTTCCTTTGTTATAACCCTAAACTGTCAGCTGTCAAATAGTGTTTATTTTTAGTGGCCTGTATATTTCCGTACAAAAGGAGAATTAAAATCTTACGTAAATTTTGGGTCACCCTGTACTGTATGTATGGGTAACGAACCCTGAAGTAATCCCTGTTATACAGCGTGTCCTCCACGCCTGCCTTCAACTTGCTACGCAGCAAGTCTTCCAGGGTCCGGATGGTGACCGGCGGCGCGCGCAGCAGTGTTGACACCACCGTCGCGTTGTAGTACTGGTATACCGTCAGAGAGAACAGGAACGATGTGAACAGCACCAGCTTGACTGATGACGCGTGCCGGTTGACGGCCATTCCTTAGTCATTAAATACTTATGTATTAAAACTAAAAAAGTCATTTTATTGATAACTCACGTCGACCAACATAATAACGTAGGTACTTATTGTAAGTGGAGTTTCCCTTGTTTTATGACTGACAATTAAATTAGAAAATTAACTCCATTGCATTCGCCATAGGTTTATTGGTAATTTGCGTTGTATGATGGACTTTAAGGACTCACAACAGAGGGTGGAAAAAAATGGACCCTGTAGGGGAACTTAAATACTTAAGTTATTTTTTAAAAGAAACCAAACTGCAAACAAATATTTTCTAAAATTATCTTGCCTCACGCAGAAACCAACCAGATAAAAAAAAAAAATATAGCGCTATTTTATTCTACTAATCGATAAGATTATTGTTCAGGATAAAATCTCTAATAACCATTTGGTCTCAGAAATAAAAAAGATCGTGACACCTCTAACATTAATTATAGCGAGTGTTAATTTATCGATTTTTAACTAGTTTGATCCCGGGTGAGGCAGCAAATCTTAAAAAATCTTCAAATGCTGGTTTATTCCTTTTTTTAAATAAAATAATGTTTCCTTTAAGTAAAACGATATAATATCTAACAGTTCCCCTACAGGACCCGTATTTTTTTATCCTGTAAGTATTCGTTTTTTTTTGCCGTCCTAAGCAAAAACGCACTAACTAAGATAAACCTCCTGGGGGGTTATTATGACGTAGCTATGCCGTTTATTTTACGGTGAGCGTAAAGGACGGAGATATAGCAGCTATATAGCTTTGTCCTTTTCTCTCAGCGTAAACAGAACTGCATTGCTATGTCATAATAACCCCCCTGTAGTACTATCAACCTTATTATTAACGACATAGAATTTAATCTACTTTGGTGATTGAATTTAAGATACGCTTATTGTGTTAGGAGGGCAGAATACGGTAGGCATACCCTGCTGGCACACAGCACTCCAGACAGACAGCAGCGCGAGGCTCGCAGACGAGTCTGCCTCGTCGCCTGCCGCACGGATCGGCTTGAGCTTGAGCAGCGCACACAGGAGCACGCCCGCCACCGCCAGCAGCCCGAGGATGCAGTACCACACCTCGTCAGTCAACGGACGCGTGTATACCGAGAGAAACCCGCCCGGGTGCTTTGGGTGACGGAATATGAAGCAGGGTCTGTGAATGTCAAATGAAAATACAAATCACTACATACCTAACCCTATCCACTATAGCGAGCTAGTACCAGAAAACTTAGATAGCACGTGATTGGTCAGCGATAAGGGCGATGCATGTGCACCGGGTTAGTTTACATGGCGGTCAAATATCAGTCAACATCTGTCTCTTGTACGGTGCGGACGCGTTTTAGTGTTCTCCTTTCAATTTAACCTGTGACTCGGCTTGTTTACAATACAATACAATACAAATACTCTTTATTGAACACCAAAAGAAAACAAAACACGGAACAGTACATTTTAACTATAGGTATACAACAGGCGGTCTTACCGCTAAATAGCGATCTCTTCCAGACAACCTCGGACAGAGAAATAATAAAAACAAAAATACATGGCAGGCGGTGCAAACTAAATTATACAGAACTCAAACTAAACTACAAGAAACACTTCTGATATTGTAAAAACTACTTACACAAATATAAACTAAGTACATATAAATATACACATAAACAAAGTAAATTAGTTAATAAATACATACTAAATACACGCTAAATAAAATACATACTATTATACAAATATAAAATATATATACATAAATTCTAGAAATCAGCCAAACAAAGATAATACACGGGGTCATAGAATGGTAAAAATAAAAGTAAAGGCAATCATAGAAAAACTACGGAAGCGATAGATACTCGTAGTATTCCTTTAACTTGTTTTTAAAAATAAAAATAGACTGAGCACGCCTTACTTCTGTAGGCAAAGCGTTCCATAGCCTTATTGCCTGGATTGTGTAGGAATTGGAGTAAAACTTAGAGGAAGAAAAGGGGACTGACAAAAGATGGTTTTGGGAAGCTCTAACTGAATTAAAATAATTGAAACGCTCCTTAAGGTAACACGGGGTTGCAGGGTTGAAAAGTATGCTGAAGAGGAGACTTAAAATATGAAAGTTACGACGAGCACGGATTGGGAGCCACTTGAGCTGATTGCGAAAAATGGAGACGTGGTCATACTTGCGTAACCCAAATATGAACCGTATGCACAAATTTTGAATACGCTCAAGCTTATTAAGTTGCTCCTCAGTAAGATCTAAATAGCACACGTCAGCATAATCTAAAATAGGAAGGAGTAAAGTTTGAGCAAGCGCAATTTTAGTAGAAAGAGGCAGAAAGTTTTGAAGCCGTCTTAGAGATCCTACAGCTGCGAACATCTTCCTGCTAGTCTCACTTACTTGAGGTGCCCATGACAAAGAGCAGTCCATAATGACACCGAGATTCTTAACCTGTAGAGAGTAAGGAATAAGAGCACCGTCGAAATAAACTGGGGGAAGATTTTCAAACTTGACTCTAGAAATAAGTTTGGAGCTGCCTATGACGATTACTTGAGTTTTAGTAGGGTTTACTTTTAGCCCAAACCCATTACACCAATGCAATATACGCTTTAAATCTTCATTGGCAGCGTCAACTACCGAAGAAAGATCGTCAAGCGTACCCTGAGAATAAATTTGAAGGTCGTCAGCATAAAGGTGATAAGAAGAGAGAAGGCTTTGCGTAATAGAATGAATAAAAATAGAAAAAAGAAGCGGAGACAGCACGCCACCCTGCGGAACGCCGGCTAGCGTGCTGCACCATGAAGATCGGGAATCACCCACCTTAATTCGCTGCCGACGACCAATTAAGTAGCTATCAAACCATTCAATTACTGCAGGAGATATGTTAAGGGAGCGTAAAATTGCAAGCATTATGTCGAAATCAACGGTACTAAAAGCATTGCTAAAGTCCAACAGCGTCAAAACCGTCAGTTTTCTGTTATCCATGCCAGCGCGAATGTCGTCCGTGATTTTGACGAGAGCAGTAGCCGTACTATGACCTGGACGGAAACCGGACTGAAAGGAGTTAAGGAGGTCATATCTGTTTAAGTAGGAAGACAATTGCTGATGAACAAGGCGCTCCAGGATCTTGGATAGGAAAGGAAGAATGGATATGGGACGATAGTCAGAAAAAGAAGCGGGATTTGATTTTTTGGGGAGAGGGACAACTTCAGCATCCTTCCATGACGAAGGAAATTCATTGGTCATAATAGACCTATTAAGGATACTAGAGATGATAGGAACGAGAAGGTCGAGCAAGGGAAGGATCATGTTACGACTAATGCTATCAACACCAACAGCATTGGAACTGATGGATAGTACGCTCTTCTTAACATCACTGTCAGTGAATTGAGAGAAGGAAAAAGTTGAAGTATCAGGAGTTGAGATGTTAGAAAGACATTTAAGCGTATCGGCTTTAGCCGGACCATTAAATAAGGTAGAAGAAGAGAAATGCTGATTCAGCTGATCGATGTCAATATCGTTGCTACTAGAATTTACTTGAGATTTTCCAACTCCTATTGATTTAAGAAATTTCCATACTTTAGCCGGATCACCATTTTCTACGGATTTATGTATATGACGACTTTGTGCATCACGACATATTGTGCCACATCGGTTGCGCAATGTGTGGTATTTAAGTTTATTTTCGACTGACGAGTCAAGTTTGTATCTACATTTTGCAACATTCTTTTTGTGAATCAGGGATCTTATTTCATCAGTAAGCCAAGGAGCAGGAAGATGCTTAATTTTGACTGGCCGAACCGGAGCATGGACGTCATATAACTGAGTAAGTTGGGAGTTGAACAATGCGACCTGGTCATCCACGGTATTAGCATTAGAAATAACACTCCAGTCAACCTTAACCGCGTCCTCACGGAGACTATCTACATCCAACCTACTAAAATTGCGCTGAAGGAGAATTTTTGGCTTAGATTTAGGGGGCCGGACTTTATACGATAGATAAATTAAGTCATGGTACGAAAAGGCATCCGCAGAGTATTGACCAAACTTCGCAACAAGAGTAGAAGAAGAAGTTAAAGCAAGATCCAAGAGTGATGGGGAACAATTGGGACAATAATGAGTGGCATTACAAGGAAGAATACTCATGTTGCAAGCAGTCACGAGAGATATAAGTGATTTTGAACGAAAGTCATTTTTAAGGAGACAAGTGTTGAAATCACCCATTAAGATGTGGTGGTTAAAAGAGGGCATGAGATCCTCGAGAAGCTTTTCAAGAGAGTCAAAATAATTAACATGTAATGAAGGGGAATAAAATACTCCAAGTAGAAGTTTAGTGTGAGAAAGAGTTATGCTAAGAAAAATATACTCTGCGGCGTCACAAGAATTTTGCGCTGACGTAGAAACAATAGAGTAAGGAATATGGGAACGAAGGTAGATGGCAACCCCTCCACCGCCTCTCCCTGTACGATCATTGCGAATCAAATGAAAACCTGGTAGAGAATAGGAAGAAGTCGGTAAACACGGCTTAAGCCACGACTCTGAAATTAAAATTGCATGCACATTTTTTAGGTCAAAAGTTAGTAGCATGTCATTAAAATGAGCAGGAATGCTTTGAGCGTTTATGTGAATAATATTAAAATTTTTAGGAACATCAGAAAATTGAGCATCAAGATAATCGTGGAGAGAAAGAGGAAGACTATGAAAACTATCATCGCTGACCGAACTAGAAGAAAAAGAAACGTAATTATTACTATCGTTACTATCAGTTTGGCTAGAAAAAGACATACGTATTTAAAACAAAAAATAATAATATATATATATATATATAAAATAAAAATATAAATAAGTTGTAATAAATAATTATGTAAATATTTAAAGGCGCTTTAGTAGACACTACCTGCCAGCAGTAAAACAAAGATAAGAAATAAAAACGTAATATCGAAAGTATGTTTACGAATAACGAAACGCAACGCATAAGTCGGCAACACCGAACAGACCCTAAGAGTGTCAGAGAGAAACGTCATTTACGTCATGTCAAAGTGACAGCTAACAGATATAATAATAAATCACATTTACAAAAATAAATCGATCAATCAATAAAGAGAATTGAGGGTATACATAAATGACATGCAACCAAAATAAGTGGTCCTAAATCCGTGGCTGGCGTGAAGACGTTGATATCTCGACATGTACGTTTTTTTTTTTATTTCTTTAAACGCTTCGTTATTTTTTTTTCTATATTGGTAATTTTTTTCATATTTTTATCTTAATTGCTTTTTGACTTATGGCCATTGTTCATACATTGATAACTATACTTTTGGCAAGTTATTGTGGATAAAAAGACATATTACACATCACATTGTGTGTATAGATTTATAAATAATTTTATCAATTTACTCTCGATTACAGTAATAACGTACTTTTTTTAACATAACGACATATCAATCAAACAAATCAAATATATCGAGTTATCAACTAACGCACAGTAACTAAAACGAAGTGCGTAATGTGACATCTCAACTTATATTACTGCCCATCGATTTGTCAATTTATGTACAGTTAATATAAGTAAGTTCTTAACATAATATCTAAACTTATACTCATGTCCATTGAGTTGTCAACTTCCGTACAGTAAATAAATTTAGTACGTAATATGACATCTTAACTTGTTCTACTTTCTACCGAGTTATCAATTTACTTACAGATAAGAAATCTAAGGTTGTTATATGACATCTCAATGTGTACGACTATCCACCGAGTTATCAATTTAGGTAGAGGTAATATATCTAAGTGCGTTATATGACATCTCAATTTGTACTACTGGCCACCAAGTTATCAACTTACGTAGAGTAAATCAAACAAGTGCATCATGTGATATCTCAACATGGAAACTTATGTCAAAGAATTATGAACCAACACAGTAATACGATATCTCAACTTATGTTTTAAAAATATTTTAATTCTCCAGAATATCTTAAGATATTAACAGACAAATAATTAAAATCAGTACCTGAAACCTTGACGTGTATAGTTATCAATGTTTTTAATCAAGGGAACAAACCAGTATACTTGTATATTTTCAGATAATAATGTAATATCTGGGAAACAAAGTAAGAATATGTACAGTTGTCAATATTATTAATTCCAATAAAAGTGTTGTCTCTGTTTATTATCATAATATTAAAATAGTTTCACTAATTTATTAACAATTTAATCACTAATTTATCTTAACATTTAAAGGTGCGCTCAGCATTGTGTTGCGACACTAAACTTGTTAGTGCTGCAACGCTGGTATTCTGTGAAAACCAGATTATGTGCGACAGCAACCGATATGTAACGCCTGTTGTTTTCAAGAACCCCCGCACTAAATGACATCATCCGCCGGTCTCCTGCCTCAATAAACGTGCCGGCCCTTTTAGACCCGACCGGCATTTGTAGATATGATGGCAAAATACCTGACAAAATGTCCTTGGTTCCGTGCAGAATATGGGACGGGTGCTAGTGTGAGATGCAACCTGAGTAGACATGCTAGCCCAGTCACATCTCCACCGGACCTCTAATAGGGCTGGTGCGGCAGCTGAACTAGCTGAAAGCTTAAAGGTTGGCCAATGTAGTGGTCTTGGCCAGTTGGTGGACTAGTAGAGAATGCCTTAAATATAAATAAGATATGTTCATTTCATTCGGCGTTGAGAAGGTGGCAGTTTCCTCGTTCAACGCATTAGTTTAACCATCCAGCGAGTAAATGCTGCCAGTATCTTTGAGGCCTTTCCTAGATATAAAAGATTTAAAATAGAATGAAGTTGTTAAAATGTAAGTTATAAATTGTACCTAAATACGTATTTATATTGTCATTAAAATAGATCGGCTTTTTATTAAATTGAATAGTGTTGAAGCTGGACTAAGCTTTCCCATAGGTCCTGTAGAAATTATCGAGCATATGCAAAACAAGCACGAAGTGGTCTTGAAACTTACATAAATCTAACTTCTCGGTTTTGTAGGAGTTCACCTGATTAGTGCTTCTGAGCCCTACAATGCATACAGTGACAGATATGTCACAACCAGTTTAATCGTTAGTAGTTAAAAATAATGTAAAGGCAGCGACATCTTTTTGTATAAAAGCAAACCTAGAGGGCACTATATAAGTGTAACACAGTAACAATCCACTAGATAGCATTGTATTTGAAATTACCAAGGGATTTATACAATTGTTGCTGTTCTCCGTGAAAAATGGATTTATTTCATTTACATATTGCAATAAAAATATATATATATATATATATATATATAATCAAAAATCGAAGAAAAAAATATTTTTGTGTGAAAATCTTTGCGTAAGTATGCTGTAAATATTATATACTGTCAATGATAATCTATATGCCTATATACAGTTTTTTCCAAACGTTCCAGATCTGTCACACCATGCATCGACGGCGTGTCCAAATGTTCCATATATGTCACTGCATGCAGTAATTTTTTGGATTTTTCATAAGTACATGAAATATTTTACTGTCACATAATGTGAAAAATGTGAAAATACTAAAAGAAATTTGTTTATCCAAATACAACAATTATTTCTAAAAGTTTAGAGTCTAATGAAGTATAAATTAAGAAAGTGTTCCATAATAATACGTTAGTGTTACCCAAACCTTATAGCATGGTGCCATAAAACGGTTTATTTACAAATCATGCGAGAAATACTAATAAAAATGGTTTACATAATGGAAACTAATACTATTTCTTTAAGTTAAGAGTCTACTGAAGTTTAAATTAAAAATCTAATTCATAATTAAATATCAGTGTAACCGATACCTAATAGCATGGTGTACACATATGGAACGGATTAAAAAAAAAGTTAATTTCTCCTGAAATATTACTTATATATTTTTTCATTATTTTTTCTCTTAACTAAGCCCTAAATAAAACCACATATATTTTTTTCACACAAATAAAAAACTCATGCATTGTAGGGTTAAATAGGTGATTTAACTTCTACTTTAAAGCGATCGTAGCTCTCTTCTAGGATTTTAGAAAGTTTTGGGGTTTAATTAAATGTATATTGATGATGTTGAAACGTACTTGTATTACAAATTACGTATTTGTTACAAATTAACAGAAGGACTAAGAATTTGGGTTACGAGACACTCTTTACGACTTTATTTGTTTTTTGTTTGTTGGTGTATTTATTATTATTTTCAATAAGTTAACCGTAACTGTAACACGCATATTGATAGTGGTTTTCCTATCGCTCGTTTTCTAATACTAAATTATAAAATGTACTGTCCCACCTCAGCAGTTACCTTTGTATAGTGCAAAGCTAGATCTAAAGTTCGATTCGAATGTTGTATTTCGCTTTGGGTCGTCTGTATATGTGTGTCTATCCCTACATCCAAGTTTAATAAGAGTAATACCAGGCACTGGATATTATACATAAATGGACGTGTAGTAGGCGGGCACTTAATATTATTTTTATCACACTTGCTCGTAAATAGTGTCCTAACATGCTAGAAAAATCGACCGTAAATCCAAAATAATACCCGGGGGCCTTTTTTTACCATTACGCCCTATCGTGCGTAATAGCATTTTTTTAAAAATATTATACGTGGACTCAAACTATCACATTACGTCAGGACCCAATTCTTGCAATATTTGCAAATAAAAACAGTAAACTGTGCCTCAGCTGACCCGGATATTGACGAGATAAACCCAGATTTGGAGGATGTAGAAGAGTAAAATTCCTGGAATGACTCCAAAAATTAAATTATATGATGATTTTAGTTTCTTTAATTAAAAAAATATTAAAAAAACAGCTGTTTTGTTTCTAATTTTTTTCTTACTAATACTGTGAATTTGTTGATAACTCGTCGCTCTCGTCGGTGAACCAGTTGATATGTCTATTATTATTAAAACTAGACATAATTCTTTAAATCACTCATTCTCTCTTGAAAGATAATAAAAAGTTGTATTTAACAAAACTTTTGTGAAGTATAATAACATGAAATGGATTTTTCACGATTTTTTTTCTTTCTCGAAACGTCAATTTTCCCCTCTTTGTATGGTGAATACGTTGATAACTCGATGAGACGTAAGTTGATAAGTCTAATATTAATCAAACTAAGAGGAATCTCACAAAAATCTTCTAATCATTCAAAAGTATGCAGAAAATTATGGATAAATCAAGTTTTACATCAAAGTTACAATCAAACAGCGATTTACCAGAAAATGTCAAACCTTAAAATTGGCGCCCTGTAAAATTGCCGTTTTAGACATATCAACGTATTCACGCCAGGCACGGAAATATAACCCGTACAATATACTGCCAAATCACGAAGCACAATGATGAAGACAAGAAGTAAGTAATACAAATTATACGGCATCAAAGTTAGTAAGCGGCCGGCTTCGCAATGTTTCTCCTGGTCTTCTTGACTGGCGGCACCATTTGCAAGGTACCACTAGCGCCGACAAGAGGAGATGAAGCGGCAGGGGCCGCAGGCACGACTGGGATGGCGCTGACCTCCGCAAGAGAGGTAACTCGGTGCCGTACACCGCCTGCGCCCAGAATATGCACCACTCCGTCACGAGTCCAACAGCTCCGGACTCCGAAGCGTTCACGGGCCGCCATGAAAGTATCGTGGCGACACTTCGTCAAAAACTCCGACACCGTGATACCCGTGCCTTTTAGTGCCGTCTTGCCGAACCATACCTCGTCCCGGTTTATGATGTCACGAAACTTGACAAGGATGGCTCTAGGCTTATCACTACGAGACCGACCAGTGCGGTGACAACGTGCAATCTCACCTGCATTCTCCCTCTTGAGATGTTTTTGAAGCGTTGCACTAACAAGAGCTGTGGTGTCCTCACTATGAGACTCAGCAACACCATGCAATAGCAGCATCTTGCTGCGGGAACGCATATCAAGGGAGTCTACCTGATGAGACAGTGACTCCACCTGCTGCTGTAGAATGCTCAGTGCTTTCATCACGAAGCTTTTGAACGCTGCAAATTCTGCCACAATTGAAGCCACAGAAGGGTTACCGGCACCAGCCCTATCTAGGCTGCCTTGAAATTCAGCCATCCTGGCAGTGAACATAGTGGCAAGTTCGGCAACAGATGTCTTCATATCAGATTGTGACATTTTGAGGTTATAATATCAGTGCTGTGACAAAAAATTTTGAAACTTTCAAGAAATGTGAAAATTACTGCTGGTAGGTGATTTAGGTCAATATACCATTGATTTTAACTAGGTCTTTTCAAAAAATAGTGGTTATTTTAATTTTAGAGAATTAAATTAGTTTGAGACTATGTTTACTTTTTTTATCCACCTACCCGAAATGTTTACTGGACTATCTTCTCCTTACTTTGCTAGTTACATGTATTCAGACACCTATTTAGTTAAATAAATGTTTTATCTATGAACTACTTTTGAATTCCATATTTATGATCAATAAATAGCTTTAGTTTTTTTAAATGTATTATGCGGCATTAAGGTAAGTTCACCAGTTGTTTAAAAAATCATTATTGATTTAGTTTGAATAATCGAATTCATAAGTAAATACTTATTTGGTCGTTTATTTAACTAAACCAGATAAATCATAAGGAATAGAAAAAAAAAACCGAGCGACGGCTTGTAAGCCGAGCCTGACAGTGACGTGCCATTGTTCACGCCCACTACCCTTTTTTGTCCTTTTCATTTGCATACAAAAGTGCAAAAGAGAGACCGCTATATACTACTTAGCTCGTTATCGTGGACAGGGTATAGTATAAAACAAAGTCGCTTCCCGCTGTCTGTTACGTTAGCTCCACCTCTGTCACTCATCATTCGAGACTAAATCGAGAAAAAGGGATAGAGCTAACGTAACTTCGAACTTAAATTTTCAGTCTCTGATTACTTTGCCGGCCACGTAGCTGTCACATAGTCGATGTATTTCGCTCGGTCTGGCCGGATGAATACCGGAGTGCCTCCGATATCCGTCTCGCCTCGCTGCAGAGTGCCCACCATGCCGTCGAAACTGCCGTTAATCAGGTAGCCCCAGGAGGACGTGCGTTGCAGAACGAAGCTAGAACAACATAAAGAAGTCGAATTGTTCAATGTAAAGAAGAATGTTAGGTTAGGCCGGCGCCCACTATCGGCACGGCATGGCAAGGTATGACTGCCAGTGTATACCTCGGCTGTCATCGGTATGCCTAAGGATACCTCGGCATACCTCGGCAGACTTCGGTACGGTAAGGCATGCCTAAGGACGCCTCGGCATACCTCGGCAAACTTCGTTAGTGTAAGGCATACCTAAGGACGCCTCGGCATACCTCGGCAGACTTCGTTAGTGTAAGGCATACCTAAGGACGCCTCGGCATAGCGCGGCAGATTTCAGTAGTGTAAGGCACACCTAAGGACGCCTCGGCATACCTCGGCAGACTTCAGTAGTGTAAGGCATACCTAAAGACGCCTCGGTATAGAGCCTATTGCGGCCCTAAGCAAACCCCGGCATGCCAGAGAACGTCTCAGCATCCCTGAGAATTTGTGGCGAATCCTACAAATTCTTCGGCATTCCTAGGCGTCATACCGGAGGACTCCTCGGCAACCCTGAGAATTCTTCGGGTTTCCTTATCGGACCTCTGCATGCCTAATAACTCCTCGGTAGAATTGCCGTCAGTGTGGGCCTGCGTGTAGGCATGCCGAAGGATCTCTTCCCGGGCCGTGCCGATAGTGGGCGCCGGGCCTTAATCTTTAGCGTTTATACGTTTCGTTTGGGAAATAAATTAGGTACCTACCAACCCACAATAAATATAACTGATGCGCTGCAATTTCACTACAGGCCAAATTTTATAATTAATTTTAAAATAAAATTGTACATAAAAATTACTAAGCCTTTACGGACACTTAATTTTCAATTCAAAGATCATGCAGTTATTAATTAATTGTTTAAAACAAATGAACGCATGTTTTTAAATAACAGTGAAGTGTTAGACTGAAGTGCCAAACCCTAAGGACCTACCTGAAATTGTACATTTCACGCAAATACTTCAACAACGTGAAATATTTAAGCTTATGTAAAGAGTCCACTTCCAGTTTCGACCGGCTCAAGTACTCCTCAAACGTTTGGCTTGAGATATTATGCGTGACTACTGCAACAGTTTTCAGCACGACTCCACTCAGATCTGTCCTCCTTTGCCGCTTTATCCTCAGTTTATAATTCCAATACCCTATAGGCACAACGTAAAAACGCCCATTCCCGTAAAAACCGGAGTTGTAAACTTCAAAAAAATTAAAAACGCCTTCTTTTTTATTGATAACTGTGACATCAGAATCTACTTCCATAGGATATGTTGACAAAACCTTGGTAGTCGCCGTGGCATCCTCTGAGAGTATCAGCCAAGAATAGAAAGCACCTCTGAACAACTTGGCATCGAAAACCTCAAATACTTGGGTCCAATTTTCACACCAGGTTTTTAAAATGATGCCAACTCTGCGATCGTTATTTCGCATGAACCGTGTTTCATTTTTGTTTATCTCGAAAGTTGAAATTCGAATATCATACTTATTCAGCATCTTCTGCACATAAATAGCCTTGTTAGCACTTTGGCAGTGAAATAGCGTTCCAAAATTCAAGGCTTTATGCTTAAACACATCTTTAATTAAGTGGATCTCAGCAGTTGATAATATACTTAGAATTGCACTGTATGCAGATACATCCATGTCGAAAGCTTTACAAGTCAGGTTTAAATGATGACCAAGCGCGGCAGGTATCCTATTGACATGAAAATTATACTTGATTTCAGTTAGGTACAATTACTGTCAACAGATCATTTGCATACGAAATTAAATCTGTCAGGTTACAACTTGGATTACCTTAAATCATTTAAGAAGTTCGTTTTGTTTTTACGGAATGGAGAAGGCAAACGAGTACACAGGCTACATAATCGTACAGTCAGCATCAAAATTATCTAAGCAGAATAACATGCTCAAAATGATCTAGGCACGCCGTATTTTCTTGACAATAGAGTAGGGTGCTGGGGCCCAGACAAGATGCACTACGGTAGCTAGCGTTTCTCTTCCTTTAGTTTCTAAACCAATCGCGTCACTGGTAGATGACGTGATACGAAAAGTCACGTGATGTGCCAGTGACGTGATTGGTTTAAAAACTAAACGAATAGAAACGATAGTTAGCGTACCTAATGCATCTTGTCTGGGCTCTCAGATCATTTTGAACTCTTCGGTTCTGTAGCTACTTCTGCTGCTGACTGTTCCTAAGCGGGATCTAAGACCATCATTTGCATTCTCAAGACTATAATTAACCCGTGTGGTTGCCGGGTTAGAATAGTGCCACTCCATATCTTCCCGTGGATGTCGTAAGAGACGGCTAAGGGAATAAAGGCGTATAGTATTGTTACGCGATGGGCTTGCAACCTGTCACTAATAGACTGGTAAACATCTTAGCCTAAGTGTGCAAAATGTGGTTACAGAAAGTTGTTGGTAATTCTGTAGCTCTGCCTACCCCACTCTGGGAATAAAGGCGTGAGTTTATGTATGTATGTAATTACAACACTGTAATCCTAACATTGTAAATGTACCATTCCGCCTTATCCCCAGATAAGGCGGAATGCCCTATGCTAGTAACTTCACCGGTTTTATACCTGAACACCCGAACACGACAGCGCGAACACAGCTGGCTGACTTACAGTATTAAGAAAAAAAATCTCCCCGGCAGTTGACGCAAGTGGGCGGATTCTCGCAGGGTCCCGGGCAGCTGTGGGATCAAAAGATGGCATTACAAGCTGAAACGCCTGAACCGTTGGCTGCGGTGGTATTGCCCGCCAGGCGTCCTATTACCCCGCCAGACCCCGGGCATGCACAGGAGCTCGCACACCGTGTACACCTTGTCCGTCACTGATCCAGCGAGAATGACGTGAGACGTGAACGAAGCACTCACGGGTCCATGCACGTACTACACTGGGCTCGGTTAACTTGCGTTACTTTGAATCCAGTTCAAAGTAAAACTCCTTTAGTTGAAACACTCAAAGCTGGCCATTACTCGTATGTTTACTACGTAAATATAATTGTCACGTAAATAGCAATTAATAGGAACAAATTTTTTTATCTTATGAAAATGCAATAAAAAGATTGTTTTTGTATCATACACACATATGTGTTTGAAATGACGTGAAAATAATACCCATCTGGTTCACATCAACTATCAGTGTCAACAGACTATTTGCATACTAAATGAGTGGTTAGCTCGCCACTTAGCAGGTACAGTACAATGAACAAGAAAATGAAAGACGCTCATAGACCAAAGACTTTAATAAATAATTTTCACTTGATACAATAAATAGGGTAATTTAAACTAAGTCTTTTAAATTTGGTAAGGCGGAGAATAATCTAGCTATAAAAATGGGTTTCATAGACCCTTTTCTGTTAACTATAAAAGTCATTTCAGGCAGAGCTTTTATTGAATAATAAATAGATAAATTATGAATCATAATTTGGGTAACTTGAGAAAACATCTTGAAAAGGAAACTCTGCCTTATCAGGCACGAGCAGATCAGCCAGGAAGCAGGCAGTGCCAGCGGTGCCTTCAAACAAAGACTCCGGGTTGTCGGGGACTCTGGCATCAGATATGAACTCCTCAGAGTTCACAAAATCACCAAATGCCTTTGCTCTGAACAAATACTTTTCATCACCAGTCAGCCTGTAAAGCAGAAGGAAAGCGTATCCATTGCCAGCAACACCGTGGCAAATGCCAGGCCCCTTGAGCAGCAACCCCTTG
This sequence comes from Acleris laterana, assembly GCA_963966035.1. Classification (NCBI taxonomy): domain Eukaryota; kingdom Metazoa; phylum Arthropoda; class Insecta; order Lepidoptera; family Tortricidae; genus Acleris; species Acleris laterana. The sequence goes on along the minus strand of OZ014454.1, from coordinate 12,255,773 downwards.
CTCCAGATCACTTCGCCAGCTTTAATACAAGCATTTATATACTTATCCTCCTTGTACTGAAGGTATGCTTTGGCCATCAGGTATACAACTCCTGGGGCGCCATGACACCAGTGCACTAGCTTATGCTCACGCTGCCCTAATTCTTCCAAACAACAAGGCCAATTTCCATCTTCAGTCTGAATGGAGACTAAATAATCTATAGTAGACTTAATAGCTTTAGCAGATGTTGTGCTTTGCTGTATGAATCCAGGGACCGTTAAAAGGATCTGTAAGATAAAGCTCACCCCATGAGCAGCGCCCAGGTACTCAGTGTTGTAGTAATGATACATCAAAGGACAGGGGCTTCCATGCTTCTCAGAATACTCCTTACCACTCTTTACTATCATGTTACAAATTTTGTGCATTTCTTCATTAGACAACACCGGCACCTGCAACTCACGGCTCATCCATAAAGCCCCAGCCAAGTATCCTGAACGTCCAACAAAATACTCGTCTCCTCCACATTTAAGAAATTTCGGTGATAAATAGGAAGGATACAAACTCTTGTACTCATTCAGCTGTTCTATGTAGGTACCGTCTCCCATTTCATTTTTTATAACGGCGCCTAGCGCGAAGGTGCCAGCATCGCCGAGCATAAATGAAGTTGAGTCGCCTAATTTTGTTTCTAAAATGGGTTTAATATATAAGTAGCTTTTCTCGAGGTACGCTGACTTATTTTCAGCGAGTAAAGGATTCTGAGACAAATGGTAGAACATGTATGCGATGCCGGAGATGCCGATGTAGATCCCGCCGTCCACGAACTTGGGCGACGGCTGCAGCCGCTTCATAATGCTCTTGACGTATTCATCTATCTGCGGACGTATTTCCTCTTTGGTAATAGCCAAGCTTGTCCCCGGCTTGTAGTCCTCAAACGTGTTAGGGAAGAAACGAACCATATTGCGGCGAAATGCAGACGTGCTGTAGAACAGTCTCTTGAAATGTTTTATAGAAGTAAAGAACTTCAATACCTTCCTAAGACTCATGCAGCGAAAATAAAACTTTTGTGTTTAGTTTTCTCAATTTTCGTTTGCGTGCGCAGTTATTGACTTGACAGTGTTTTGTTTTGTTTATTTTGTTTGAAGTTGTTTTTTTTTTTAATTGAACTTATTCCGGGTAGGTTTAAGAATACAGATCATACAGTCATGTCTTATTTAAGTTTTCCGAAACAGAGGTATAAAATGAAGACATTCTCACTAGCTCTCATTTACCTTGAACTTTACTCATTTTTAATGCTCCTTACAAAAAACTTGGATTATTATTGTACGACATTAGATTTTTGTTTTGTAGACCATGTGTTAACCGTTCCGTTTTGTAACCATACTTATTTGCTATTCGAGTCACAGATAAATCTGCTTCAATAGTTTGCGCACAAAATAATTAAATATAATATAAAAGTTTAGTAATACAAATAAATTGTTTGCGTTTTTGTCACGATTTTTAATTAGTTAACAATTACAAATTTACTTAAATTCTGATAGGAATACCTATCCAAAATATATAATTAAAGTAAAACAACAGTCTAACTAAAGAATAGGTACATAAAATTTATAGTACCTATTTACTAAGTTTATTTTTATTTACTATTGCATACTACAAACAACCAAATTTAATTTCTGCAACGTCTAGGCCAATCGAATGTTACTTGATGTGTACATCTTCTATTCAGCTATTATGTTACTACTTACACATAACGTCGTGTCCTACACTAGGTAACCTTTCTAGGTACCTTTAGGCACTTGGAAACTCACTAAAAGTTATGTCAGGCACTCGTAAACTTCGTATTTTATGGCAGCTCATCGAAATTCAATGGAAATTCGTTAAAATCGATTCAAGGTCGTTGATACTGTATCCAAGCAACGAGTTGATATTTAATGTTGATAAAATGGACCAAATATGCCTTTTGCATAGACTTATTTTTTACAATAACGTATCAATGGGGCCAATTTATTGTAGTGCTGTACAAGTATTGAAAACTTAGTTCCTAATTAAATATATTTCTGATACTAATGCCTATCTCGTTCAGCCGTGGAAACGTGAGTACTTATTATTAAGTAGGTAGTAGAAAGCTTTATTATAATCTAGAAAGTTATATAAAAGTAAGCTTCTAACTCTGGTTCTATCCGCGTACAGTTTGATTATGGCTGTTCCTTTGAAAATGGTCCAGTTTTTCCAGGATATAAAGTGGGCTACCTCATTGCTATGTCACTCATGACTCATGACCCAACTTCCCGCCTACTTTGCAAAAAAATAGTGCAGGTAGGTACAATTAAAATTAAAATGATAAAGTAAAGTAGGTACCCAGGTACAATATATTTGAGATCCTCACACACAAAAACGTTACAGTTTGCAAAACATTTTTTCTTTCTAATTTACTCCATAAAAGTGACAACTTTATTTAGAAAGCATTTATTTACGTTAGGTTTGCGTCAAGGACATACAGTAGGTACTACCCCGTTCCTTAATACCATTCGGCAATTTTCGTTTTTGTATGAAACGCGAGTGACAAATATACTGACAGGAGCGAGTGCCAGTGGGATATATAACGTATAGGACGATAGGATATTAGGAATCTTGGAACCATGTGTACCAAGTTTCTGTACCCTTCCGATGTTTTTTTTTTTTTAATTTCACGTTTTTTCATTGTCTGTTATGTGTCCTACAAAAGATCTTATATATAAATACATAATGGCTCATATAATACAGCATAGTCATACTACCTATAAAAGTAGGTATAGGTACTGGTTTTATTTCTGAAACATTAAGTGCATTACTGCACAACAGGTGATGTACTTATAAAGTAACTATTTCCTTAATTGTTATATTAATGTGAAGTTCAGAATAGAGTTTTATAACGTTATAATAATTACGTATTAACGACTAACGATATAGTTATAACCGTAAAATAGCGGTATTTGAATGACGGTAAAGTTTAAATAATATGAGTGAATTTCATATTATTCTTATCTTTTCCATTTATTTAAATGACAAATTTTCGTTATGCAATGGGAAAAAATTAACGTTGTCGCAATTAAGTAAGTAAAGAATTAAACGTAGGTAGTTATAGGTACGTACTATATTGTATTTTTGAAATTAGCCGTTAGTATCTGAATATTTGAATTAAGAGCGGACGCTTTCCTTACAGTCAAGAACTTAAATTTGGGACCCACCAGTCCAAAATCAATCTGACATTCTACAACAATAAGGCTCAGTTTCGTAAAAGTTACAAATGATTTGGCATCTCTTATGACATTCACGACTTCAAGCCTATTTTTTTTAAATGTGTCACAACTTTCAACGTTCGTGACCGTACAACAACAGTTTTATCGACCGCTCGACTGCTGCGCTCGAGCATCCCCTGCCATCATCATACATAATCCTTCTTTAGCAATAGGCCCATGCGCACTCTTATCAAAGACCATTACCCAATTACCCATAAAACAAGCCAAGGCTCGGACAGACAGCACCCGTCGCGGGTGCGCGGCGATATTTCCATACAAACCGCTACGTAGCCTGTTTGACCACGCTTGCGGGTTGTATGGAAAAATCGCGCTGCGCGCCGCGACGGTGCTGTTTGTCCGAGCCATAAAACTAAGCTTGTGGTATGAGGGTAAAGGGGATCGTAAAACGGGTCGAAGTGTACCCGAAAGGGCCTGTCTATAAGATAAGACAAGCTTGGGACTAGGCAATTAACACTTTGACTGCCAGAAACGCGCCTAGCGGGCGCTTCGAGACTTTGCTCAGACGCCGGACAGCCCACTAGGCGGGCGGTCACTATAGGTAGCTGTAGATGACTACAGTCTATGCCAAAATTGCCAAAGATCCTACCTAGCGGGCGCACATCGCCACGACGCGACGCGCAGGGTTGACGCCAACAGTGTTATTGATAAATTAAAAAAAAATTAAGAAATGACAACATCTAATGCACCGATAGGTATCCTTCAGCGAAAACTGGGACAGCACGGTGTAACGTGAATCCACCTTTACACAGACTTTTCCTGTGCCGTGGCATAAGATCAAATGATCTTGCGCGTTTATAAAAGCTACCTATTTATTTTATTACTTTACGCTGGCCTTCAGCAAAAAATGGCTGGCAATGAAAGTCAGAAAATTATCTTGCCGTTCGGCACAGCCCTGTGCCATGCCTGCGCCCGCCGCGCGCGTCGGCGACATAGAAATAAGTGCGCCCGCCGAGTAGGCGCTTGGCGTGCAGTATTGAGATGCACGATATGTGTCCCTACGAACTCACCCAGCGGGCTCTATAGATAATTTTGTGGCACCGGGGTACGGTACAGTTTTAAGTCTGGCAGTCAAAGTGAATAACAATCCATCACAGATAAGGAAGACAGCATTCCGCACGCGGGGACGGTCGGCGCAGTCGCTCGATGCGGGCGCGCCGCGCGACGCTGGCGACGGCCGGCTGTTCCTTCAAATCCGGCCTGCGCTCGCGGACTCCAGGGCCCCCATACACCGCTCTAACACCATATTCACCGGGTAAGCTTAGGGTCTCTCCAAAAATATCAGAATCGGCTCGAAAGGAAAGTTTTAAATCCGAGCAGTAAAAGTGAAAAAGCAGTCGTTCGGCTCAGCTAGGCTCGGCTCGGCGTTGGAATGACTGCATTTTTGCTCTTACTGCATGGACATAAAGCTTTTTTTCTAGCCAATTGCGCGTCGATGGGTCTGGGGAAACCCTTACAGTGGTTTTTTAAAGTGTTTAGACTAGGGTCATAGGGTGTGATAAGCTGTCTGATGTTAGTGTTACTCAGCAAAAAGGCAAGCGCATTTACTGAGCGTCATCCTACTAACAGTGGACAGCTTTTCCCATTCTAGTTCATGGCCAATGCTATTTAGACTTTTTTCTGGAACTGGACAGCCTTGAAGTTACTAAAATATAGATAATAATGATATTGTTGATCTGCTCTGTCCCTCGCACTCTATAAGAACAGAGCATTCGACTCGCTAGCGAGTACGGTAATTGTACCTAACTCGTGGTAAGGCTACTGTTCCATCACGCGTAACAAATAAGTTTAAGCATTGTTTGACTATCTATGACTTGATTTGATTATCAATATCCTAAAACTTAATGGTTGTGCAATGTGTCAGGATTTACTTCTTAGTTATTTTATTGAGTAATTATATTCCAGCAGTGAATGTGCTATTAGAGAAGACGGCAAGGATGACGCCATTAACCTTCAGGCTGTGGGTGAAGGCAAGGTTCAACTGTATCGAACGCCACAGGAGAAAGATCGACTGCCGGACAGAATAAGTCTTGACAGGTACCTATAGCAGTAATTCATTAGTTACATAGTCTACTCAGTCTTGAACTTTTTAACGTCACAGCCGATAGAATTTTGTATGAGTCCAGTACGTCATTTGCCGAAATGACAGAAAGCATGACGCATCTTGCGTACTATTCATTAACCCCAAAATATAAGATAGCTTGTGTGTTCTCTTCCAGAAGGGGCCTTTCATCCATTCCTAACATAGTCGGGGAGCCAGGGTTAAGGCTCCTCTCCCTGCAGCACAACCTGATCAACAGCCTCGCCGGCGTAGCTCCCTTAGACTTAGGCAAACTCGTGTTCCTCGATGTGTATGATAACCAGATAGATAAGATAACTTCCTTGGAAAGACTATTTAGCTTAAGAGTACTTTTGATGGGAAAAAACAGGTAACAGATCCAATAAAACTGGTCAAAGCAAATGTTGATGTTTAAATCAAAAGGGATTTACTGACGATTTGCATTTACCTACGCTGTGACAACTATTGTAGAAATAACAATAATATACTTAGATGGCGAAATGTAACCCTACCAATCTCTTTAAGAACAGTTTTTTTAATAGACTTAAAGATTAGCTAAAAGCTTACAACTATCAGAAACTCCTCGTGTGTCCCTAGCGATGACAGCAGAGATTCAGAAAAATAGATACTTAGACAGACAATCGCACTAAACATAACATCTCTTTTTCGTTTTAGGCGTTAAGACTACGCCGAGCGTACGCCGGATGTACAGTGGCGCCCTCATTACTTTTATTGTGTTTTCTTAGAAACTAAAATATTTTCTTGAAATTGAACGGTAGGTTTTTGTACTACAAATTAAAACACAACTTATAGGGTATATCACATAGTTTAATAACAATTCACCTTCGAGTTATCAACTGAACGCAAAAAAATGGCTACCTTTTTCCGTTAAGCTGACTATACAAAGGGTAAATGTTATTAAAGTTTGTTACGTATTCCTTAAATGGTGTTTTTACTTGCACTACAAAAACGTATCGTCTGATTTCAAGGAAATTCTGTAGTTAATAAGAGAACACAGTAATAGTAATGAGGGCGCCACTGGACGCTCGGCGTTTAATAATAATAATAATAATATGATTTATTAAAAAAAAACAGGTATGGGATATTAATAATTCTTCGCCAAACTGGACAATCACTTTGTAGGCGGTTTGCTCGGTGCAGTCTTAAGAACAGTAGATGCCAGTCGTCGTAAGATCCCTTGATTTGAACCGGCCATAAACAATGCAGCTGTTTCAATAATTATTATTATTTCAGGATTAAAAGGATAGAATGCCTTGCTAATCTCGTAAAACTAGAAGTATTAGATTTACACGGAAATAGGATAAGTAAAGTATGCGGACTGTCGAACCTAGCAGAGTTGAAGGTGCTCAACCTGGCCGGCAATCAGATCAAATGTATAGGACTGACTGATCTCCAGGGTTTAGTGTCCTTGCGAGAGCTGAATCTGAAGAGAAACCGACTGAGGAAGCTTTTAGGCTTTCAGCATACGCCAAAACTGCAGAAGCTTTTTCTTGGTAACAATGATCTGCAAAGGTAAGAAACCAGGAATGCAGTCTGGATTGTTTAACAGTTAATAATTTATTGGTAAACGGAATCGGTAGGTACGTAATTATAAAATTTGCTTGCAGTGTGGAAGACGTAGCATCGTTAGCTGAAACTACTGCTCTTATTGAAGTGTCTTTGGATGGGAATCCTGTCGCCCTAGGTGGGGACTGTACCCCGTTTCTTGTGTCTTACCTTCCCAACCTTTTGACATTGACCAACATGCATGTTACTGAACAAGTAAGTGAAAAATTCTGGCACCTGAAAAACAAATATAAGTTTCGGCATATTTTTTATTATTATTTGTTTATTTAAAAAAACATGCGACATGCTTCGATAATTTTTCGATTTGCTCTTCGGTCATATTTCAGCTTTCACGGCAAATCAGGTTAATCGATTTTGATTAAATTTGTCATAGTTCAGTCCGGGAGAAGGAAATAGGGTTCGTTTTATCCCGGAAACTTTAGCAGTTTCCGGGGGAAGAGCGTTAAATGACTTCTACGTGAACGGAGTCCTTGTCAACAGCTACCTAGTTTGTTTATAATTTGGCACTTTTAGCGACACAGATCTCATCGTTTATCAATGGGTATCGAGAGGCTAATTTAAATCGTGTATTAATCAATTCCAATTGGCTCACACAACCACCATTTATGTTATAGCAGACTAGGGAAAACTAGCTTTTTTGCTAAAGTCCAAATAATATTTCCAAGGTCCGCCGAGCCGCCATGGCTTGGCGATCCAATAAGGAGGCAGCTCACGTGGCCTACTGCGCGCTGGGAGGGTCAGCGCAGCAAGCCGCGCGCCGCGACCAGATCATCAACAACGCTCGCACCAACTGGGAACTGCTCAGGTTTGGTCGATAGTCCCGCGACCTCATTAACATCGCATTAGTGATAATTAGCAGCTCCAAATTACCTTAACACAATCGCAATTTACTCGCACGCTAACTTGTAATCTACGTTAACACGCCCAGTAATTTAATCTATTCATACATTTTAGGTCAGAAAACAAATGCTTCGTCAATGTAGCGAGCCCAACGAAAAACGTTGATTTAGAAAAAGAGTTTGTATTAGAAGCGTCAGCGGTCACTGTAACCCCAAACGGAACAGCTTTGAACATGAGCATGGCTGCACTACCAGACGTCGTTGTACTGCTGCAAGGCGAAACTGAAGACTCAGACTCCAAGAACCAAAGCAGCGATAATATAAAAGCAATGATTGATAATCCACCCAGATCGCCGACGCCTGTCCGTAAATTGCAAAGAAGTTCAACAGCAAGAAAGCCTTCAGAAAAACGCGTCAATTTCTCAGACAGGAGCGCTTCCCAAGACACCGATGCTTCGCACTCTACGTCAACCAGCAGCGATTTGAGGCTTCCCCCAATACTGCTGCCTATCATATCGTCTTTGGAAAACGTTAGGCTACCAGACGGGACTGAGCCTGTGTTAAAAAGATGGGAGAGTATATCTAGCGTGGACCCAGTCATGGACTCGTCATTCAGCTCGCTACCGTCTTCGTCCAGCGAGACAGACGAAGACACTAATAAAAAGCAATTTAAACGAGTACCAACGGCCGTAAGACGCCGCGCTAATTTCGGTACTGTGAGATCGAAGTCCGTGTGTGACCCTGAAAGCCGCAGGATTAAAGCCAACGCTAAAAACTCTGATGTGAGTGAAAACGCTAGTAATATATCAAGCAGTACGAACGTGGGATCCATTGCTACATCCTCCACGTCAGGAAGCGAACAGAATAGTAAAATTTTGAGGAGAGAAGGCTCCGTAAACAGTAGATTAAGCAACAGAACAGTTCGGAGCGCGACCATAACGAGAAGAAGCGAAAGAGCACAGTCTGCCAACCGAGCATCCACTGCTCGAGTCAAATCTGGGAAAAGCTTGGCCAATTTGAAGTCATCTGAGCCGGTACCGAGACCAATGCCAGCGTCAAAAGATCGAGAACAGGGTAAGTGGCCTTTGCTTCTAACATGTTAACCTGAAGGTTACCAATCGGACGAAAGAACTGGTAGGTACGTGGAAGGCTGTATTTTTTTTTACAAAGAAATACGATATTTTAGGCGCTGGCTGGTATTTCATGGCAGGCTTTATACCCAGCAAAGTACACTTTCAGATGACGCTGCAAATTGTTTTCAGGAGTGGACTACCTTGTGGAGGTGGGTGACGGCGTGGTGAGCGCGTGGGGTGCAGGCGCGGTGCGGCGCCTGGCCCGGGACTGGGACTGGGAGCGAGCGAGGACGGTCACCAGGGCTGCCTTCCACTACGTGCACTTCAATGCCGTCGCCCAGTCGCTGCCCGAGCTGAAGAACAAGTAAGATAACACATAGGAGATGTTTAAGGCACGTGCAAGGATCTTAAATTCCTTCGGGTTCGGGTAGTCGTTAATTGGTTGAGTGTATGTGTGTGAAAAAAACCGAAGAATCTTTTAAGACTGCGCCGAGCGTACGCCGGATGTACAGTGGCGCCCTCTTTACTTTTATTGTGTTTTCTAATAAACTAAAGTATTGAAAACACAACTTATAGGGTATAGTTTAATAACAATTCACCTTAGAGTTATTAACTTAACGGAAAAAAGGGGCCACCTTTTCCCGTTAAGCTGACTACTCAAAGGGTAATTGTTATTAAAGTTTGTTACGTATCCCATAAATTGTGTTTTTACTTGCACTACAAAAACATTTCGTCTGATTCCAAGGAATTTCTTCAGTTAATTAGAAACACAATAATAGTGTAGAGGTGTCTTGGTAGGTAGGTACTTGTTGGGATTCTTGATTAAAACACCTCTTGAAGTTGTAGAAGAAGAATGAACAAATTTATTTACAAAAGTCGATTACTTAAAGCTAACACTATAAAACAAACAAACTAAGGACTAACGAGTATAAACTATGTACAATAAAAGTGAGAGGTAAAATGAGACAAAACAATAACAATACAGATTTGAAGAGCGAGAGGTCAGATGTGAGAAAGGGTCAAAGGTGGCGCGATGCGCAGTAGACACGCGCAGACACGCACCTATAAAAGAGGCGCGCAATTGGTTTTCTTCCTCATTCTCATTCTCACCGCTGCGCCGAACACACGCGTCTACTCGGTTTTGCTCCGTTCTGTGCTACACGTCCTACCAAGCCCCGCTACGCCGCCGTAGCATCGTAGAGCCTGGCTCCGATGCTACGCCCCTCGCCTACGGTCCATGGTTTTAGTGCAGTGCTGTGCCAAGTGTCAGTGTTGTGTCCGTTATGGGCCACGTTAGCGATGACCTCCTAGCCCTTTTAAGGGCTCTGGAGGCAAAGTTGCCCCAATTTAAGGGGCTGACGGCCGCGGTCGAAGAGCTCGCTGCTTGCCAAGCTGAGTCCGACGCGGCGGTAGCCCGGGAACGCTCCCGGCTACGAAAACAACTGGCCGCCAACCAGCGGGCGGCCACCTCCGACCACGGGTCACCCGTACCCGAGCCCGTGAGTACTGCCTCGCCACAAACCCGGCGCCAACCGGCGGCGACTTCCGTGAGGAAGCCCCGCTCGCGTTCGCGCTCTCCGGGCCACAGGCGCACAACCCGCTCACTATCGCCCGCTCGTCCCGTCCTTGCCTCCTCCATAGAAATGGATGTGGTAGGCGTTGACGCTGAAGAGTGGACCACCATCGAAAAAAGGGCTGCGAAAAGGCAGAAAGCCTCACGTCCGGACCCCCCGCCCCCTGCCAAACGTGGACCATCAACCCCGGCCACAGAAACCATGACCGCTGCCTCCTCTGACACGGGTAAGTCCACCTTATCAACCTCCCCCCCTTCTACCAAGTCCCCCCCGCCGATCATCATCCATGAAAAGGCTAAGTGGGACATGATTAGTGCGGCCCTAGCCGACCTTAAAATAAATTTCTCAAGGGCGAGAAACACCGCCTTAGGCATTAGTGTGTCGGTGCCGTCGATCACCGACTACAGGGCGTTAACGTGCCTGCTCGACAAGCGGTCCATACAGTACCACACCTACACGCCTGTCGAAGACAGAGTGTTGCGTGTGGTGCTGAGAGGGATACCCAAAGAGTTGGACCCTGTCACAGTAAAGTCGGACCTTATCGAACAGGGATTGCCGGTGATCGATGTGCACCGAATGCACTCCCGCACTAGGGGACAACTCGATCTTGTTCTGGTGATTCTCGAACTCTCCCCGGAGGGCAAGAAAATTTTTAACTTATCCACTGTTTGCCACCTATCGGGCATCCGGGTTGAGCCTCCTCGCCGAACTGGCATAGTGGCACAGTGCCACAACTGCCAAAACTACGGGCACAGTGCCCGTAACTGCCACGTTAATGCGCGTTGCGTGAAATGTCTGGGCGCTCATAGCACCAAAGAGTGCCCTAGACCCAAAGACTCGCCCGATCCTCCTGGCTGTGTGCTCTGCGGTGAGCTAGGGCATACCGCCAATTATCGTGGTTGCCCTAGAGCACCGCGGTCAGCACGACGTTCGGGGCCCCAAAGGCCTACGCAACCGGTTGTCACCGCTGCCAACAACACCAACTTCCCGCCGCTGAAACATGGCGGTGCGGGCTCCTCTCCCTCCACCTTGCCCGAATCCTCACGACGCTTCCCAGTGTCTACCCCTCCACGCCCATATTCCTGGGCGGATACCGTCAGGTATTCGCCTCCCTCCCCCTCCATCCCCGCCCCTAGGATACCGGCGATGCAGGCAAACTCTCCCCCCCTTGACGTCTCGGCCTTCCCACTAGTATGCAAGGCGCTCGCGATTCGCGCGCGCCTTGCGGTGCTGGAGAGAAGATTGCAGAATGTTAGCGGGGATCAGTTGCTCCTCTTGCTCGCAGAGCACGAGGAACTTCTCGCCACGTTCCAGGGCGCTCCCTCCCACTAACTCCCATGGATCGCACAGCAAAAAGGGATAAGCCACGCTCCCTCACGATTGGCCTTTTCAACGCCAATGGTGTGAAAGGTCAGAAGGACCTCTTTGTTGAATTCCTTAGGGAAAACGACCTGGATCTCTTTTTGGTTCAGGAGACCTTCCTAAAGCCGGGAACGCGCAGTTTTCGAGTACCGAATTACGTGACAGTACGAAATGACAGACTTACAGACAGACTAGGTGGAACCTTAATTTATTACAGACGCAGACTACACTGTTCCCCCCTTGACCCGCCCCCCCTGACTAACTTAGAGGTGTCAATGTGCCGCATCTCGATGACTGGGCATGGCTCGGTCATCGTGGTGTCGGCATACTTGTCACCCAATAAAGACCTACTCTCGACAGACCTAGATTCTCTTTTCGCCCTGGGTCCCTCGGTTATTGTGGCCGGGGACCTAAATTCCAAGCACTCTGCCTGGAATTGCCTGACGACCAACAGTAATGGACACCGACTTTACAACTACCTTGACAGCCAGACTGTGGACATTCTAGCCCCACTAGAACCCACCCACTACCCACACAACATACTACATCGCCCAGACATACTGGATGTGGCCCTTCTGAAGAACGTATCCCTCAGGCTACGTTCGATAGAAGTGGCCCACGCCCTTGACTCCGACCATAGACCAGTACTCATAATGCTAGGCCCCCCCCCCCGACGCCCCACCGACGACCAGGACTGTCGTTGACTGGAAATCACTCATCGACAGTCTAGGCAAAACTGACCCCACAGACATTGATGGCTTACCCGCCTCCATCGAGACAGTTGACGATACTGACAAGGCTATTGACTCTCTCACCAGCCATCTCCGCGCTCTAGTGGATAGTTCCTCGAAAGAGATCCCAGTAGTGAACGACCGTCGTCCACCTCTAACAGAAGAGCTGAGAGATCTGTTGAGAGAGAAAAATGCCGCGACCCGTACCTATGACAGATACCCTTCTGACGATAACAGACGAAGACTGCGCGCCCTTCAGAACGAGGTTAAATCTCGAATCTCGGCTTTCAGGAATGTCTCCTGGAATAACCTGCTGTGCGAAATCTCGCCCAGTCACCAGGCTTACTGGCAACTGGCGAGAGCCATAAAATCCGATACCTATTCCACTCTCCCACCACTGGACCGTCCCAACTCTCCTACTCCGGCGTTTGAGGATGAGGAGAAGGCGGAATGCTTGGCGAGTGCCCTTGAGGCACAGTGTACCCCAAGTAGTTTGCAAACTGACGAGGCCCACATCGAGTGGGTAGACTCTGAAGTGAGCAAACTCTCCGCCTCCTCCTCTCCCTCTCTCCTTCCCCTCTCCGACGATCCTGCCTCCCCTCCTATCACGCTTGCGGAGGTGCAGGACTTGGTACGCGGCTTGCGCCCTAAAAAAGCACCCGGAGCGGACGGCCTCTCAAACCGCACCTTAAAACTCCTTCCAAATTCTATTCTTTTAGTCCTTGTCACCATTTTCAATGCTGCCCTCTCCAACTGTCATTTCCCAGGAGCGTGGAAGTCCGCTAACGTCATTGGCATTCACAAGCCGGGAAAACCACGCTCCTCTCCTACTAGCTATCGTCCTATTAGTCTCCTTAACTCGTTAGGCAAGCTGTACGAACGCCTGATCCTAGCTCGCATCCACCTCTTCCTTAGTTCCCATTCTATCCTGATTGACGAGCAATTTGGCTTTAGAGCTAGACACTCTTGTGTCCACCAGGTCCACCGCATCACGGAACATATCCTTGATGGCTTCTCCACCTTCGGGAAAGGAATCCCAACGGGGGCGATCTTCCTCGATGTAGCTAAAGCGTTCGATAAGGTCTGGCATAATGGCCTCATCCTCAAACTTTACCAGATGGGTATGCCGGCCAGACTAGTCCTTACCATCAAGGACTACCTTACCGATAGAAGTTTTAGCTACATAGTGGAAGGGACCTCCTCAGCCCCTCATCCTATCCGAGCCGGAGTCCCGCAAGGCTCCGTGTTATCTCCGACCCTTTACTCCTTGTTTACGAACGACATCCCCAAACACCCACTCGTACAGCTTGCCCTTTTTGCCGATGACACAGCGCTCTACTCTACCCACACACGACAAACCACCATCCGCAGTCGTCTCCAGTCAGCCATCACCGACCTCGGTCGTTGGTTTAGACGATGGAGGATCGAGGTAAATCCGGAGAAGAGCGCTGCCATCCTTTTCTCCCGTACCCTACAGCCCATTAGAGTCACTCCTATCCTTCTTTTTGGTCGTCCAATCCCATGGTCCAACACGGTGAAATACCTGGGCGTAACCATGGACCGTCGACTGTCCTTCCGCAAGCACATCCAGATTGTCCTCCAGAGGGCCCGTATGGTAATGGGCAGGCTCAGCCCGCTCATTAACAGGAAGAGCAAGTTGTCCCCAGCAAACAAGCTAATTTTATACAAAACCTGCATCAGGCCAATTTTTACCTACGCTTCGACCGTATTCGGTCATGTCCCACTTTGCCGACTAGCACCCCTTCAGCGCCTCCAAAATAAATTCCTCAGAAGGGTAGTTGGGGCCCCGGGTTATGTCCGTAATAAGGCCATACACCGGGACCTCAACTTTCCTTCCGTCAAGCACATCATTGAAATAGCGGCCCGCCGCTTTTTCAATGATGCGCCCCACAACCCAAATCCATTAATCCAGCTCTCCACCTCCTATACTCCTAGTCCCACCCCCTCCGATCCTGATATCCTCGCCGCGCTTGGGGTACCCCTCAGGCGCCCCAAGCACATCCTACTTGATCCCACAGACCCGATCCAGCTTGCCGTGTCAGAGGGCAATGCAACGCCACAGTTCCGGAGGAACGGTAACTCAAGACGTCGTCGCGGCAGACCTCCCAGACCTGCGAACACTGAAGTCCCTAGTTAAGAAAACCAGAATTCCAGAGCCGAGGCGCCCGAAAGGCAGCGCCCCCTCCACAGCCAACTGCGAAGATGTTACGGTGTCCAAACCACCAACATCGAAGATCAAGTCAAAAAAAAAAAAAAAAAAAAAAAAAAAGTTTTCTTCCTCTTTTGCTCCTGGCCGTCGAGGTGAAACGTCGTCGCTCCGCTGCGCGTCCGCTCCGAACATAATTACGTTCGACGTCTGTATCGATCTATCGATCGGTTTCCTGAGAACTGATGTCAATCAATCTGAACAATGCTTCGACGTCTGATCAATCACTAATCACCTTACGTCTATATCAATCAGTTTCCTGTGAACTGATGTCAATCAATCAAAACAATAGGTACTTCGACGTCTGATCAATCACTAATCACCTTACTCCCACAGTGCTCCCCTTCAAGCGAAGCGTACCGGCAGGCGAATAGTACGTCCTCTTTGAGTTTTCGTGCTTGATAGGATGGTGGTAGGAGTAGGTTTGACTTGTTGCAGGTTCTTGTTATCTTGTCTCAAATACTTGTCTTGTGGTTTCAGGTTCTTGTTTCGTAGTGTGCTTGAAATCGTAGTTTGTATTGTTTGGTTATCTATGGTTGTTGGTTGCGTTGTTGAAACTTGAGTTGTAGTTGTAGGTATTTCTTGCTCGGCGATCGTGTAGGCAGGTTTCAATCTGTCGATCGAGATGTTAGTTTTACGGTTAGGTAGTTGAACCGTGAAAACTTTATCACTGCGTTTCAACACGCAATAGGGTCCGTCGTAAGGTGCTTGAAGTGGTTTTCTTACGGCGTCTACTCGCACGAACACTTTTTCACATTTTTGCAGATCGCGATGGATGAATATCGGCTTGGTGTTGCTATGCGACTGGTTCGGCATTGGTTTCAGACTTCTGATCATGTCTCTCAGCTGATCGACGTAGGCGGAATCATACGTGACGTCATCGCGCGGTATTTGCGCTAAGAAGTCACCGGGTAGTCTGAGATTGCAGCCGTAGGTGAGTTCGGCGGCGCTCACGCCGGTATCGCTTCTCATCGCGGCGCGTACTCCGAGTAGGACGGTAGGTATTTCGTCGATCCAGCTGGTTGCGGTTTGTAGTCTTGATTTTAGTGCGGTTTTCAGTGTTCGGTGCCATCGCTCCACGATGCCATTAGATTGCGGGTGGTACGGCGTTGTTCGTGTACGTTCGATGCCAAGTAAGCGTGATAGAGACGCAAATAATTGGCTTTCGAACTGCCGACCTTGATCCGTGGTTAGCGTTGCTGGGCAACCGAAGCGGGAGATCCAGCCTTCGTAGACCGTCTTGGCGACATCTTCGGCTGTTATTTCGCATAGTGGGTATGCTTCGGGCCATCTTGTTGCTCTGTCGATCATCGTCACGAGGTATCGATGTCCGCTGGCCGCGGTAGGTAGCGGGCCAACGATATCGATGTGAATGTGCTCAAATCGATCGGTGGGCGCGAATAGTGCCGTTTGCGCTGAGGTGTGTCGGTGAATCTTCGCTCGCTGACATTGTAGGCAAGCTTTAGCCCACTTCCCGATGTCCGAGTTCATAGAGGGCCAAAAGTAACGCTTCACTATAAGTTTGCGCGTTGTTTTTATTCCAGGGTGGCTGATGTTGTGAATAGCTTCGAATGCGGGTCGGCGAAATTCCGTAGGTAGGTATAGTCGCACGTCGTCAGTAGAAGTTTCACAGTAGAGTGGAATGTTGTTGCCGGGAAGAGTAATTTTTTTGATAGATAAATTACTTTGTTGCGTTAGTTCCGGTATGCTGCTATCTCTTTCTTGCGCGTTCGCGAGTTGCTGGAAATCGATGGGTGTGGGACAGCTGATTGCGTCGATGCGTGAGAGTGCATCCGCGCTTGCGTTTTCGTGCCCACGAACAAATCGGATATCCGTAGTAAACTCGCTGATGAATAGGAGTTGCCGAGTTCTTCGTGGCGATTCGCTGTCGGGTGTCGACTTCGTGAATGCGAACGTGAGTGGTTTGTGGTCGGTAAAAATCATCAGCTGTTTTCCCTCGAACGTTTTTCGGAAGTGTTTCACAGACATGTAGATCGCTAGTAGTTCGCGATCGTACGTGCTGTACTTTTTCTGGGCTTCAGTGAATTTTTTTGAGAAAAATCCGAGTGGTTGCCATGCGTTTTTCACGTACTGTTGTATCGCTGATCCTGCTGCAGTATCCGATGCGTCACTAAATATTGCAAGCGGTGCATTGTGTATCGGGTGTGCAAGCAATACTGCATTTTTGATACTCGTTTTGCAGGTTTCGAATGCTTTTGAGGCTTCATCAGTCCACTCGATCGGTGTCTTGTCGCGCTTCTTCGCGTTGTGTAGGTATTGATTTAGCGGCGCTTGGATCGTGGCGGCGTCCTTGACGTTTTCGCGGTAAAAATTGAGCATACCGAGAAAGCGTCGTAACTCGTCGATGGTTTGCGGCTTCGGGTAGGCATTTATGATTTCGACTTTTTCTTGAGGTGGTTGTATGCCGTCGCTTGATACTCGTACTTCGAATCCGAGAAACTTGACCTTGGGCTGTCCAAATAAACATTTCGACGGGTTGATTGTGATACCGTACTCGTCGAGTCGTTCGAGTACGGTGCGGAGATGTTTCTTGTGCTCTTCTTCGTCGACTGAGGCGAGTAGTAAATCGTCGACGAACGGGAACACAAAATCGAGTCCTCTAAGTACTTCGTGTATGAAACGCTGGAATGTTTGTCCGGCGTTCTTCAGTCCGGGACACATGCGAGGAAACTCGAACAAGCCGAATGGGGTTATTATGGCTGTTTTTTCAATGTCTGGATCCGTGACTGGTAGTTGTTGGTAGGCGCGGTTTAGGTCCAAGGTTGAAAATATTGTTTTGCCGGCGAGTTGGTATGTGAAATCTTTGATGCGTGGTATGGGGTACCTATCGGGCTTGGTGATGGCGTTTAGCCTTCGGTAGTCTCCACACACACGTATGTCGCCGTTCTTCTTAGGTACGACGTGAAGCGGAGATGACCACGGACTTTTGCTGGGTCTGCAGAGTCCCTGTTCGATCATGTTCTCAAACTCCTTTCTGACTTTTTCGTAACGGTGCGGTGCGATTGGTCGAGCTCTGCAGTGAATTGGCGGACCGGTGGTTTCGATGAAATGCTCGACGGAGTGCTTCGGGCTGAGTTTCATCGATGTGAGTCTTGTGGTGCCGGGGAAATCTGCGAGTATGTTGTGATAAGACTGCTTTATGTCGATACTGCGAACTGTAGGTATGTTTGCAGTGCTTATTTGAGCGTTCGTTGTGAGCAGGGTCTTTCCGTCGATAAGTCTTCGGTTTTTTACGTCGACTATTAAATGGTGGTAATTTAAAAAATCGGCTCCGATGATTGGTTTCGAGACTTGGGCTATTATGAATTTCCACTTGAATGGACGTCGGAGGTTGAAGTCAAGTTGGAGAGTCTTCTCGCCGTAGGTAGGTATTACCGTGTTGTTCGCGGCGTAGAGTTGGAATGGCAGCGGTTTTTCTTGCGAGCCTTTTTTTCTTGGTAGAACGGAAATGTTGGCTCCAGTGTCTACCAAGAAATTTAATTTTGTGGTTTTGTCGGTAACAAAAAGGCGGTGTGAGGTCTCGGTAACGCTGGTGTCCGCCGCGGCCAGCGTTACTTTTAGTTTTCCGCTGCTGGGTCGTTCGTCCTGAAGCTGCATGGCGGCGAGCATTTTTTTGCATCCATGCCGAAACGGTGGTGGTAGAAGCAATATGGCTTGGGCGAACTATTGCGGCTGCGGGATCTCGACGCGCTTCGCGAACGTGGTTGGTACTGGCGGCGGGGGCGACTGTTGTATTGTGATTCTTGCGGTCTTGCCCGTAACTCTGCGACTTCCAGTGAAAGTTTTCTAATTTCGTTTATTAAATATTGAGTATCGATGGCTGGCTGCGGTTGCTGATACGTTTGCGGCGGTGGCGGTGGCGTAGGTGCGTGGGGTTGCGAAATGGCGGCAATTTGCGCTGTCGGCGAAACCTCCATCATCTTGTCCGCGAGCAGAGCAAGGTCTTCGAGAGTGGTTTTTGTCTTAAAAACATCACTCACGGCAAGTACTGTTCTGATGTGGGGTGGTAGGTGTTCGAGCCACATTATCTGTAAAGTGCTCTCGGGGAATTTGCCTCGGTTGAGATTCTGCATTTTCCTGAGTAGCTGGCTGGCCTTCTGGTCTCCGATTTCCACTTGCGAGAGTAGTTTCTTCACCTGGGCGCTGTCGGACTCCTCGTACATCGCAATCAGTCGCGATTTTATTGCGGCGTAGTAGTTTGCTTCCGGCGGTGAGTAGATGAGGTCGGATATTTGTTGTATATCTTGCTTTTCCAACTGCGCGATGACAAGTTGTGCGAGCTGGGCTTGGCTCTTCTTCAGCTCGGCGGTGGCTGCTTCAAAGCTGCAGAACCAGAGACGCGGCTGGTCGCGCCAAAATGGTGGAACGCGCAGCGATAGGGAGATGCCGCTGATTTCCGGTTTAGCTTGTGCGGCTTCAACAGCATTTTCGGCGCCAAGCGGGACATTTTCTTCGGTGCTCATTTTCTAGGTTGCTTCTGTTGTTCGCAGGGGTCACCAATGTAGAGGATGTCTTGGTAGGTAGGTACTTGTTGGGATTCTTGATTAAAACACCTCTTGAAGTTGTAGAAGAAGAATGAACAAATTTATTTACAAAAGTCGATTACTTAAAGCTAACACTATAAAACAAACAAACTAAGGACTAACGAGTATAAACTATGTACAATAAAAGTGAGAGGTAAAATGAGACAAAACAATAACAATACAGATTTGAAGAGCGAGAGGTCAGATGTGAGAAAGGGTCAAAGGTGGCGCGATGCGCAGTAGACACGCGCAGACACGCACCTATAAAAGAGGCGCGCAATTGGTTTTCTTCCTCTTTTGCTCCTGGCCGTCGAGGTGAAACGTCGTCGCTCCGCTGCGCGTCCGCTCCGAACATAATTACGTTCGACGTCTGTATCGATCTATCGATCGGTTTCCTGAGAACTGATGTCAATCAATCTGAACAATGCTTCGACGTCTGATCAATCACTAATCACCTTACGTCTATATCAATCAGTTTCCTGTGAACTGATGTCAATCAATCAAAACAATAGGTACTTCGACGTCTGATCAATCACTAATCACCTTACTCCCACAATAGTAATGAGGGCGCCACTGGACGCTCGGCGTTTGCTTGGCGCAGTCTTAAGAGCTATCGCACTGTATCAAGCGAATTTATCTGTCGAAGCGTTAATCTGAAAGATTGAGTAAAAAAATGAGCCAGGACAATCACTAGGGATGCCTATCATATCATTACGTGCATCAATTAAATTCTGAAAACGCCATTTTGAAAAATATATGTACGCATTGATCCTATTGTTAGCGTTAGATACTACTTCAAAGGGTCTGGCAGAATACCCGTGCTGCGGGTCTCCAGTTTTATGCTGAGCCAGCGCCTTTTTTTCGCATGATCACATGGCTCGTTTTCAAATGAAACGGATTACTTACTTTACTTTATAAATTACTTTTAGTTTTAAGTATGTTATTAATTGTATTGTTTGTATTTTTTCATTGGCTTTAACAGTCATGTGCATGTTTGTGAAGAATAAAGATGTTTATCTTTCTTTCTCAGGCTACAAATCTAAGTGGAAATGTTGGTTTGCATGTTCGTCTTTGCGATCCACTTACCTGACCTTAACTAATCTATGTGATATTTGATACTGAGATATTTAGCAAAGACTAATAATTATTATTCCGTTCTTAGCTTAGCGAAAAGCTAGTTTTAACTCTACAGTTTAAACGTAGCTGTCTAATTTATGCATCCCAATTGCAGGTTTCCCAACGTGACGCACGTGTCAGTGCGCGCGACCGGGCTGCAGTGGCTGGGGCAGCTGCACGCGCTGGCCGAGCTGCGGGGGCTGTCGGGGCTGTGCGTGCAGCCCGAGGGGAACCCCATCAACGGCAAGCTGTGGCGGAAGTACGCCGTCTACCGGCTCGGCCACTGGGGCTTGAAAGAAATCAACGACGAACCGGTCAGTTTTAAAACATATTTGTAGCAAGCTGGTTATATTTTATTATGGCTTGGAAGAGGCAGACGAGCACATAACAGACCAGATTGTAAGTGGGCTCTGTCTGAACTAGTCTGAATTCCATAGACATCTGCAACGCAATCTCAAGATTGTTATATAACCATCTTAAGACTGCAAATACGATGTCAGCCCTGAGGACTTAAATGGAATGCATCTATGCTATCATGTTACCAGTTGTCTTACCCAGCACTGAAACACAACATGAATACTGCTGTTTGGCGGTTAAAGGGTAAAATAGTGGGAGTGATCTGAACGGACCATGCACAGGTTCTTCTTCAAGTGCCTCTCTGAAGGTCGGCTATCATATCCTGGAATCTGTATGTCTTCTGCAAGGCGACGAGTTTGGATGCGCTTGCCATCCCTGTCCCCTTTCGGATGTCGGATTCCCTCATGCCGGCAACCTTGCCCTTGTCAATCATGTCAATCGTTGGAATTAAATATAATATTTAAAATGTTTAGAAGGCTTGGTTGCTTGCGGTTCCTTCTAATAATCACTGTCTTCCACTAGCCTAGCGATAACGTAAATTTAAATTTTAGGTGACCGATGAGGAAGTGATGGAAGCTAACCAGACGTACAGCGGCCTCAGCGACATGGTGCTGCGGGCGCTCCCGGACGCGCCTCTTCAGCCCCTGCTGGCCAGGCTGGGGAGGAGCGGGAACAGTTCCGTCAGCGCGAAGGCTTGGCTGCGAGCTGCCGACCCTGCCCTGAGAGACGTTATAGCGAAGGAAGCTCTGCAGTATAAGAAGGGTAATCTCTCTCAGGTGAGCATTTTCTGGAAACTACACTAGAAAGTTTAGTAAGAAATGATAGCGTAACAAACAGGCCAAAACATAATTATGAACTCGCTTTAATATAACCATATTCACCAAGGCAACACATTACCTACTTCGCAAAATAACCTCCCTTTAAAACCAAAGTCTGTTTCGCGAATGTAATCCACAAAAGGGATGAAGGCAATTTGCGAACGGGACCTTATGCACCATAGCATAGCTGCGAAAAACCGTCCATCAATGTTACAGGAGGACCTGAACTGGCGCGCGCGCGGGCGCACCCAGCTGGCCGTGGCCGTAGATCTCGCGTGCGGCGCGGCGCTGCGCCTGCGCGCGCTCGAGCTGCAGTGGCCCACCATCCTCGTCGACATGATCGAGGACGCGCTGCGGGACTTCGCGCGCATGGACGCGCATGTCAAGCACCAGATGCGCCTCATCATGGAGTCGCTGTGACCAGTACTCGTTGGCTCTTCGTTACACAAACAAGTCACGATCTTTTCGAACCAATTAATATTTTTTAAGTTTCAGTCGAACCACAGCCGTAATAATAATAGATCTTTTCTCAAACTTGCAATGAAATAATGTCGTTATGTTAGTTATTTTTGGCTTCAAAGTGTCACGTTGCGGGCGGAACAACTCGAGATAACTGAAAAGTAATTTCATACAAAATTGAAGGCCTGGGCCGGCCGGGAAGTATTTTTTTTTCTTTTAATTTAAATATGGCGGCTGTGTTTAAGTATAAACAGGCTGAATATCTAAATTACATTTTTAACATTTTTAAGAAAAAGTTATAACGTCAAATACTAAGTATTAAGTGTATTTGGCGTGTTACACTTACAATCGAATAACAGTCAAATCCTACTAGAATAAGTATGGCTCTATTGTTACGTTTACACGAAGATAGGTAATAAATATTTACATTTATAATATGGTAGATTAGTAGAAGTATAAGTCGACACACGTAAAAAGAGGTAAGTAGTGATTCTGTAAACAACGCCGGTCGTGCGGACTGCATTTTCAATTAAGCAGCCTTATACGTTCGACCCATCGTGCTGCTAAATTGAAAATGCACGCGCTACAATGTGTTTTGTTCGCACTGACGGGACTACTTAATCTCGCCGCTTGGATAGCACTCTACAGTCCGCACGACCGGCGTTGTTTACAGAATCACTACCCTGAGCGACGTACCTGCGCAGTGAGCAAATTACAGACCAAATTGGTGGGGGCGACGGGGGGAGTGTAAACCGCTGCTCTTTGCTGCCACGCTATTGGTTTGTCAGTAGACAACCTGCGTAAACATATCCCCTCCACTAGCCACTCGGAGCTTGGAGCAGCTCCAAGCTGAGAAGAGCTGCTCTTTTTACATGTGTTGACGTGTAATTAGGTGTTTTGTGTAATGTGACATGTAATGTAACATTTTGACTTTTACTTACCTACTCTGCTGGTCCCGGATTTTCCCTGTTACGTTAATGGAAGTATTTTGTACGCGAACATACAGTAGGTAATGATCTAATAAAGTGTATTATTGTATGTATCACGCACTATAGGAATATTAAAACCCTATACGAGTATAGTGAAAACGGGTAGATAGTCGACTTGTTGTTAGAAGATTAGACTAAAACCCTTTTTCAAGTGAAGAAGACGTAGGTACTTAAAATTTTCACTGGGACGCCAGTGTTTCTAGTTATTTAGGTGAATATGTAGATAACGTTGAACTGAATTTGTCGAATTTTGTGCCACTGCTCAATATACAAAGCTTAATTCGACAACATGTAGTTGTGGTAGTTGCAGAGTAACTTTTTCGACAAAAACTTAGGTTTTATTACACAGGATTCGATCTCCACTATTTTTTTCCTACACCCTTCAAATACATGCGCGGCTCGCCCTAAGAGGTTTAGGGGGGCGGGGCAAGGGGGGGCAATCACCGGCGCACGGGACACGCCACTGCACGCATGAATTTGACGACCTTGATATACAAAATTGAACCCTGACCTGACTATGTGACGTGACACAATGAATTTTGTTTGACAATTTTAACAGACCATTTTACATAAACAAGTTGGAAAGGCACTATCTAGCTAGACCTAGTTGATTTTCTATAAATATGTCTTTGAGTTGAGTCATATCTACTGTGAAGCCCTACTTTGAAAGTCGAGGTTCGAAGTTACGTTAGCTCCGTTCCTGTCACTCTTCATGCGAGACTAAATCGAGAGAAAGGGATAGAGCTAACGTATCATCGAATTTTGATTTTCAATGAAGGGCCTCACAGTAGGTACGAATAGTAATTAATAGTACTTATCTGTCAGTGTATTTGTATGCCAGACTGGCCAGAGTGTGAAAGCGGTAGATAACAGAGTACTATCTTAGTACTCTGGTTTTACTATGTAAGTATATGTCATTGTTTGATATTATTGTTTTTAAATTGATTCCCGCTATCACTATACACTTACCTATATAAGGGAAGGGTCAATCAAGAAGTGTGTATAGTAGAAAATTATAAAATTATTTATTTTTTAAATATTCAATCTTTTCCTTTGATTTAGTATATACAAGATACACAATCCCGCACAAAACTTTATTATAAACTGTCCCAAATGACATTGATAGCTGCATTCAGATACATGCTAACATCGCTAATTTTTTACCTTAAACATTCATGCAAAAAAAAACTCAATATACTAGCAGTCAAGTGTCAAATTTGCAAACTAATGTTTTAAAATATTTAAAACTCTTTAGTGAAATCGCCGTTATCATACTATTTATGACAAAAGTGGACATCGAATGAATGGAGACGAATTTCTCTATTTATATTGTATTAGTTTTAACGAAATTACAAATTACACAAAAAAACTTTTGACATATTTTATAAATGCTGTCATTGTATTACACAACTTAAGCTATACAGGGTGTCCCACGGTTATGCAACATGAAGGGGAAGTACCTTTAATATTGTAGATAGAGGATTTTGCTTTATGAAGATATTTTTTTATTTTAAAAAGTAACTAAGACTGCATTCAAAGATTTTTGAAAAACTGCTTGCCTCAGCTGGGAATCGAACAGACCAAATATGAAAAAAATATAATTTTGTATTTTTATGATGCCAGTCAAAAGGGTAATTGATAAGAAATAATTCCCTCGTAGAAACATTCTATCTAAAAATAAAGGAACAATGTGAAATTTTACATTCAAGTTACTAGAAAATTTATTAGTATGTAAAATACATGCAAAAACTGAAGATTTTTTTAAAATCTTTGAATGAAATATTATTTAGTTTTAAAAATAAAATAAAGTTTCTAAATAGCAAAGTCGCCTACGGACCATATTTAAGGTACTTTCCCTTCATGTGGCATAGCCGCGGGACACCCGGTATATATACAATAATAATAATGAATAAATTAATGTAAAGCAAGGTTTAAAAACCCGTCCCGTCGATTGTTTTTATTCAAATTTTAACGTTTAGGTATCCTTTGTCACCTGGAATGGTGAAATGATTCTAACGATACCACACACATATAAATTGGCTCAGGTGTTCAAAGTTATGTTGGAATAAAGAATTATACATACATACATAAATGAACCATTAAAACATTACACTTTACTCCAGACAAGACAAGATCTTATCCTATCATAACCAACCTAGCCTAACCGGTTACGTATCATAATATGTACATAAAGTTCAAAATACATAATGGGTCATAATTCATAATGGTCATAATATTATAATGGTTTTTTTTTGAAACCCTGAACTTTTCAAGATTGTTATACAACAAACCTAACCTAACCTAATGGGTTCTATACAATGGGCTTTTAAAAATATTGAAAAGTTTACTTATTATGACCATTATGTAATATGACCCATTATGTATAGGTATTATGATGCGATCCCAACCTAACCTAATTTCCTTGAAATAAGTTTAATTTATTATATAATTGTACGAAAATGGGTCAAGCACACAACAGACGACTTATTTGCCTTGAATAGTTGATCACCCCTATCTCGTGCTAATATTGCGACCCATTTTGCACGTCGTAGAGGATTTCGTGGAAAGCTTAAAATAAAAAATAAAAAATATTAAAATTTAAAAAAGTAATAGCTACTCCATAATAATTTTGTTCCTTGGTAAGTCATAATTTGAGTGCACAAAATAAATTCCTAAAAATCATGAAAACGTTATAATTTTAGCTAGAAACGTTTATAAATAAATAGAACTTACGTAAAATAAGACATTCCATCCTTTTTATTTGTTTTTTTGTTATTATTTTTGCAGTTTTTCACCACACATTTTGTCATGATTGACAACTGCCACTGTCTGTGGTCGGAACAAGACTAATAGCAAAACTACTGCCCAAGTCGATTCGGCAGTAGTTTTGACTTGCCATTTTTTCGTGCTGATTGTGTATCTAGTATATACTAAATCAATGATCTTTTCAATGTATTTTTTGTTAATTGCCACTAACATAGAACACTGAACAAAATGTTACTGTTTTATAAATAATTGAATTGTTACACTTAGTTAAAAGCTTAAAAGTAAGATTAATAAAGTAATAAAATAGTTTTTCTTTACTTCTGCCTTTCATTACACACTTAAATACCTATACCATGCAATAACATTAACATTTTTGCATACATTTGATGATGCAATAATAAAAAGAAAATGTCAGTCCAGCTATTAAAAAGCAAGATTATATTTCTACTGGTTGAAGAACTGCATCGTTTTTATATTTGCTAGCGCTCTGCACAACATCTCGAGGAGTGAACTGTACAATCGCAAATGTTAACTCTGGCATCATATTTTCACAAGCAAATTCCAGAAGTGCATAGAAGCCCTCAGGTGTGACAGTTTCAGCTAACTTGTTTATGCATCCTGTTTTAAGTTTCTCTATCATGTAGCATTTGGCTAGGAGGAGTAGGGGCTGTAGTCCATCATTGGGCAGGGTTCCAAGGTACATATACTTCTTCAGATTTTCCAGGGTCTCTAAACTCGCTCCCTTTAGCTCCACGCCTTGCTCCTTGGTCTCCTTCCATTCCTCCATGAGCATCGCCTTGAACATGTCGCTGTGAGATGCTAGGATCAATCTGTGTACTCCCACGCTTCGGCCATCTGATGAAGCCAATTTGAAATCCGTAAAATGTGTATCTTCATAAAAGTTTGCGGAATTCGTTAACGTTTTTCCTTGGCTCACATTTATAAAAAGAGTTAAAGCAAACAATAATACACTACACATTGCTTTAGTGGAGAATTGCCCAACGGTTATGAATTCTATCCAATTTCTTTCTATAATCAATTCCTGATAAAGTTTGGGTGTTTGTTTGTTTGTTTCACAACAAGCTACATTCAGTGTTAATGGACCATCTGCTGCAAGTTTTTTTGATGATATTTGAAGTTGTATTTCGTCACTTTGATGTTTATAGACGATTCTAAAACGAACCATTGCCAGATCGTCTACTTGATATTCTTCACTATCAAATGTTTTATCATGAAAACGCCAGCAGTTTACTATTAAGCTAAATTCTACCGATCTTAATCTATCAATTCTTGAAACATTCCTGAAAATGCAATAGAGCTTGTTAGATACCTACCTCACTTGATCAACTTTTTTTAACTCTTATTTTTACTTGTTCTTTTGATTGTGGGGTAAGAAAGAGAATAAATAATAGTAGAACTAGATTCTGACAATTTTATGTAAACGCAGTTTATTTCAGAAAATATTGTAGATAAAAATCTCTAATGACGGGCTTCTATATTCAAACCGTGGAGTGGATAGATAAGGCTTGCTTCGGGTTAAAATTTGACATGTGCCCATACAAAACGTGTCAAATTTTTATCCAAAGTAGTAATCGTATCTGTCCGCGGTTTGAATACAGGGTGACACCTAAGACGTAATACAATTTTTAATTTTCTGGATCTACTCATGAGTACGATCAACTTTTACTAAGCGACTTATATCGAAATCGGTAGATTTTTTTTTAATCTCCCATACTAAAAGCAATCAACTGGTTTCAAAATTTGTATGGAAATGTCAATTTTGTGTTTACGTTTTGAAGTAGGTAGGAAAAATAATATTTTGTACTACGTCTTAGGTGTCACCTAGTATAGTGAACAGGGGCCCATTTCACGAAAGTTACAAGTCTAGTAATGCCCGTCCCGTCCATGGAGTAATATTTAGTACAAGTTCACAAGATTAACACATTAACAGAATGTGATGTATTGCGAATATAATCCAGGCCAGGCTTAAAAATGGCAATACCTAGCTGTTGTGACTGGACGTTTATCGAGATCATTATGATGCCTATAATTACGCTGAAATAATTACTGCACTAAATACCTGTGTATAATACGGTTATTATTTAAAAGGAACATGTAAAACTTACGTTGTAAAATCCATTCTGGAAACAGACTAGACTATGACATGTGAGTACCGTAGTTGTTAGAAGTGTTAACTTGACGTTTTGTGGTTTCTTTTATTTTGTCCAAAGTTACGATAACAAATTACGACCTTGCATCACACCACATCACACCTTTAGGTATTTACCCTATAATATAATATAATCTAATCTGTGACTTCTGTGAGTTCTGTGACCACACCAAACCTCAAGTGAGTACAACAACGTATTACAAGTGTTGCAAGGTTTAATCTGCAAAAATCTTAAATAATAGAAAGTTGTCGATGACTTCTTTGTGTAAAGTTAAAATGCACACATCTTATGTTTAACAGCGCATATTAACTAATGGCATTCTTTACTAATCGACCAAATATTCAATCAAGTAAAAATTTTTTTTTTTTTTTTTTTATGGCATAGAGATGACAAACGAGCACACAGGCCACCTGATGGTAAGTGGAAACTGTGACCCATAGACATTCGCATTCACAAGACTGCAATGCAATCCTAAGACTGCAAATGCGTTGCCAACCCTAAGGACTAAGATGGAATGCCTCTATGCTAGTAATTTCACCGGCTGTCTTATCCCCAAACCGGAACACAACAGTGCGAACACTGCTGTTTGGCGGTAGGTTAATGGATAAGATGGTGGTAGCGATCCGGACGGACCCTGCACAAGGTCCTACCACCCGCAAAAGTAGTAATATATTTCCACAGTTTATGCAAAAAAACCTAGAAAAGTATAGCAGCTGAGACTGAGATCGTTGCGCGTACCACTTACAGTTCGGAGAAATCGTAAGGCAAATGGATAGTCTTCTAAAACAATGAACTGACAGGCCAATATCGGCCTGCGGACTGTTAGACTGTGCTGTCCAATACATTGATACAAACCTGGGGCCGTTTGCATAATAAAGTACGAGCTAATAGTATTAGTGATTTTGTATGGATTTTTACATAGTATGGGCTTGTTCTTTATTATGCAATAGGCCCCTTGTGATGGTTATCAATGACTACTAGTAATTTGTATGATTAATCAACTCTTTAATATGTATATGTGTCTGTAGTAAGTTTGAATTTACAAAACATGGCTGTTACAGGGATCATACTACATTGTACCCAGAATTCAGTAAATCTACTGATAAACCGGAAAATCTGGCAACACTTACTTACTAAACGTCATGAACTTATGAGATGGCACAGAAGAAGTAATAGTACAAGGAGATGGTAACTTTTCATTTTATTTTATCAGTGTTACTAACTTCTATTGCTTAGTTTGCAGGTAAAGGTGGATTCACATTGCGGTTGCACTTGAAAGGGAAATTACGTTTCCAGTAATTGTTATTGGCTGCAGTTTTCAATAGAATAGAAGTCATTATGATAAAATAACAGATGATCTGATAATGGAGTTGGCAGAAGGCAATAGGATCGCGCCTCTGAACAAGTTTGAAACTAGGGGTCTACTTATGGCTGGCTGTTATTCTGAAAACATCTGTCCAATTATTTAATTTATTGAAAATTATTTTATCGTTGATTTTGATTCGCAAATCCAGGGCAGTTTAGAGATAAAAAGATAGTTCCAAATGAGTTAGCGGTCAAGACACCACACCAAGCCATTGAAGTGGATGCCCGCCATCTTCAAGGGGCACGACTACCTATGACTGGAAGACTTCGACGACAGGACTGGATTCACCGTACAACGTTGCTTATAAATATACTTGACATTGGCAAAATTACGTTATTATGTAGACGCCATTAAATAAAGAAATAATAATAATAATAGTTTGAAACTAGCTAACGGACTGGCAAAACTAAGTAGGTATAAAAACCCACTTGCAAAGAAAACTGGCATTTTCTATTTTTTCAAGTAAGTAGTTTAAACATTACGATGGCGCCCTCATTACGTTAACAGCATTAAACTAACACCATTTATGAAAACATATTATTTTTCTTTGTAAACCATACTTTCTTTATTTTTTACCATGAAATCTGTTATGGTATTTAAAGTGTGAAAAAAATCAAAGGTGCCTGTTTTCTTTGCAAGGGCGTTTATATCCATAGAATCGATTGAAAGGGCAACTCGGAAAATAATATAAAAAATAAACTTAGGACATGTTAATAAAAAAATGTATTAGAATATTACACATACATACAAATACATAAACTCACGCCTTTATTCCCAGAGTGGGGTAAGCAGAGCTACTGAATTACCAACAACTCTAAAAACTTGTTGATAATTCTGCCACATGTTGCACACTTAGGCCAAGATATTTAACAGTGTATTAGTGATAGTGACGGGTTGTAATACTTGTAATCCCATAGCCTAACAAAAATATTACTTTTCATGATTATTTTAGATGGTAATTTAAATAATATTATATTAAGGGAGATATGTTTCAAGACCTACCACAACACTCAACTACAAATAGATAGTAAATTGAATGAATTATAATAATAATAATTCAAAATGGGAAGGTACTGACTTATTATAATTATCAACAGCTGGGCTCTTGCCTAATGTTTGTGTCCCCTTGTTTCACCGACACTCATTCCATTGAACGTATTATTATCTGCTGAACCCGTGTTGATTTCAGGTTATATTAAATATTATGATTCACATAGGTTAGGTTAGATTAGACTTGTAACCATCAGAATCTAACCTGAAATCAACATGGTTCCAGCAGAAAATTGCTTTCTATGAAACAAAAATTCTGCGAATTTATACGTTCTATGAAATGAGACTCCACAAAACCCTAAAATCCACACAGCAAATTAATAGTTAACATTAAGGACGTTATTTCAAGTTTCTTTTTCATGTAAGCTTGCCATTATAGGTTTCTTTTGATCATCCGGTTCAGTTTTCTCCATCTTTTCTCGGTAAACTGTATTAACAATGAAATCAGGAGTAGAATGTAGAATTGCAAATGATAAGTCTGGTATTCTATTATCACAAGCAAATTCGAGGAGCTCATACAAGTTTTCTTTTGTAACAGTTTCAGTTAACTTCTGGATGCATGCAGTTTTCAGATCATGTATTAGGTAGCAGTTTACTATCAGCAGCAGAGGACACAAGTCCTTATCAGGCAGAGTACCCATGTACATGTAATCTTTTAAGTTCTGCAGAGTCTGTCGCGTGACTCCCTTAATTTCAATACAATCTTCAACAGTCTCTTTCCTTTCCCCTTTAAGCATTGCCCGGAATATAACGCTATGCACTGCTAGGATCACTCTATGCACAGCTACACTTCCATCAGATGCGTTAAGATGGAAATCAGTAAAGTCTGTATCTTCATAAACTTTTTTATACAAGTTTAACTCTTTTGTTTTACTAGCCCATATCCTCAAATTTATCACGAACATTCCTATTTGAGATTCCAAATTGGCTTTGAAATGAGGCTTACCCCCATCTAAGACAATCCATACCTACCAATCGCTCTGGCAAGTCAATTGCTTTGAAGATTGCTTTGAGGATTTCTTTATATTGCTGGTTGTATTATCTGTATTCCAGGTTACATTAACCTTGGTTGAGTGATCATTTGCTACATCAATTTTTCTCGCAGAAAAAGAAGTAATAGTATCACATCTCCCACGATCAAATCTAAATTTAAATTTGATTGTGGCCAAATTACTAACAGTAAATACTCTGCTGGATAATTCGGTATCTTTATCATATGCCAGCATAATTGAAAACACCAGTCGTAAGGTAGGACCCCGCTGATGCTCTGCGACAGATCTGTAAATAATACAAGTGAATTTGTGAGTATGCAATAAAATATAAACATATACCTACCTATCTTATCGATTTTATTTAAGTAGGTATGATATTATGAGCAGATCGGTGCAAAGCAAACTATTTAATTAGGTACGAGTATATGTGAATGTGCATAGTAAAGCATAAAATAGTGGAAACACGTACATGCACTTCTCCATGGCATGGTTAAAAAAAGTTTAATGATATGATAACACAAAACAAAAATAAGTAATAGGTACTACTTAATAAAGTACACTTTTATCAAACTTTATGACAAATAGTATTAAAAATTGTTAACTTTACTTACATCGACATTCTGAAACTTCAAAACAAAGTTCTTGTAGACAGTTTGTGAAAGGTAGGCAGTATTAAAAGATTGAAAGTCACTTCAGTCCCGTGATTTGTGATTTCCCGGTTCCGCTTTTATCCGAGAAACTGTTGGTTGTGAATTTGTGATGAGATGAAACTAGGATTCAAAGTGGTACATGCTCCTGTGGCTTACAAAAATAAAAAAGGAGTGTTAAAAACTAAAAACACAGATTAAGTGTATCCCAGATTATAATTATAATTTTAGGGTAGTTGTTAGGGCCCGGCCCACAGATTGTGAATACCTTGGTAAAGTATGTATACCTAAATATAAAACTTTATTAGAAACTTTTCGTTTTCGGGCCCTTGAGAAATGGGGCGTACACGTACATGATGTTTAGTACTCAACCACCGCCAATATCAGCATTGATGCGACAAATACGAAAGACGAGTGGACTGTATTAATTAAAATTTACGCACGCATGCTCCGCGACATCAATGAGTTTGTGAAGGTAATAAGACCGTCAATTTGGAGGGTAAAATACAAATGATTGCGTTCGGGCTTACCTGGGATCTCCGGTGTGACCGCTTCGCACCATCAGCAGCAGCCAGTTCGAGGGTTAACCCAGCGCTGGATCCAGATAGGCTTCTCCCTTCCCTGCTACACTTAGGACACTATTCCCACTCACACAAGCCAGATCGCAATCTTCTTTGTTAGAATTAATTAGTCTTGAACAGGAGATCGGTATACAGCTGAAATTGCCTTGCTACGAGATTTTATTTTATTAACGACAGCGACAAGCCGCTACGCGGTTTCGAAGTTATAACGGAAGTCTATTCTATCAATGTTGCCAGTCTAAAGCGACACTGGAATCTGACCGTTCTAGTGAAACTACCAGATTAAATAATTAATTCGACAATACTGAACATTCCGCCCACCTAAATGCGACGGTATACTAAATAGTTCCGCGGTATTTACCACGAAATTATACCTTAAACTACGAAAAGTTAGCGTAGAGAACGTGACTTAATTGAACTCTACAATGGATTACGAAAACAACAATTACGATAAGTTACACTGATCTTGGGTTAACGAAAAGCAGTGTAAACGACAAGACGGAAACGATAAATTCAAGTTAATTGTCGTTTGCTGATGGCAAAGGACAAATCTTTACGACCGGTCTTTTGTACTGCCCAGTGGCAGTCTTCACCGTTACTACTCTACATATTCCATCTGCACCTGGATGCAGAGCGATAATACGACCTAATGGCCAGTTAAGAGGCCTTAATAGTTCATTAACTATAAGCACTAATGCTCCTACGGTTATATTCGAATGTTGTTTATCCCATTTAGCTCTCTGTTGTAGTGTATGCAGGTACTCACTATGCCACCGATGCCAGAAATCCTGGTGCATCTTTTGGATGAGTTTCCAACGTTGCATAACGCTTATCTTTAAGTCGACATAACTTTCCTCTGGCATAATCGACAAAGGTTCCAGAGTCATAAAATGACCTGGGGTTAACGCCGAGAGGTCATTAGCGTCCGAGCTGAGTGGCGTCAACGGGCGCGAGTTCAACATCGCCTCTATTTGCGTGAGTACCGTGTAGAACTCTTCGAAAGTGAGTCTTTGGGTACCAATGACACGAGCAAGGTGTGTCTTTACCGATTTGATGCCTGCCTCAGCCAGGCCATTGAAATGGGGACTACCAGGAGGGCTGAACGAAAACTTAATTTCCTGTGATTCCGCGGCCTTTTGCATGAGAGAACCAAGGTAGTTACTAGCACCGATAAAATTACGTCCTTGATCGGAAACGAGATGGCTACATCGGCCACGACGTGCGATGAGTCTCCGTAGAGCGGCCAGGAACGCCTCAGACGACAACTCGGAGGCGAGTTCGATATGAATAGCTTTCGTACTAGTGCAGACGAAAATGCAAATGTATCCTTTATAGGTTTTAGCACCGCGACCACGTCCGAGAGCGATATCGAAAGGTCCACCGTAGTCAACAGCACAACTCGAGAAACATTTCATTTGGTTTATCCGATACGGCGGATAATTTCCCATTAGCGGGGCGGGAGCGGTTAGCGGACGAACACGAAAACATTTAATGCAGCCTGAAATCACCGATTGAATAACACGTTTACACGACAATATCCAAAATTTTTGAGCAAGGAGATTTTGAAGAGTCTGCGCACCGGGGTGCATG
Source organism: Acleris laterana (assembly GCA_963966035.1). Classification (NCBI taxonomy): domain Eukaryota; kingdom Metazoa; phylum Arthropoda; class Insecta; order Lepidoptera; family Tortricidae; genus Acleris; species Acleris laterana. The sequence continues at coordinate 12,221,600 of OZ014454.1, read as the reverse complement.
AAGCGAATGTGGTACTCCTGAATTATAAGATACGTAAGGCGATGAGAGCGCGGTAATAGCAGCGGATGCTTAATTTCAAATCCTATGTTAGCATTACCCAGGCGACCGCCCACCCTGAGAAGACCCGCTTCATCGATAAATGGTGACAATTTACGTAAACTCTTTGGTAGTGAGTTAGATGAACCTTTGCGTAGGTTTTCTAACTCCGACGGAAAAACACTCTCCTGCACGACTTTAATTAGGAACATAAAACCTCTATGAACCTCTGATGGCTGTAAAGGCCCGAAAACGCGTTTCTTGATAGATGATTCTTTGCAATTTTGTAAGAATCGAAACAAGTACGAAGTTACATGTTTCAATTTCGAAAAAGACGAAAACTTATTCAACAATGAATCGACAAAATTAGGCTCTTTGGATGTCAACAAGCTGAAAATACGCTGTTCCTCGTGTGTATCCTTAGGCGACAAGAAAGATAAGGACGAAGTCACAGGCCATTTCTCTTCAGGCTCGGCAAGCCATGAGGGACCTCTCCACCACAGATCATTAGAAACGAGGTCTGCAGGCAGCAAACCGCGAGAACCGCTATCCGCTGGATTCGAGTGAGTACTAACGTGCCTCCATCGATCAGGCGCTATGGTCTCCTGGATGCGACTGACACGATTTGCCACGAACGTCTTCCATTTTGACGGGCACGATTTTATCCACGACAAAGCTACACTAGAATCGGACCACGCGTAGATCTCCTCAATAAGGTAAAATGGTTTTAGAGCTTCAATGGTACTATTCATGAGCTCAGAGAGTAGCACAGCTGCTTGGAGCTCAAGTCTAGGGATAGATTGCTTGCGAAGAGGCGCAACCTTAGACTTCGCACAACAAAGGTTAACAAAAGACGAGCCTTCATTGTTAGCGAATCGACAATACACGACAGAGCAATATCCGCGCTCTGACGCGTCACAAAATCCGTGGAGTTGTAACGAAACAAAAGGGCCAACAACACGGCGAGAGATTGCAATTGACGCCAACGTTGCCAGTTGCGATTTAAAACGCAACCATTCTGAGGCGATCTCAGATGGTGCGTCGTCGTCCCACGAGACGCCAGCCGTCCAGAGGAGCTGCATAAGATACTTAGCATAGAACGTAACGGGACCGAGGAAACCTAAAGGGTCATAAATACGCGCTACCTCCGACAAGATGGTACGCTTTGTGCAACGACGGTAATGAGTATCGGCAACACGGAAATAAAATGAATCAGACTGCGGCTGCCACAGCAGTCCCAGTATCTTAAGCGAGACGTCAGACATATCCTCGAAACTTTTGAAATGCTCCGAGTACAAGTCCGAGGAGGGAAGGCTATCAAGAAAGTCACGATTATTTGAGGTCCACTTTCTCAGATGGAAACCACCCGACGACAATATTTTTGTGAGTTCCACCTGAAGCAAGCAAGCCTGCTCGACAGAGTCCGCTCCAGTCACGACGTCATCGACGTATATCTCGCGAGCGAGAACAGCGGAACCAGCAGGACAGTCAGCCACGGCATCCCTGGCAAGCTGTGCCATGGTTCGAAGAGCTTGAAACGGCGCAGAACAGACACCATACGTTACAGTTTTGAGGCGGTAGTCGCGCACGGGACCAACAGCGGAGGGCCGCCACAGAATGCGCTGAAACTCAGCATCTTCCTCAGGGACCAAAATCTGCCGGTACATCTGCCTAACGTCACCCGTGAACACCACAGCATGCCAACGGAAGCGCATGAGCAGATCGAAAATATTGGTTTGCAGTTTGGGTCCAGCGAGGAGAGTATCATTTAATGAAAGGCCCTTAGCGTCCTTCGCGCTGGCATCAAATACAACACGAAGGGGCGTGGTGACTGACTCGCGCTGAATACCGTGATGCGGTATATAATAAAACTGGCCCTCACTCGTAGAAGGAGGACTCACTTCTTCAAGATGACCACGTGACTCATAATCTTCCATAAATTCGACATACGACCTTTTGAACTCGGGGTTACAATCCAATTTGCGTTCTAACGATTGAAAGCGCTTTAAGGCGATTTCACGAGAATGGAAGAAGGTAGGTTTGTTCGTAGCTTCGACGAAAGGTAGGGGCACTACGAATCGACCTTCTCCGTTACGGTAGTAATTATTGGCAAAATAAACTTCGCAAAGTTGGTCCTCCTTCGACACGAAAGGTTTAATCGGAGAACTAACATTTTCTAATTCCCAAAACTTTTTAATGGAATCATCCAACGACAGCGTTTGCGAACGATTCGACACGAACAGGCAATGTTTATTATTACTACGACAAGGTACGAAAGCGTTCGACGCGAGTGGACTTGCGTCACACTCACCCATTAAGATCCAACCGAAGATAGTATTCAATGCCTTCGGTTGTCCGGGCTTCCCTCGCTTAAGACCAGGCAGCAGCGACGAAGCGAAAATATCTGCGTTGAACAAAATATCTACTGGCCCTGGTCGAGCAAAGTCAGGATCCGCGAGCGACAAATTATTTATGTGCGACCATACCGACGAGTCGACAGGTTGGGTAGGCTGGTCAGCACATATCGACGACAAAACGAGAGCGTCAAACGTAATGATCGCCGACGAAGTTGCGTTACCGGCCGGCCTAACTTCACATGACAGCGAGCCGAGCGGTTGAGCGACAGTATTGCCAATCCCACTTACGGAGTGTTGGCTACGACAAATGTTAAAACCTAGCATTTTTACACAAGAATCCGAAATAAAATTACATGCGCTGGCGCAATCTAGGAGTGCGCGCACTGGTCGAAAACTACCTGAACTGTCTCTAATTAAAACCCTAACAGTCGAAAATAGAACAGTGTTTTCCCCAGTCACCGAAGTTAAAACCGTGTTACTACCAACATTACTTAACCCCGGCGGCGCGTTGTCCTCCGCGGCAGGCGGTGACAGCTGAGTAACTTTGGTAAAATGCAACAAAGTGTGGTGGGAACAACGACACACACTACAACGAGAGGCACGACAAGCTTTTACACGATGAACATTCGAGAAACATAAAATACACAAACCCTTTTCCTTGACGAAATTAAAACGAGAATTTGTGTCAAGATTCAAAAAATCATTACAAGTATCAAGACTGTGCTGGCCAGTGCAAAAGCTACAAGTTGGGCGAGAAACTACAAACGATGCTTTTTGTTTGCTCACATTATTATGAACATGTTTGTTAACGCCTACCCTTTTATACGAAACAATAGGATTACTAGCAGGTGAAGGCGTAACGTTTGACAAATTAAGCGCCTTGTATTGTTTTTCAATGAAAGCCTGAACGTCAGTTAATAATGGAATTTCATCACTATCATGCTCGAGTTGGAATGCCTCACGGGTGCATTTATCTAATTTAGACCACAACAAATGGAACAGCATGAAATTCGTGTCCGGTAATCCATATTTATCCAAAACCGATAAATTTTCCGAAAATGTCCTATGGACGCGTTCAAGGTCACATGCCGACTTAATTCTAATCGGTTCACACGATAACAATTTCTCATAATAATGTGAGGCAATTTGTCGTTTTTTATCATAATATTTACGTAAACAGTTATATGCATCCAAATAACTCTCATGGGTAAGTGGGTAGTTTTTTATCAACTCATAAGCGGAATTTTGTACACACGATAGCAAATAGTGTAATTTCTCGACATTAGAAATATTCCGGTTATGAATTAATGAGTCGAAAAGTTGTATAAAGGATACCCAATTTTCTAACTTACCGTCGAAAGGTTTAATGTTTATTTTAGGCAATCTCGCTACCACTGTTTCGCTAACCCAAGGCTTTGTTTCACTTTCCAGCAATTGCCCGCGACGCAGTCTAAATTTAATGTCTAATAACTTTTTCTCAAATTCAAAAGTAACACTCATTTCTTCACTACGATCCGACGGATCCAATAACGACAATACTTTCCGTTGCGCACAATGAAAATCATCCGCTATTTCTTTTAAATCACGTTCACTAAAACCTAACAACTCTGTTTTTTCGATATATTCAAGTCGCATTATGGCGTAATCTCGCGATACTCTATTGTTATCAACTTCGACAGTCTCCGACACTGAGCTATGTTCGTGATTTGACATTTTGAACGTAAACAATACACACTAACGAATGAATGAATAATTTACAATTTTACCAACAAAAACTAAATTGCGATAAATTTATTTAATCTATGGTACGAGGATGTACTGCCAACCTAAACCGATAACGACAATAAAATGGCGTACAACCAACTACATAAAATCTCGGCCAAAGCAACTTCTTAACTACCTTCACACAAAAAAAATAAAAAATTATAACGCAATAATATCTTGAAACATACGTACGAAATAACGAAAAATATTCACTTTTCAATAAAATCTGGTTCGAATGACCAAAATGATGCGACAAATACGAAAGACGAGTGGACTGTATTAATTAAAATTTACGCACGCATGCTCCGCGACATCAATGAGTTTGTGAAGGTAATAAGACCGTCAATTTGGAGGGTAAAATACAAATGATTGCGTTCGGGCTTACCTGGGATCTCCGGTGTGACCGCTTCGCACCATCAGCAGCAGCCAGTTCGAGGGTTAACCCAGCGCTGGATCCAGATAGGCTTCTCCCTTCCCTGCTACACTTAGGACACTATTCCCACTCACACAAGCCAGATCGCAATCTTCTTTGTTAGAATTAATTAGTCTTGAACAGGAGATCGGTATACAGCTGAAATTGCCTTGCTACGAGATTTTATTTTATTAACGACAGCGACAAGCCGCTACGCGGTTTCGAAGTTATAACGGAAGTCTATTCTATCAATGTTGCCAGTCTAAAGCGACACTGGAATCTGACCGTTCTAGTGAAACTACCAGATTAAATAATTAATTCGACAATACTGAACAAGCATCCATAGGTGCTTGGTGTTAAATTTGTTTACCACTAAAACTGGGACGCAACTGTACGTTAGAGTGAGATAGAAAGACATTGTGCTCACTTTAACTTAACTGGGTCCCGTAGAGTTTGTTTGTGTTGATGCGGTATTAAATATTGCAGTCTGTCGAGTCAGACTTGGTTCTACGTTGAAAATCGAAGTTCGAAGTTAAGTTTTTCTTTTTTTAATAATGGCGGTCCGCCGCGGTATTTCGCAGTAAAGTTAAGCTAGCTCCATCCCTTTCTCTCGACTTAGTATCGAAAGACGAGTGACAGGAAAGCAGCTAACGTAATTTTAAACTTAGCTTTTCAGAGTAGGGTCTCTAGATGGTTACTACGAAGTGTAATACCTATCCAAACTTCAGATTCAACGTCCCTTTCATTCTTCATTCGTGACTAAGGCAAGAGAAAGAGATAAGAACTTCAATTTTCTATGTATAGCCCCTGTCAATTATTTTCAGGATTCGATGCAGACAGAATATTAACCTGGCATTATTAATTTCTGTAAATAGGTAACGATAAAACGTTTAATCATGAAATGCTTAAAATCGGATTTATGTAAAAGGTCTTTCGTTTTATATATAATTCTTGTGACCTTAGTCTATCCAAATGGCCAAATATAAAAAAAACAGTCGGTCGATGTCAAACTGGCTGTCAGTGTCATGTAGTAAAGTAAACGTCATTATCTGTCATCAGCACGTGTTGTTATTCAGTGGTGACCAAATTAAAATAAAACTGCAAATAAAATGAAGCCAAAACTAAAGAAGAACTCCAAAGCCTTGCTTTCGGATAAAATTGCCGATGCTCTAACTGTGAAACCCCGAGCAGACATTGAAGACGATCAGGTATTCGGCACAAAGCCGTACACCGTATCACGAGCTGATTTCAATTCATCTGAGAGCGAAGATGATGCTGCCATCAGCGATTTTCGAAAAAGGAATGCTAATTTACTAAGTGAAATCAGTAAAAAGTATGAAGGGCGAGTGGTAACGCGGAGAGACTTGGATAAAGATAGCTGGGGAAGTGAACTTGATAGTGAATCGAATGATGACAAGACTGAGAGTTTTGAGTCTAAACTGGCGTCAATCACTGGTAAATTTACTCAAGAGGGCTCTGAGGATTCCAATGAGGCTCAATCAGGCCCTGGAAAGGATAAGAACTTGTCAGATTCGGAAGATTTTAGCTCTGGTGGCGAAAGCGAGGACTATAGCATTATTAAACGGCAGAAAGAGTTGGATAGTGAACAGTCTGAAAAAGAAAGCGATTATGAAGGTGAAGATGGGGAGGGCTATGATATAAGTCAGTTGGACGAGCCTGTGAAGGAAGAATTTGAGCACATGAAGAAACAGAACGTTCCAGAGGAGGTAAAGAAAGGTGCTTGTGTTAAGAACCAGCTGTTGGTCTGGGAAGGGTTACTTGAGATGCGTATACATCTTCAGCGTTGTGTGAATACAGCCAATCAGATGCCATTTCCGGACACCCATAAGGATTTGTCCCAGAATAATGAGTATACCGAGACTTCAACGGCTACTGCAGCTAACGTTGCTGGTGTTTTAGACAAGTTAGTCTTTAATTTTATAATAGCCCATATATTATCCTTAGATCTGCATATATAATTATTTATTAACACTTTAACTGCCTTCGATGTGCTAAGCGAGCCCATTTTGTGCTCTTGGCAATGAAAGTGTTATTTTTTTATTTAAACTTTATTGTACAATACGGGTGTCCCTCATTGTATGTCCTAACACATTGTTTGTCCGAATTTTCATTTGCCCTAAACTGGTTTTCAGATGAGTTATGCAACTTTTTAAGTTTTCCAATTAAAACTGTGGTTTGTTTTTGGTAGGTTAGGGTTGTATTATAACAAGACTAAAATCGCGTTAGGATAAACGAAAATTCCGACAAACATGCATTAGGACAATTGACAATTAGGGATTCTATAGGGGAACCGTACAATACACATAGTAAGTAGATGGCGTATTTGATGGCCAAACAGAGACAAGTTGATGCTTACTTTCATATCATGTAACAAATCCTGATAATCATACATACATACCATGTGATGCCCATTGTGCGCAGTGTAACACACCTACACACTGCTTTGTGGTCACTATGCTTGAAATGGCAATTTAATACCACCTCAATGTTTTTTTATTCAAGTAAAGGAATAGTAAATTTATTTTTGATGTTTTTAAACAATTTAGAAAAGTGGTACCCATTAAGAAAAGAGAAAAGAAACATAAATCAGAAAAACTCAAAACAAAATCTTCTAAATTATTTAATGTTTAAACTATGGCTCTGTTTCAGATTATTAGAACTACAAAGTATGTTGCTGAACGGCTTTCCTGAAACCAAAACACTTTCTGCCAAGAAGCATACAGCAGAAACAACTGCAGAAAAGAAAGAAGAGAGTGATGAAGAAATTCCCAGTGATACTGATAATGAGGAAATACCGTCAGATACTGAAGATGAAGATGGACCTGTAAAGGAAAAGTCACCAGAAAAATTAGTTAAAAAAGTACAGAGGAAGCGGAAATTGCAGGATTATGAGCGTGACTTGGCAACAACCGACAAAGTGTTTAAACCATTTAGAGATGCAACTATTCAAAAATGGAACGAGAAAACCCGTTTAGCTACTGCAACTAGCATTAAGAACACTCCTACAAACACAATCTTACAACAGGTTTCGTACATCCTATCAGACAGAAGCAAGCTCACTAAAAGGACACAACTAAAACGTTCAGAATATGATATAGTTGGATATAAACAGCGGTTGTCTGAAGAAAATAAAGAATTAAGTGGCTTAGAGAATCCTGTTACCAAAGACAGGAAAGACGATGATGAGTATATCACAGAGATATTTGATGATAGCGATTTCTATCACCAGTTACTGAGAGAGCTGATTGAGTGCAAGTCTGCCGACATCTCAGACCCTGTTCAACTAAGTCGCCAGTGGATTGCCCTGCAGCAAATGAGGAGTAAAATGAAACGGAAGGTGGACACCAAGGCCACCAAAGGCAGGAAGATCAAATATGTTGTTCATAACAAGTTACTAAATTATATGGCACCAGAAAAGTGCACTTCTTGGACTGAAGAGAGCACAAATGAGTTGTACAGTTCGTTATTTGGTAAAATGTTCGAGTATAATAATGTTGGGATAAATGCAAATTTAGAGAATGATTTAAAAATTAAATAATGATATTCTTCAATCTTCACTGAGTTCAATGTGATAATTAATTAACCTGTATAGTCAGAGTAATTGATTCCTTCACCACTTTGGACTATGTTAAAGTGACACTGTAAATAAAATCATAAGAAGTCAGATTATGTTACTTTGACGTAGTCCAAAGTGGTCTAGGAATCAATTTCCTTTACTGTACATGTCCCATATACCCAAGACGCTTTAGGGCGTTGCTTAGAAAGTTTGTACCTAGTTAAGGACTAAAATTAAGAAACGTTAACTTTTCCGTTGCGTTACGAAAATTAGCTATACTGCTACAAGACAAATGGTGGTAACTCTGACAAAACTCTTGTAGCAAATGCAAGCATATTACTAACGGGTGAGGATTGAATCCACTACATTTATTGAATTTGATATACTGCTAATTGGTGTTGAGGATAGTATATAAATGTATGTCTAATTTTCGTAACGCAACAGAAAAGTTGACTTTACTTAATTTTAGTCCTTAAGACTGCACCGAGCAAACGCCGAGCGTCCAGTGGCGCCCTCATTACTATTATTATGTTTTCTAATTAACTAAAGAATTTTGTAGCGCAAGTATAAACACAATTTATGGGATACGTAACAAACTTAAATAACAACTACCCTTTGAGTAGCCAGCATAATGGGAAAAGGTGGCCACTTTTTTCCGTTAAGTTGATAACTCGAAGGTGATTTGTTATTAAACTATGTGATATACCCTATAAGTTTCATTTGTAGTACAAAAACCTACCGACCATACATACATAAACTCACGCCTTTATTCCCAGAGAGTAGGCAGAGCTACAGAATTTCCAACAACTCTAAAAACTTTTTGATAATTCTGTAACCACATTTTGCACACTCAGGCGAAGATGTTTACCAGTGTATTAGTGACAGGTTGCAAGCCCATCGCCTAACAAATACCAATACCAACCACCAATTTCAAGAAAATACTTTAGTTTATTAGAAAACACAATAATAGTAATGAGGGCGCCCCAACAAGCAAAATCAGTACTTATAGTGTTTTCAAGCCTATTTTTTATTGTACTTATAAGATACTTGAAGTTTGCTACAAACACGGAAATGCGCAGTTATAGGAGCATTGCTTTCTTATAACCATCTTATAATCAACTAGCAGAAAGTCACTAGGCCCTATAATACACTTACAGAAGTTCTACCAGAGTACAATTGCTCCTATAACGTTCTGAGACTACCCATTTACAAGTTTTATAACTCTTATAAGTATCTCGCATTAGCATCATACTAAAGCAATCTTATTTATAACGCACTACTAATATACTTAGTTATTAGTTATAAGTACATTTTGTAAACATCTTTTCGTTGTTTCGGCCGGTGGGTGTGGTGTGTTTGTGGGAAATAAATACTAAAAAACAAACTTAAATACCTATTTTTCTTATTAATCTAACGAATGTAATTTGTAATAATGTAGAGCATTATGTAAGTATTGTAAAATACTGAATGTATAGTGTGTGAATTTACCGGGGAAGTCATTTTTATTGCAAATGTTAACCATAATTTGTTTAATTTTACAATGCCCATGGAAAAAGTGTACATATCATATTTGTTGTTAAAATAATATTACCACATTTATTATGAACATCCGCCATTTTCTAAAAAATCTCTGCATTGAGTACGTTATAGGACAATTATAAGTAAATTTGCACTTATAGCAGTTTTAATCCAGATAACTTGCCGCCATATTAAAACGTATTAGGGTTCCTCACGAAATCTTCTTACTATCTATGAATCCTAAGAATTGCCGCTCCTTTTAAATCGTTTCCATTCGCTTAAATCCATTTTAAACGACTTTCCCAATACGAATTCGAACAATTGATTCAGCAAAAAATACCAAACGTTTACTAGTAAGGTGTTTGATCTAATAACTTATAAGATTATTTCATCTAATAAGGCTCTTACCAAGTACAATTTCATTTATAAGAACATTGGACAAGACTCATAGCGATGTAGACTTGTAATAACCTCAGCTTAGTATCTTATAATATCTTGTTCTCTTACAAAATGCTACTATAAGATCAAATATTATTCAGGCCTATTTGATCTTTCTGCAAACTGTTATAGGAGACTTAAACCTATTACTGTCTTATAAGACGATCTTGTAGGTAACTAGAAGTCTGTAAAATAAAACCAAATGATCTTAAGACTATCTACGCTGGTGAAATGTTACTATAAGTATAAGTATTCTGTAACTGTTCAGTACTACAATCTTGTAGCAAACTATAAGGCTGAAATATAAACATGAATGCTCTTGAGTATGTTACCGCTTATCGTATGCTATTATAAGTATATGGCTCTACGTCAATGTCTATATAGGAACGTTATTAGTAAAAAAGTACTTATAGTCTTTATTTATAGGAATACTTTGCTTGTTGGGGCCACTATACATCCGGCGTACGCTCGGCGCAGTCCACCGCTGCGCTGCGTAGCATACGGTATCGTTGCGTCAACAAAAGACGGGAGCAGACTCGTGGTCACACCAGACAACTACTATTCGACGGAGCCCTGCCTGAGGCAGGGCTCCTATTTCTGAGCGGAATAAGAATGATTTCTGTCGAATTTCCGACCAAAGCGAATAGCAGTGGTTTGACAATCTGGTGTGACCACGAGTCTGCCCCTCAAAAGACGGTGTCATATCGTCGGTGAAACTGCAAAACCGCGTAAGTAACATGTTTAGTGAGGAGGAAAATGCACCCTTTTTCTAAGAGATTAAGGTTTATTTTGCTCTATAATAAATTGGTTTGGTATTAACACCATGGCGCCGTTTTTGAAGCACCGTTAAGCAGCGGTGCTGCGGTCGCACCTTAACTAGGTACAATATTTCTAAGAAACTTTAGTATATGCTGACACAAAATGAAACAATATTATTGCCAAGAACCAACTGAGGATTTTGAATGGTTCAAAAACTATTTGAGAATATTTTCAAAGCCGATGACGCGTAAATCCGTTACCGTCTAGGTTCTGATCAATTTTGACCAGAGTATCAGTGCCCTCTGGTAATTTTGCTGCCAGTGACAGCTTTTGTATCTGAAGTGATTGAAAAGGTTCCGTCCATAATATGGTAGACCGTATCGTCAATCATGTGGAGTATAAGATATTGGACCCCTTTGTCTATGGAATTTTGTCAGGGTACTTCATATCCAGAAGAGCTATTGCCTAACGCATTCGCAATCGCAATTGTTTTCATTTTGAAAATCGAAGGCTTGTCTTCATACAAAATGAAAACAGTGTTCCTTTTTGAAGCCGACTGCGATTGCGATTGCGTTAGGCAATAGCCCCTCTGGTCCTAGTATAAAATATATCGCTTCAAAAGGTCAAAATTTAAGTAAATTCATATAAATATCAGGGGCCAATATCACACAAATTGACCTAGTCCCAAACAAAGCTCAGAGAGGCACAACTAAGGCAGAGAATGCCGTTACGCATTAAGTCCACCTTTTTTGCTTTTTTGTATACCTAATAAAGGTTAAGTAAATAAATAAAACCGAATGGGGTGTGTCCTGTTAACAGCAAAAATCGCTTCGTAATCCCATCGGGAGCATACCAGACATCTGTATACAGCTCTCTCTCTCTTTCTACTAAGACAAATGGCGATATCTCAGACAAAATACCTGTAACAAATGCAACCTCATTACTAACGGTAGAGGATTGAATTTGCTTTGGCGATTTAATTTGAGATACGGCTTTATGATTGATCTTAAAGAGTCGCTGTTGTTGAGTGGTAATGTGGCTTCAGCAGAATGCAGAATCCTTTGATTTTCTTGCGTAATGACACTAATAACTAGCATAGAGGCATCTCTTTTTAGTCCTAAACAAGACCCGTGAATACCGGCAACACCAAATTAATTGCTAGTGCGATGACTTTAAGAAAGACTCTTGCTTCCTTCGCTTATTCCATTAACTTTTCTCCTAAAACCGTAGTTCGAATTAACCCTATCACTTTTATTCGATCGGGTAATATATACGCAATGCGCGATTGTGTGCAAGCGATAGCTCTCGAAGTTTCTTACTATAGTCGTACCGTTCTAAGAAGGCCCATTTGACAGCTGTCAATGCAGCACAAAAAATATTATATTTATAACCTCAAAAATGTCAGAAAAAAACACATTCCATTCGATTTTCATAGTAGAAACCCCTGTAACTCGTCATTCGGTACTAAATCGAGAGAAAGCGACGTAGCAAACGTAACTTCGAACTTCGATTTTCTAAGTAGGCCCTTAGATACCAGGTTCTATCGTTGAATGCACTAGCTGGGTAAGGCCACGGAGCGTTCGAACCGCCCCCGCGAGAGTGTTACCAAAACAATACATGTAACATTACAAAAAGCATTTATTTTCCAGGTATTATGTAAGAACCTAATCATAACTACCTATTGTAATTAAAAATAAATGCCACAGACATAAATCTTTGTCTATTTTGGTAACACACGAGACAGGGCGGTTCGAACGCCCCGTGGCCTTACCCAGCTAGGTAGGTGCGTTTCATCCGCGGACCTCTGCCCCGGCTATCGGCGACCTCGCCCGGGTTATCTCGCTCCTCACAAACACATTTCATATGTTAAATTATTCTCTGCATGTTTTTTGTTACTTCATAATATTGTTCCTGCTTATTAATAAGAGAGGCGCAGTTGTGTTATCTTGCGTAGCGCAGATTCAACGGACTAGCCACAAGACAATGTTTCGAGTCTTCTAACTTAAAAACTTGTCGAATAAAACCAGCCAAGTGCCAGTTGGACTCGCGCACGAAGGGTTCCGTACACGAGCGTTCATTTGGGACCCATTTCAAGAAAAATATGCTTGAAGTGGTCAATGTCATTAGAAACGTCAAGTCATCTGTAACTTATAGGAAACTCAACCTTATTGTTATAGAATAACTGTGGACCTAAGGTGGGTACCAAATTAAATCTCATGACTGTACCATTATCTATGCCAATAATAGTATACGGTACCTAATAAAATCACGTTTGTTGTACGGGAGCCCCCATTTGATTTAAATTTAAATTTATTTTAATTATTTATTAAATCTGGGACCTTTAAACTGTTTAGGTTTTATCAATATTTTAAAAATGCAAAGCTACTTTAACACAAATAATCATAATAAGGTATCATCAGCTAGCTAGTTCAATAAGAGGTTCGCTAATCAGGTTTTGGGGCCCGTCAAGCTTGGGGGCCCCGGGGCATTGCCTCGACTAGCCCTTTCGTAGCTACGCCACTGCCCGTGTCAATAAAAGAAACGCAAATAAAAGATAAAAGACCAGTAAGTAGGCGTATGGGCACTTTTACACGTCAAGAATCTACCAGCGCTTCCCAAGAGGAGACACTGCTGAGAAGAAACGCCGCAAGAAACTCAGCAGTCAGTCATTTTTTAAACATATTACAATGGTACTACTTAATCTAGCATTATTAAAAGCAATAAATATTAAATTAAATATAATATCAGCAAGGATCTGAAAAACGCCCGTCATTTTGAAAACATAACCCTGTTCCGTACAGTAGAGACTTCCTTCTGATGTTAATGTTATGAGACATATTACTAGGTATTTTATAGATTTATTATACCATACTTTATATTATTCAGCGACAATTTTATTAATGAATGAGACCGGAATGGTTATGGAAAAAAAAACACTTTCGCCGAGCAAATAATGTCGATTTTTTTTCTTCAAAAATTTTCACTTTTGATTCCAATACGACGTGAAGTTTAGGACCCGCTTATGAGTCGGTAAAGTTCATTTAAAGTGTAAAGGCGTCAATTCGGCATATTTAATCGTTGACTAAATATTTGGGCGGGTCATTCATTAAAAAAATTGTCACTGACTACATACCTATATATTATGGTATAATAAATCTATAAAATACCTAATAATAAATATTGACATAAGGAAATCTCTGCTGTACCACACAGGGTTATGTTTTCAAAATGACGGGCGTTTTTCCGATCCTTGCACTCAGGAAAATATGCCAAAAATCTTACGTGAGAGAGAAAAAGGAGAAAAACAAAACTAAAGCCTTAAGTATATTTGTTTATAACTTATAACACGGTGCAAGATGACCACATAAAAGTTTCGATACGTTTTCCTACACCACCATTTCCTATATTAATAGTTGATCCCTGACTCCACTCGCTTCTGGCTCATCGTCGGCTTTGGAACACGTGCTCAGGACCTGGCGCCCGAGGGAGCTGCACAGCACACCTTGGACCATAGGTAAAGCCGGCTCTGATTTTGTAAAGGGGTATGTGGGGAGGTGATTAGTAGATAAGAGTCGGTCAAAAAAATATTTTTTGGTACATGCTATGTTGCCGACTGTACTTTTTTGTGCGCATTCGTCATCTACTTGTCAAGACGATTCTAACAAGCCGTAACATGACGGGTATATCATGTGTAATTTAGGAGTTCCTGTGGCCACCCTGTCTCCATCATCAGACCAGCTCGATGGTACTATATTATTGTATTGTGATCAGAACTATTAGGCGTATGCAAATTTTCAGCTTCATCGGAAACCGGGAAGTGGGTCAAAAACTTGCAAGAGTTGACCCTTAAATAGATAGATTGCAAATTAAATAAAAGCTTGTAAATAATAATAGAGGGCGGGAGCGGTAATTTTTTGTATTTAGTCATAAATCCAAAACTACATTTTAAATTGTGCAAATGAAGCCTCATCATTCTCATTATGATACCCCATTTACTGCGCCTAAAAGTTTTACCTCCATTTTGAGAACCCCTTTAGAACCCATTTCCAATGCAAAACTTAATTTTTTATGTACCTGCCAAATTTTAATTTGATAGGTTCAGTAGTTGACAGACAGACACCGAAGGCTCACCATAAAGGTTCCTTTTTTAGGGTTCCCCGGTCAAACTAGGAACCCTTATAGTTTCGCCATGTCCGTCCGCCCATACGTCCGTCCGTCCGTCCGCAGCCTAGCTCAGAGACTCTTAGTACTAGAAAGCTGTAATTTGGCATGAATATACATATTAGTCACGCCAACAAAGAATTAAAATAAAATGTAGTTTTTTTTGTGTACATAGGTACCTCCCCTATACATAACGTGGGGATGTATTATTTTTCTCGTCTACCCCATAGTCTGGGGTGTCGTTGGATAATATTGCGGGTTTGTGACAACAATTTTTCGACTAACCCGTTTATGAAATATTAAGCTTTAAAGCGCTAATTATTGTTAGATTCAAGTGTCCCCCCCCTCCTACAGCCAAACCTACAAATACAAAATATCTTCAATGAAAGCCCATATAACGAATTTAAAAGGAAAACTATCACGACTAAGTAGGCTTAATTAGTTCCTGAGATACAGGCGACTAAAGTGTTTATACCTACTAAAAATCATCTAAGACAGCATCAAATAACTTTGAATAGAAAATTTGTTTCTACATGTTGTTTTTTGAGATTGTTTTTTGTGTTTGTCGTAACGGCTTCGGAACCCTAAACTGAGCATGGTCCGACATGCTCTTGCCCGGTTTTATTACTATTTTGGTACGGAACCCTAAAACCTCATTATAATAGTAAATTAGTTGGTCCATTATTTACAGAGGTAAAGGCGCCATACCTAGTTTAAACATAGACATCTAATAAGAGTCGGGGGACGTTCCAGTCAACATGAACGAGAATCTAAATGAATGAACCTTCATGTTTTGCCTTGCTTAGTTTGTTTGTTATCTAACTTTCACCACTGATTTCAAGTGTTGTTAAAATAATATCCCAATAACGAAATTTCTTAGTAGCAGGACAGGTACTTTATATGTATGTAGGTATAGAAATACTGGTAAAGGGCCAAATCTTAAGTACCCGAAACCGACGTTCGTGCATATGACGCGACGTATGAATGTGGAAGAACCGAAATAAATTTGTCAAGATCGTAGCAAATGGAAAGAAGTGGTCTCTGCCTAACCCTCTGGGAAACGGCGTGATTTAATGTATGTATGTATGTAGATATGTAAATGCTTTATTGCACATAAACAATTACAAAACATTTTTGCATCACCATAGATAATGTACTCGTACAGTACCCCGAACGAAAATGTTAAGCACTTTAGTGCACTGACATAATAAACTTTTAACTGTACTATCAGACCATTGGAACCTTGACCCACCATAGAACTGTGTCACAGAGACGTTATGATTCAAGTCATAAGAAGTGTCAAACAAATTGTTTTATAATGTCACTGTGACACCGTTCTATGGTGGGTCAGGGTTCCATTGGGCTGATAGTAGGTACATAAAATGTCAAGTATGACAATAACAATGGCAGTCACAATGACAAGGTTTATAAGTATGCTCAACATTTTTATCGTGTCACTGTACATATGCGAACTTATCCAGTAAACCTTGGAGTAGAATAAGCAAGGACAATAAAGAGTTTTAAACAAAAATCGGGGCTTGGGTTTTAAAATTGGGACAGTACAAAAAACTGCGCGAATTACAGCCCTCTTGCAATGCTAATTATGAATAACCGTTTTTGGCCTTCTCGTTTATTATAAATTCGTATCTTATGTTATGAACACTGGCGATGAGCTGAATATTGGGACACTAGGCGTCCCTGTCAACGTATATTCATATTCAATTTAGGTATTGCAATTTAAATCGGGACGTGTCCATAGACCCCTGAAAATCGGGGCGTCCGCAGAAATCCGGACGTCTGGCAACACTGCCCCCAGGCGCCCCCATCAGTCAATATCCAGCAGAGAAAGTCGTTCAGAGTTATGATTAAGTAGGATGGTTTTATATTTTTCTGTAATAAAAAGAGAAGCATTGAGGCTTAAGGAGACAGCTTAACCTTGTTTTTAGGGTTCCGTAGTTAAACTAGGAAACCTTATAGTTTCGCCATGTCCGTCCGTCTGTTTGTATGTCACACATGCTCAAACAACAAAAGTCATAAAGCTGACATTTTATACACATATTTATACCGCATTTTAATTGTAAAACTAATAATAAAATATAATAAAAAAGCAGGGTCCCTTATGTACTTGAAAAGCATGCTTGATAATGATAGTTCTTATGTATTATATTTTATATTAATCATAAAAATACAGTAGGTACCTAACTTATAAATAATGTCCCGCAAAACCGCTTGCACGGTTTGACTGCGGAATCAGTAAGTTGAGTCTCTACAGCTTAACTATAAATATGCTCGAGTAACATTCTATAAAAACTTAAATACTAACTAACTAAAACTAACTGACTTAAGTATTAACTATGGATAAAGGAATTTAAAAAACTTACGTTTAAATTTAACTTTGCTGGTTTCGGATCTTATAAGCTACTATATAGCGACCCACCCACGCTTCGCTTCGGTTTATATGAGTTTTCTGTAACACCAGTACATAAAATAAAAAAAAAATATACATATAAACCTTCCTCTTGAATCATTCTATCTTTTAAAAAAAACCGCATCAAAATCCGTTGCGTAGTTTTAAAGATCTAAGCATACATAGGGACAGACAACGGGAAGCGACTTTGTTTTATACTATGTAGTGATGATTAAGAATATAAGGCAATCGTTTCATATCATAAGGCATCTGTCCCCATAGTAGTTAGTGACTCTCGGCACAACATACTTTCCAGCAGCTACAGATCTAGTGCCAAAGTATCATGTGTAAGTTACAATCACTTTTTAGATTTGGGGATCCAACAAATACTCAACAGTAGATACAAACTCTCTCATTAACGCACATGTAGTGGAATTGTGTGTGTATAGGCAAGAGAAACCGAGAGAGAAATACTTAAATACTTCTCTCTCTCTTTCTCTTGCCTATAAACACACAATACCACTACATATGCAATTCCACGCTCTCGCTAATTCATCTATAGTTGGGTGGGTGCCGGGTTCGATGCCCAGTTTGGCCGAACATTCGTGTGATGAGCACGAGTAAGTATTCATTTCTGAGTCTTGGATGTTTACTATGTACGAGTAGTTGAATATTTATTTCTCTTATACAGTATTCCCAGCTTCTTCACTAATATCGATATTATATTAAGAAAATGATTGCACTGTAAGTATTTATATAACACCCGTATATTAAACAGAATTTAATTTCCATAAAAACGTTCCTCTTGAATTACTCCATCAATTAAAAAGAACCGCATCTAAATCCGTTGCGTAGTTTTAAAGATCTAAGCATACATAGGGACAGACAGACAGCGGGAAGCGACTTTATTTTCTACTATGTATTGAAATGATAAAATTAAACAAGAAAATTAGGTCATAGGTACAAACTTTTAGTTTTTCGAGAAACACGTAAGTACTTATGTAGTTTTTTGTGTTGGTTGTAACTGCGAAGGACCCTAAAACTGAGCAAGTTCCGACATGCTCTTGCCCGGTTTTTAGGGTTCCGTAGTCAAACTACGAACCCTTATAGTTTCGCCATGTCCGTCCGTCCGCAGCCTAGCTCAGAGACTTTTAGTACTTACTAGAAAGCTGAAATTTAGCATGAATAATAATGCAAATTTTTGTTGAAGTCAAGTGTCCCCCCCTTCCTACAGACAAAACTACAAATACAAAAAATCCGAAAAATATCTTTAATGAAAGCGCATATAACGAATTTAAAAGGAAAACTATCACAACTAAGTAGACTTAATTAGTTCCTGAGATACAGGCGACTAAAGTGTTTAAACCTACTAACAATCATCAAAAACAGCACCAAAAACCTAAATAGAAAATTAGTTCATACATGTTGTTTTTTGAGATAGGTTTTTGTGTTTGTCGTAACGGCTTCGGAACCCTGCACTGAGCATGGTCCGATATGCTCTTGCCCGGTTTTTCTGGCTAGGCTCACCGACCCCAGGAGCGTCGGTAGCGATCCAATTTTCCAACCAAATCAGGTGTGTAATCAATTGGCTAACAATATAGGGGATAAACGTTTCGAACCATTTTCCGTAGGTACCAAATTGTTTATTTACCGCTTCATTCCTAGCCGTTAAAGAGCTAGTTACATTAAAAATGGGAAAGTTTGTTTGTGTGTGTGTTACTTGGTTACTCCTTAACGCTGCAACGGCTTGATTTAGATGGAATTGGAAATAAATAAAAGTTCCCGGAGGAATAACGATAATCGAAATCGACGCGGACAAAGTCGCGGGCAACAGGTAGTGCGTAATAATAATAAAATTGTGAAAGAAACCCGGTCTGTTAGTTACGCTTTCACGGCTTAACCGTTGAACTGATTTCGATGAAGTTTGCTATGGACATAGCTTGAACCTCGAGGAAGGACTTAAGGCCACAATGAACGACTTCTACGCGGAAGGAGTCGCGGGCAACCGCTAGTTTGCTATAAAACTAACATAGTTGTTTAAGGTACATTTAATCAATACAAATAAGTATGTTGACTGTGTTATTTTTATAAGTACCTACTTAGCTAATTTTAACTAATAAAGGCTGTAAATAAAACTGTAAATATACAACCGAATTCCCGGTACCTACCGAAAATCATTCAAAAAGTTAGTCCCCTATATAGGTAATAATAACTGAGAACAAAGTTGTACTGAGTTTGTCTCTTTAACGTCATGTCATGCCATGCCATTCCTTGCGCGTATTGGACTGGGGCGTATTCATCTCGGTAAAACCTAATTGCTTTTGACATGTTATCGTATTGTCAACGTTATGACAACTCGTAACTTAACTTTAAAGGCTGCCAATTTCCTTTTACCGAGTAGAATCGAGTCCTTCTGAGCTTGCTCGTATAAGAAATGAAAATGAAATGAAATAAAAATATATATATTTACTGAGGACAAAAATATTTTACTACAGTTTTTATAACCTACAAAGGGAAGAAGAACGAAGGAAGGGGAAGGTACAAGGTTTTATCTTCACGTTTGGGGCCACGTGTCTCTCCTTATTACTTATCTAGGTATATACACAGCCGGATATCAAGTCCATAGCAGCTGTTTTAAAGCTACCGTTACTGTGAGATCATCAACAAAGTTGACTTGCCGAAATTTGGGTTGAAATGAGTAATCCTTTGTTCGTAATTAATCAAAGCGACGAAGTTTGCGAGTTTATCTGAGGTTGTTACAACTTTTTTCTTGTTAGGAAACTTTTGCCTTTTTAAAAGGAATGCTACTGCCAAAAATAATCACATTTAACTAGGTACTTACCTACCTAAATACAGTGCAAGATGGCTTAAAAAACTTTTCGGGGACCGGAGACCGGATAAGAGAAAGGTATAAAGCCGAAGGCCAAATGTTTCTGTTCTCTTAGCTATCTATGTAGTATTACATAGTAATAGATACAAGATGCAAACGGTGCTGTTTTCTATCGAATCGAAATGTATGGAGTTGACATAAGCAGTTGACCTTACGACATCAATCTTATGTCGATTTTAGAAAATCGCTAACTTAGCGTTATGCATCTTGACAACATGTGTTAACCCTCCTGAAACGCTAAGCTAACCCTGTCGCTAAGCAGAAGTGTTTCGCACTGTTAAGTTTCTGCCAGAAATATACTAGCAGAGAGATCTCCATTATTGTCATAAGGCAAAATAAATAAATAAATATCAGGGAACAATGTCACACCAAACTGACCCCATCCCGTGTTTGTTCTATGAGTACTAGACAACGTTATAAATACTAACTTAAATATTTAAAGAGAAATATAAACTTAAATACATGGAAAACATCCATGAATCAGAAACAAATGTTCGCGGTCATCACATAAATATCTGCCCTTACCGGGATTTGAACCCAGGACCGCTAATTTCGTAAGCAGGGTCACACAGGGTTGATGGTTTATAATCTCAGCTCGTGTTACCTACCGTACCTACCCCTAAAAAAGTTACCAAGTGTTCTCTTGAGATTTTGTTGCTATCTGTGGAGGAGCTTTGATTTATTCGACAAGTGCCCTTAACGGCCTTTTCAAACGAATTCGGATAAGTGTTTGACCGTTCGATTCTGTGAGTTACGAAGCATTCCACGTATCTATAGAGACTACAGGGTGATAAATTATATGAAAAGGCCGTGATAAATTCGGTATTATTCCGCGATTTAGATCTCAACAACCAACTATTCTTTGAAACTGTTATATGAGAAAACAAGATTAGAATCAAAATCGACAATAGTTTATTTTTTAAACACGACACCTTCGTTCTTTTTTTGGTTGAATTAATGAAACCCTGCTATTGTTAACGGTGTTTTTAATTCAAAATAAATTATAAACAAATAAACTCGCTTTATAACTTGGCCGGAGAATTAATAAAATGGAGCTCCCATACAAAAAGTGTGGTCCTTTCGGCGTTTTGTGCTTGACGGCTCGATCGTATAGATGAATTAGCGAGAGCGTGCAATTGCATATGTAGTGGTATTGTGTGTGTCTATAGGCAAGAGGAAGAGAGAGTAGTATTTCTCTCTCTTTCTCTCGCCTATAAACACACAATACCACTACATATGCAATTTCACGCTCTCGCTAATTCATCTATACCAATCGCTGTATCGCTCGAACATTTTCACTTGACTGTAAAAAAAATACATTCAGCTCTATAGTACTAAGAATCTCTGAGCTACGATCCGGACGGACGGACGGACGGATACGGCGAAACTATAAAGGTTCGTAAGTTTGACTAGGGAACCCTAAAAATTTCGTTTTTAGGGTTCCGTAGTCAAACTCGGAACCCTTATAGTTTCGCCATATCCGTCCATCAGTCCGCATCTTAGCTCAGAGACTCATAGTTCTAGAAAGTAGTTATTTAGCATGTATAAAGTCCTTTGTAGTGCTAGAATAACTTAGAGAAATCGCTACAGTGTTATATTTTTTAAAGGGGACTATAGTCGCACAACCGTGAAGTTTTGGAATATTGATAATGTTGACAGCAGTAAAACAATGCTAAACTTATTCTTTGGTGTGAAAGAATCGTAAGAACAGCATCGTTTTACTGCTTTTAACATTATCAATGTTCAGAAACTTCATGGTGGTGCAAAGTGACAGTATACATATTATATTAGTCACGCCGACGATGAGATAAAATTAAAACTTGAAAGAGTTACCTTCACATAATGTGGGGAAAACGAGCGTACTCTTTTCTCATAGGACGGCCGGCACACTCTCGATTCCCCTGGTGTTGCGGGTGTTTACAGGCCTCGATGATCACTTCATCAGAATTAGGTTATATTTTTTTAAAATCTTTTATTGCTAAATTTTCCTTAACTGCGAAAATTACAGAGTCTGAAAGTTACATAATAACATGGAAATGATTCTGACACAAGTAAATTTCATTTAAGTTTCATGAAAAGTTTCCGTTACTTACGTTACATGTCAGAACTAGAGTAATTTTCAGATATTAAAAGATTTCATTTCGGTAACTTTCAGAATATTGCATGAAAATTTACGTGAAAGTTTCACCTTTGAAACTTTCAAAATATTGCAGAGATTTAAGTGAAAGTTTCACTTTTTAAACTTACCAGCCGCCCATAACTAATCATAAGGGCCTTCATCAAAATCTTATTTGACCTTATATGTATATTATTATATGGTATTGATTTAACTGTAACCGCCATTACTGTCATGTAAATATAATTATATACATATAAGGGCTGATTTTTCAATCTCCAGATAACACTATGTTGTCCTTTTCTTTGTCATAAGAAAGATAAGGATAGAGCTACAATTACCTGACAGATAGTATTATCTGGAGTTTGAAAAATCAGCCCTATGGGTTATAAACACGTTGAAAATACGATAACAGGTCAAAATCGATATTATTTTGATTGTGTTGAAATAAACCTAATTTAGTCAAATATGTTTTGACACTTCCTGTCAAACTCAAATGTCATTATGAAAGATCAAAGGTCAAAGCATACTTTAACTACTGCGCGTTTTGAATAAGATGGGTAAAGTTAACATTGTATTAAAAACTACTAATAAATACCCCTGCCTCTTATCTGCAATAACTTGAGACAGTTAAAAAGATATCCTCAATTTCCCCTGCTCGCTTTTATACTTCAAAAAATTACCCTCCGAGGGCTAAAATTGCGGTTTTAATGTTGCCAGGCTAAACCGCTATTTTGGCCCTCCGGTGGTATTTTATCGAGATTAAAAGCGTACAAGAAGCCAAAACACGTTAATTATAATGTCGTTTACAGTAAATATATAAGCACCTACTCGTAATAAATTAAACGTTATTAACACACAAAAAAAACTCAATTCTCCGCGTTTGTATATTTTTTTTATATAACAGTATTTAAGACTTTGTACCTTCCTAGAAAGATCCCTCTATGCAATGATACCGTTGTCAGAGTTGTATCCCACGGTTCCCACAACGTGGACCTTAGGCTGCATTCATCGTCAAGCGTGGCGTTTCAGCCGACCAGCGAGATAAGACGTTCTATTAAAGAGTTGGCCTCGTAAAGCTTAACCACTTTATTTTACGATGTTGTTGTAGTGTCAGTGCGGCAGGGATCCACTTGCAGGTAAGGCTGTGTCCGTCTAAAAGCGTCGTGTTTTAGTTTGTAACTACTCAAGATTTGGTATCGTGAAGTTAAGCAACCGTTGCATAAAGTAAAGGTAAGATTACGTTACCAAAGTGGATATGGATTTATGTCCTAAAGTCCGAAAAACACTTTTGATTGGCATTGGCAAAGATAAAATAGTTTTTAATAGCATTTTGTTCGTTTCGAAATGCTTAAAGCTATACTATACTCTTAAATAAAGATTAAACTCCTAATACAGCAACTTAAATAGCCTTCACACTTACTCAAAGTTTAAAGTCTTATAATAGTAATTTGAAAACCCCAATACATTAAATAAGCATTTACGAAATATTTTATTCTGCACTGAGCTGTAGTGGCTAATTTTTAAGATTAAAAACTTTGTAATGATCTGTGTCTGTGTTCATTTAATGAACACCCTATAGTATATCCTATAGTAACATTAAGTAAACAATTAATAAAATTTGTTTCTCCAATAAAGCTTTTTGCCGTATTTTGATATAAAGAAATGTATTTTTATTATTGCAAGGAATAATTACATCGTAATTAAATTTTGCTAGTGGTTATTTTAGTACTGGACATGTTTCTGGTATGGGGACGTCGTTAGTTTTAAGTTATTTTTTATTAGGCTGTAAAATTTCAAGTCTCTAACTATTACGGTTCAAAAGATTCAACCATGTGACAGACGGACGTACAGACTGACGGATAGGGGAGCCTTAGTAATAGCGCCCCGTTGGCACCCTTTGGGTACGGGACTCTAAAAACGATTGGAAAGAAACATTTAGGGTAAAAGAAAATTTATTTCTACAGTTTTTTTTCATGAATCTCGTAAAATAAATCCTCAACATAATGTGTTTGATAGTAACAATATTTGCCGCACGCGTTATCTATAATCACCGTCAGTCCTGTGAGCCGCCGCCTCCACTTGATAACCTCTAGGTGAAAACCGCTAGCTCATTAAACGCTAATAAAAACATACGCGGGATGTAATAACGCATTTGTTAGCGCACGCAACAAATGACAACAGTAAGGGCTCATCTATGGAAGTGCGGCGCGTTGCGCGGAGCGTTGTGTGGCTTGCAGTAAATTGAAATATATGGGATGTATGAGAGGGTTCAATTACATCTATGATTTTTATACAAGTGAACGCACTCATCACACAGTTTTCCCATAGCGGGATTAGACCCCAAAACTAAGGTACGACACAACATGCACAGTGCATAAAAGACCCCATTTTATAGCTCTCAACACAGTACAAAACATTACCTCAAAACTTCCTCAATAACAAATTTTGTAGTAAGTTTTTTTTTAACAGTATTTATGATGATGTTATTTGTTATCTCACCTATTACACAGGTCTTTGGTGGCTAATTTATTAATAACTAGCTGTTCCCATGCCCAATTCGTTGGTCTTTTGTTTGGGTTAACATATAGCCTATGACACTCACAAATAACGTGGCTTAACGTGGCAAAGTTTGACTATGTTTACTTAAACTGTGCGTTCATTGGTTTGTTCCGTCCCACGGTTCAACACATGAACCGATCAATAGGAAATTCAGTCTACCAAAGGATACATTGTGTGTAACCTAGAAACGTTTGAACAAGATAGATTACTTTATATTCCAGAAAATTTCACAGTTCCCGAGGGAATAGCTAACAACGACTTCTCGCAGCAGGCATTTTAAAAAACTTTTTAATGAAACACGCCATTACCACGCTCCGCTACCCGCTGCCAGTGCGGCCGAAGCCCCCGCCTGATAAGCAGTTTGGGCGCCGCCCGCCCGCCGGCCGTCAGTCTAGGCGACGCGCGCGACACACACCAACGTCCCAGCAGTGGGCAGTGCGCGAGTGAGTTGGGTTCAGTGTTGTGAGTGTTCAAAGTTGGATGAAAAAAGTGTTGGTGAGTAGATCATTTATGTTTTCACACTAATATTTAAAGAGGTAGAATTGTTTGTTACCATGGCCTAATTTACGGAAATACTGATTCGGTTTTAAAAAAAAATACACGGAAATAGAGCATTAAAATAAAACAGGAAATTGCAGGACCAGGAAAATAAAGTATGAACACTGTTTTAATTTAATATAGTAGTTAATGTGTAAACTACAATTAAAAATAAAGAATTTACCTAATAAAACACCAAACTATATAAACAACTAAGTAATGCTTTTTAAGTTAAAACTAAGGCTGTTAATAAATATACATTAAGAAGACCGCCGAGGGATAGTAACACAGGTGCAGCTGGCTGCATTTCTTCATCTTGCAATTCTGACGCGTTGTGCGCTGCCCGCAGAGCCCACTTTGACGCCATAGCAGCACTCAGCGGTAGTAATTTATTTTTCAAGGCTTGAAACACGAAGGTTTACAATTTAAAATTAACTTGCAAAGTTACAAAGTATGGAATACCTATGATTTTTTTAAAGGATGGCATCAGAACCTCTATATCAGTTGTTTGTTTAAAATTATTTGGATTTTTAAACAGTTACAACGAGGAAATAATAGTAGAGATAATCCTAAGGGGAGAAATAAAATTGGTGTGACCAACACCTTTACTATTTAAACATGTACACTGCCTTACAATATCCTTATATCGTTAACCTACGTATGTAATGTATAACCTTAAGCTATTATTCACTCCGTATCGTAAAAAGCAATATGGTGGAAATAAATTCAGACGCCGGAAGGTCTCCATCCGCATTTAGTCCAATTTCCAATGGTGCGGACGCAGCGGCTTGCTGCGTCATTTCTTATTCGCACTGCAAAAGAGTGGAATGCTCTCCCTGAGACTATATTCCTGGGATCGTATAATTTTGGTGTTTTAATATATTTATTATATATATTAATATTCTAATTATTATGACAATTACAAAATACTATACGAAAAAGCTGCGGGCCGATTTTTGAGGATTGGACATTCGAAAACTTCATGGGAAATTCGACGGGTTTTTTAAATATTTGTTACCACAGTACTTTCAGTACCCTTACCATGAGTTACAATTAACGTACTCGCTAGCGAGTCGAAGCTCTGTCCCTCACAGACCTAGCAAGTATTCTTGTAGAGTGCAAGGAACAGAGCCTTCGACTCGCTAGCGAGTACAGTAATTGTACTCGTATCTCAAGGTAAGGGTACTGAAGCAGATGCTTCCCCTTTGGTCCCATTCTTATTAAACTCGACGGAACTCCTCAAAACAAACAGGCACACCTATAATTTTGGTATTTTTCATTGCAACTCGTGTATTTGCTCTTGGAAAGCACTATTTGGTGAAGTGGAACTGATGATGAAGACCACAGATGGCCACCAGAACTCCTTAACGGTGTATATTTCAAGATAAAGATATTTATTCAGTAAGTAGGCCGCACGGGCACTTTTACACGTCATGAATCTACCAGCGCTTCCCAAGAGGAGACCACTGCCGAGAAGAAACGCCGCAAGAAACTCAGCAGTCAGTCATTTTTTAAACATGTTACAATGGTACTACTTAATCTAGCATTATATAAAGCAATAAAAAATTAAATTAAATATAATATCAAATAGCATGCGTAGTTCAGCAGGAAAACATGTCAAAAATATTACGAGAGAGATAAGGGGGGGGGGGGGAAGAGAGGAGAGAAAACACAGGACAACCAAATAAAAGTTTGATATGCTTTCCCACATCAACGGTGTCCCCTAGACAAACAACTTTGAAATTTTACTTTGGTTTAGGCCAAGCATTTTTATCTGTTAGATAGTCCTCGACCCTATAGTACGCTTTAGATATTAACGACTTTTTTAAGTAATTTTTAAGTGCTGGAAAGGGTAATGTTAAAGCTTCGTCAGGTAATTTGTTAAGTATAGAAATGAATGCATTGACCAACAAATGATTTATATACTTTACGGACGCGGAATTTTCGGATAACAATTTTATTTTTATTTCTTGTATTTAGATTATGTACATCGGAATTTTTGGTAAAAGAATTTAATTTTTTAATAACATAAATAATATTCTCATAAATAAATTGAGACGCTACAGTTAAGATGTGAATTTCTTTAAAAAGTTCTCTTAAGGAGTCACGGGAATTTAAGTTATAAATAGAACGAATAGCCCTTTTTTGTAAGACAAATATACTTTGTATTTCAGCTGCAAGGGTGGCGATAAAACATGTCGATTAAGATAGTTGAGCGACTATGACGAAGCATTTAGGTTTAAACATATGACCCAGACTTTCTCACGGCGTTGCTTGCGGCGAGATTGATTAATTTAGAAGTGGGACTACATAACAGCATTTTTCTACTCCTGTACTTTTATTAGTCTTTTACATAGTCACGAACACTATTATAAGAACATAGATAATATGACTTCAGAAAAGTCTATAACTCTATTCCCCATAACAGCACTCGGTGTCGTAAAGTCGCCCTAACGATACGCCACAGATTACTAAGTGTAGCCTGTTAATCATATTTTAACGATTGTGAAATAGGGACTATAAAACACCTAATGTTTTGAGAAATGATTTCAGTTATCTGATTGGTCGATTTTAAAATAGCTGTATTCTGATTGGTTGATACGAATTACAAAGTTTTTTTAAAAGATTTAAATTAGTTAAAGAGAAACACGTACCTAAAAGAACCTATCGTTCCGTTTGACAGTCGATGTGTATTGTGATTGGTGGATTTAATTTAGTGAAGTATTCTGATTGGTCAAATTAAAATGTTTTGGAATTGTAAATAATTCTTTTTTCCATTCCGTCAATTTAAAAACAAAGTAAACCATAGACACATATTTTGTCATTTTCTTGTTTCCCGCTCGTTTGTTGTTCTTTACTTCGTTCGTTCGTTTGTAAGTTTTATCGCTTAATTTTGCATTTCATTTGAAACCTAGTCGTAGAAAAAGTATTGTATGCAACGGTGTATAACTAAGTCAAAAAACACTCGTGGCGCTTTCCTTTACGATGTTCGCCTTCGGCTCACATCGTAACTCACGCCACTCATATATTTTGACCTCTCTTATACAACTATTGCATAAACTACTATATTATGATCACGGGTTGTTGTTTTTTTTTATTTTTTTTTACGTTTGGCTGTGGTTTTGACTTGGGACGGTCGTTCGCAAGCGATTTCTTTTCTTCGTTCAAGCTCACAAAAATCAATCAGTTGAATTTCAAGGTCAATTATAATTTGCTAAACAAACTCGATAACTCTTCAATTTCAATTCCGACATGGCACTATTCTAAAGCCGAAGGTTGAATTTAGGCTAGATCCATCTCTTTCTCACGATTTGCTCTCATGACGAGTGAAAAGGATAGGACATCCGACGTTTCGAATTTAGTGCTTCGTGGTAACCAACACGGACGCGACACTTCAATAACGAACAATTTAATTGGACAACGGAGCAATTATAGTGATGTAACGACCCCGTCATTTTATTTGACGTCGCGGCCATCTTTGGAGACAATAGGAAATAATATTAACATTCAACCGGCTAACTATAGCCGCTTTGGTACCTATTGCGTTTTAACATAGTCAGGCTAGTCCACGAAATACGTTAGCTATTCTGCAACAAGAGAGCAAAGTTGGTTTTTGCTGCGAGTCTTTATTTTAAATCCCGAGTAAGCGAAGGTTTCTATTATTCTAGGTTAGAATATAATAGGTTCAAACACACGAAATGTAAATAACTGTGGCGAATTGCCTCGCTTCCAAAGCTGGATAGATGTATAGAGGATCTGTGGTCATTCACCAGAGCCAGTACGAACATGTGAGATTTAACTAGCTAGAAAGTTTTGTAACTTCCCAGAAGATTAAGACAGTACGAACGTAATTAAGGTACAATAGTTTTGGTGAATCGTTAAAGTACGTTTGACCCCATTAAGTGCCTTTTTACTTTTCTGGTGGCTAGTCTAGCAACTACTAACACCATCGGCGACGGCGACGCGTAGGCGTACATAGTCTCGTGTGACACATACAACCTCAGCAGCGAGAACAACTCAACGTGAAGCTGGCAGAGCTGACTTGGTGAATAAATGAATAGGTACACGCAATGACGACACGATCGCATATACATCAATTCATTCAAAGCATTTATGCAAAAAACTGATAAAATAAAAGTGGAGAAAAGAAACAGATGAAACATGCCTCGCAACTTCACAATGCCGTAGTGCAAACACAACTTTGCATATTTGTCTTTATCAACTACTATTATCGACTGGCGCTTACGACGTTCTTGTAAACTCGACGTCTACTTAGTATTGCTTTTAAGAGAACTGTGATGTGATTATTTATAACCATATGTACCTATAGTCACTTATCTTATTTATTACTTACTTAGCTAAATAGAGACTCCTGCCTGCAGACAAACTGTAAAAACAGTTTTGCGGGAATATTGTTATATATTTACTTATGTACCGTGCCTAATAATATAATAAATAATAATAATAATAATTCTGTTAAAAACGCGGTCGGTGGAATGAACGAGTGAATGTCGCGGCGGCGAGTTTAAGTAGTCCCGCCAGAGCGAACAAAACACATTTTAGCGCGTGCATTTTCAATTTGGCAGCATGGCTTCTGTCGATAACATCGAACGTATAAGGAAAAATAGCACTAAGGCAGTCTTGTGAAAAGTTATCGGAGGTACTAAAGCTCATTTTAGATTCCCACACATCTGCAACTCGAAACTCATTTTACGCATCGATGTCTTATATTCTTATTGGTTCTCGGCAACGGTTATATAAATTCGATTGGGGAATTCCCTGGTAAACTCTGGTTTTCTTGTCATTTGAAAGGGAAACATCTCCAAAAGGAAAAGGTCATCGGGCATATATAAACTTATCAGACAGTGGAAAACATATATAATATAAGACTTTTGACACAAACACGCGCACACCCACACATACACGGTGAGTCAGGCCATATTTTATTTTATTTTATTAATGCTAAGTTAAGTACCTATCTTTTATGTTGATTTTTGGAAGAGCGAGGCGTCCCAACACAGACTTTTTAAGTCTAAAGGGAGGCCTCAGCAACTGTAATTTTATAAACTGGCTAAGTGATAATAAATAAATTTTGATTCATTGACGATGTAATTTTTTTTTTAAACGGTGTGAGAAAAATATACGAGTGTTGAATAAGTGATCTTGCGATGTGTTGCACGTGTCATTAAATGAATGAGTTACATTTGTTAGAATAATAGAGCCCATTTGTACGAGTGCATAAATGATTAAATAATGAATGTAAATATTTGAAAACTAAAATACCACTTTTACGACGAAACCGTGTGGCTCCGTTGTCTCGTGTCGTCTGCTCTGTGAGGTTAGACAAGTTGTTTCACGCTAACGTAAACGATTGTCGAAAACTGACAAAATGTATGGAAGCGCTCGAAACGACCGTCTGACACCTTACGTCAATCCTATACAATTTTTGATAATGATACCTAACGCCGAATTCATTTTCTAGGGCCTCTTCCCTGAGACCCATAGACATTTGCATTCTAAAGACTGCCAACGTGTTGCACTGAGGACTGACTAAGATACAATGACTCTATGGTAATTCGAATGCACGAACAAATTAACATTGGGAATTTATATATATTTACACGACAAGTGACGGTAGGTGTGTATTTTCAAAAGGTCCTATAGATTTCAAGCCAAGGTCTTCAGTAATTTGCACCATGCTATCGCTTTTTTTTTATTTGACGAGGTTATTTTAACAATTTAATTGCCAACATGCGTGTCACATATTAAACAATTGTGCCCTGTGCCCTTTTTCTTTCGACAATCTAAATCGGGTATTTATTGGTTGTATAGATCCCATATAAGACATTTAATAAGTTTGCCAACAATATTCCCTCTCGAAGTTCGAACCGTTCCGTCGTAATAAAATAATTTCTCTACGTCAAGAGTCTGTTAGTATTCAATCAGTCGATTGTAATCATACTTATTTTGTAAATACGGAGTATGTTTTACGTAGATATAGGAAAACATCGATCCCGTGTAGCCAAATGTCAAGCGTACTTACCACCTTTTTCTTCTATGTATGTACAACACAATTTGTGGCCAATATTATTGATAAACCGCACATCACTGACTGCAAACTTACGCACACTATTGCAGAGTCACACACTGACAAAAGAAAATAGATATTGCCTTAAACAGATATATACACACACAAGAGAAGAAGAGAACGCAAGACTTTAAAGTTACCAGATAGCAACCCTGACATAAGTCATCTCATATTCTTTAGTACATTCAATCGTCCAAGCATTCGAGCAATAAAATTTAGACGAAACAACTAATATAGAACTAAAACCAAAATATTACTAAATTAAATACAAGCACAAAAACCACATAAAGGCAAAGGGCTCGGGCTCGGCATTGAGCTGTGCTTGCACACAGCGCTGTTTTCAGCCCGCGCCGACTTATTGGGATAAAACACATTACGCTCATTGAATACAAAACGGACACATTCCAAAATAATTTGCTCTTCCATTAAAAGTCGTATTGCAACCGCTTCTAATTTTAAAATGCAACACAAACTCATTTCGGATTGTGACTGTTTTGTATTCAATGAACGATTAATTGTAGTAGGTAGGGCATTTGAATTTAAGTTTACTGGCACATTTCAAAAAACTTCGTCCCCTTCGACGGCGGTTATTAATGTTGTTAGTGTTATATATATAACCTAGTCTTTAGTTTAACCATCCGGTGAGAAAATACTGCCAGCATCTTTGGTACAATGCAGCAGGGGCCATTCTTAGATTAACCCCCTTACTTATAAACGTGTTGGAATAGTTTATGCCATGCTTTGTCACTTTCTGTCAGATGCAAATGTCACAATTGGGTCATTATTCGAGCGTTTCAACCGCCTCACTTTTGTGGACATATTTTTGAAGAATTGGGTGTACATTTTGATGCCGTTTTTGGATATTTGTTATTTATGTCCGGTAAAAACTTAGATATCTAACCAGAAACGAAATCGAAATCTGCAGCACTTCTACAAAAATGTGACCACGAAAGTGATTCGGAACAAACGCCCGAATAATGACCCAATTACAGATAAGGACAAAGCATGGCATAAACTATTCCAGGCTTATTCCACGTTTATAAGTAAGGGGGTTAATATTTTAGATAATTTGTATCTTTAGTCTTAGAGTTAGTCTTATTTTATTGTGTTATGGTTATTATATTACTTTATGACGTTTTTCAATAAAGGTTATACCTACTCTTTACGCACTGACGGGACTACTTAAACTCGCCGCTTGGACATTCACTCGTTCGTCCGTCCGACCGTCGTTGTTGAGAGAATCACTACCCTGTACAGTAATGGCGGGCGAGTTAAAAACAAGACCATAACAGATTAAAAACGATAAGTGGAATGTAATGTAATAGTGATGTTGGAGCTAGAACAACAATACTCTAGTAACATAATAAATAACTTTCGTCACAACATTTTTCTTTACTTAGTCTTATTTAAAAGGCGTAAGACATATAACACCCCTTTTGTTAGAGGGTAAAATTAAAAAAAACCGTCGCCTTTCATTAAGATGAAAGCAAGCAACTGTCAGCCTATGTAACACTACCGGATTAACCGCTTTTACCCTAATAAGACGCTGTCTGTACCTTAATTAGGATAAGAGCTTGGAGCTTTGACAAGGGTAGTGATTCTCTGAACAACGACGGTCGGACGGACGGACGAGTGAATGTCCAAGAGGCGAGTTTAACTAGTCCCGTCAGTGCGAACAAAACATATTTTAGTTTAGTTTAGTTTATTTTAGTTTATTCATTCATCAATGAAATATTACAAAATTAGTTGCATTATGTATATTTTATTTGTAGAGCGTACAGCATATATTTTAGCGCGTGCATTTTCAATTTAGCAGCATGGTTTCTGCCGATGGATCGAACGTATAAAGCTCCTTAATTGAAAACGCACGAGTTAAAGGTGTTGACAGCCCTAACATCTCCTTCGTCAGCACTGCATAAAGCAGAGCATTTGCGTTAATGCCGAAATGCATTATTTTTATAAAGTAGAGCATTTACGTCAATGCCGAAATGCAGTATTTTAGTATATATAATAGTAACACTCTATTATTAAGTTAGAATACTCTTAACTGTAAGATTGGATTGTTACTCTGCTAGTTTGAATAAAATTAAGTAAATAAATTAGCTTTTTTTTAAATCAAAGTCCTGACGATCCACTTAATTGGCGCAGTCGGTAGGATCTCCGTCGTTATCCTTCTGCGTCCTTAAATCGATAAAGTTTCGATTTCGCGTCGCGCCGGGAAACGTGTGTTTCTACACTTCAACGGGGAGACATCGAACAAATAAATCTATTAAGTATCGTCAAGAGGCCGCCGCAGAAGCTGTCCAGTTCCAGCCGATCCAATCACTCCAGGAAGCTGTCCAGATCCAGCCGATCCTGTCAGTCCAGAGATTCCAACCAGCCGTAAGGACACGTGAAAGCTGCCGGGGGGAATGTGAGTCAATCTTTTTTCATCATCCTTTCTGTTCCTTTTATACGTATCCTTATTTGCATTAAATATATGTGTGTTATTAGGGATTAGCCAACGCCGTAATAACATCGTTACAATATTGCTGAGTGTCAAATTCCACTCGCGATACTGACCCAGTTACATCATAAGCATTACACCTAAGTATTTTTGTGTAATTTGTTTTTAAATTATAATGGAGGGCATTAACCGGGTTCCTGGAGAGATAGTTAAGATTATCCCGACCTTTGAAGGGGATGCTAGAACACTACTCATATACTCATATACTCATTTATTCATAATATTATTAGAATATTACATGTCACGTTATAATAATTACAAAAAATACATTTAAAGTTAAGGTACAAAATTAATTTATTTATCCGGTACAATATTTATTAAAAAGTGCGAGTACATTATAAGTAATTTTGCCGGGGGAAACGCTCAAAATGAGTATTTATTCCATGTAATTACGAGTAGACTCGCAGGGCCTGCCGCTAACCTAGTGGGAGAACGGGACCAGATAGATACTTGGGGAGAGCTAAAAAACTTGCTCAGTCAACATTTTAGCGACCCCAGGACCGAGGAATGCCTACTGTTAGAATTAGAGGCGCTAAAAGTAAATATCGGTGAAAGTTATTTGGATTTCTGCCATAGTGTTCAACACCACAGAAGTATGTTACTAGCAAAGGTAATAGAGACCATCGATGACGTCACAGTACGTGTCGCCAAAACTCAGATTTATACAAATACTTCCTTGAATGTTTTTCTTTATAATTTGCCACCATTTTTAGTCCGTCTAGTGAGACTAAGAAACATAACGACCTTAGAAGGTGCCCTTAAAACTGTCATGGAGGAGCAAAACTTCCAGATGCTCTACGACATGAAAAATCCGTCTAGGTCACCTAGAAGTAACAGACCGAATTCTAGTACTAATAGCTCAGAATATACCCCTAGAAACACTAGTATAGGTCATAGGCCACAGAATAATTTAGGTAACTCAGCCCAGTTTAGAAATAACCAACCGCAGAATAGTAGTAATCCACATAACTTTAGAAATCAGTCGCAACAGCTGAGTAGAGCCCCACATAGTCAGCATTTTACGGCCAATGCACCGTCAAGTCAGCACAGGACGGTCAACGTACCGCATCACGCGACACACGGTAATACAACACCTCACGGGACGTCGGGTTCAAACACTGACGTCACAATGCGGACGGCAAGTTCAAGACGGGTTAACTACACAGAAAATAATGATCAACAAAATCTGTTTTTTGAAAACGAGGTAGAATTTTTTTTCATAGGGGCCTCAGAAAGCGGGAACGAATAGAAATTAATTATAATAAAATAAGAAGCCTTCCTCACGTTTTAATACCTGAATTACAGGCTGTTTTTATGATTGACACCGGAAGTACGAGGTCTTTCATAAGCCCTAAAAAGGCCGAACAGTATTTTAGTCAATTTAAACGGCAGGAAAGTTTTGAGGTAGTTAGCACTCATGCAACAAGTAAGCACAATGAAGTTGTGTATATCCCGTTGCCAAACATTTTTAAAAGCTCTGACCGTCATAAGTTTTATGTTTATAGTGTAGATAGCAAGTACGACGGCTTGATAGGTAGCGATCTACTAAAACAGTTAGACGCAAACATCGATATGAAAAGTCAGATGCTATTTACCAGAACAGCCCAGATACCAATAATTTACACGATTCCTATGAGGGAGACATACAAGTTGCCCCCACGTAGCGAGCTTAGAGTTAAATTACCGGTAAATATATTAAAAGGCGATGCCATATTAAGTTTTAAACAATTTACGGAAGGGATAAGAATGCCCGCCGCATTAGTTAAGTGTGTGAACGGTTACGCAACCACTATCATACAGAATTGCAAGCTTGAACATATGACGTTAGTGGTTACGGCACCTTTTATAGTAGAACCTTATATCAATGAACAAATTATTATTTTATTATGATAACGAGAATGAGACAGACCGATTGTTGTCAGAAAATCTCTCCAAATTGAGATTGGACGACCTGAATGTGGAAGAAAAACAGGTGATAGGACAATTGTGCGAGGAATATAAGGACATTTTTTATTGTGAAGAAATTCCTTTATCATTTACGAATCAAGTAAAGCATAAAATTAGGACAGTTAACGAGGACTCAGTTTTTATTAGGGCACATAGGATGCCCCCGGTTCAAACCGAGGAAATTAGAAGGCAGGTTGAGAAAATGTTAAAGGACGACGTAATCCAGGAGTCACATTCTCCTTGGAATGCTCCAGTCCATTTAGTTCCTAAAAAAGTCGACATGTCGGGACAACAAAAGTGGCGTATGGTGGTCGACTATAGGCGCCTTAATGAAGTCACGGTCGATGACAAGTACCCTCTGCCAAATATAAACGACTTGTTCGACATGTTAGGGAAAAGTGTTTATTTTACCACATTAGACCTGGCTAGCGGATACCATCAAATTGAGGTGGACCAACGGGACAAAGCAAAAACGGGTTTCAGCACACCTTTCGGGCACTACGAATTTAATAGAATGCCGTTCGGTCTAAAAACGGCTCCCGCTACGTTTCAACGAGCGATGGACAACGTCCTCAGGGGTTTACAAGGCTTGCATTGCCTCGTATACCTCGACGACGCGATAATATTTTCTAAAAGCCTGGAAGAGCACGTAGTTAAGCTTCGAGCAGTTTTCAATAGATTTAGGGAAACAAACTTAAAAGTACAGTTGGATAAGTCCCATTTCCTTAGAAAGGAAGTCCTCTATCTAGGGCATACTATTACAAGCGAAGGTCTTAAACCAAACAATGACCAGATCGAAGCAGTACTTAACTACCCATTACCAAAGACAACAACTGAAATAAAAAGCTTTTTAGGACTTGTAGGTTATTATAGGAAATTTATTAAGGACTTCGCTAGGATAACTAGACCTTTTACAGTATGTTTGAAGAAAGGAAAAAAAATTGTGATAGATGACGAATATAAGAAGAGCTTTCAGCTTTGCAAAGAGTTTCTAACTAATACTCCTTTATTACAATTCCCAGACTTTAAAAAACCATTTATCCTTACAACAGACGCGTCTAACTTCGCGATCGGTGCGGTTCTATCACAAGGGACCATTGGTTCAGAGAAACCCATAGCTTATTTTAGCAAAACTTTAAGTGACACACAAACAAGATATAGTACTATAGAAAAAGAGCTTTTAGCAATAATAGAAGGTGTCAAGCATTTCAGACCTTATTTATATGGAAATAAGTTTACAATTTTTACAGACCACAGACCACTGGCGTGGTTGTACTCCTTAAAAGAACCAAATAGTAAGCTAACGAGATGGCGTTTAAGGTTACAAGAATATAACTTTGATATATGTTATAAAAAAGGAAGTCAAAACACAAACGCCGACGCATTGTCTCGTATAAGACTTAATATAACAAACGACGACAATGAGTCTATGGTAATGAATGTAGAAAAGGATAAATTCGACGTAGATGAATTTATAACAAAAGTGGTAGAAGGAGGACCGATATCTGATTCATCCTCGCAGCCTGAAATATTAGAAATTTCGGAATCAGACGATGGAGCAACAGCCCATTCAATTTCAAACAGGGAACATGAAGGTATCCCTATAATGAATGAGGCTATAGATACAAAACCTAGGTAAATTTTAGTTTACACCTGGCTCAAAAATACCATGAGCGTTCAAGACATCTCTAATAAAAAACAACGAATATTACAAGTACACATGCCAGTTAATAATACGGAATTAGTTAAGAAATTTTTGAAAGAGTATGTCGACATGAAAAAAAAATATTACATTTATTATGAAGAACCCGATTTCAGAAAAAAATTTAGAACTTGTGTTGTGACGAAACTATAAAAAAAGGGAAAACAAAACATAATAGAATGCACCGAACGGGTTGTTAACCTATCAGAATCAGAGGGGGATCAAAAAACAGTTACAATTAAGTATCACGAAGGCAAAACTTGCCATAGGGGTATTAACGAAACATTAGCGAAAATTAAACGGCAGTATTGGTGGAACAATATGAAAGAAACAATTTCGGCAATAATTAATGGATGTGAACAGTGTCGTAAGATGAAGTACGAAAGAAAACCCATCAAGCCACCTATTCAATTTACTCAGACCCAAGAAACCCCATTTCAAGAAATTTTCATGGACCTTCTATTTATTGAAGGCAAATATTACTTGACCACAGTAGATGCTTTCAGTAAGCTAGGCCAAGCAATAGGCATACCAAACCGTAGCACGCCAGAGGTAGTAAGAGCTTTGATCAAGTACTTTAGCATTTATGGCATACCCCGAAAGCTCAGTTGTGACTCAGGATCGGAGTTTAACAACGAACTCATGAAGGAGTTATTAGCTTTGTACAAAATAGACCTACACATAGGTACGCCAAACAATCCTAGTTCTATGTCAATAGTGGAACGTTTCCATTCCACTATAATCGAAATTTATCGTCTAGCCAAACACGATAAAAGCGAATTAGACGCCGCATCAGTTATGACATATGCCATCATGGCATATAATAGCACCATTCATAGCGCAACAACGTTAACACCTTTTGAAATTGTTTTCGGGCATACAGACTCCGGTAACCCATTCAATATAGATAGAGAAAGAAACCTACTACAAAAGCTACTTCAGGATCATAGGAAGAGACTTAAGGTCCTCTATGAATATGTTAGTGAAAAACTAGTTAAGGATAAAATTAAAGTTAGGGAGAAGAAAGGCGGCGAAACCCCACCCGAAATCAAGGAAGGTGACGTCATATTTATGAAGGACACTTCTAGATATAACAAGGCCAAAGTAACAGGCAATCCATCTAGAAATATTATCCCGGTACAGGTAGGAAAACGCAAAACACGCGTAGCCGTTAAAAATATCAAACGACCTCCACAGGTGGCGTGTGATATTACTGACGATCCTGGCACATCAGGGATGCAGCCTCAACATCCAAAACCTGGAGCGGAACCCAGGGATAGCCCCAGTCAGGATAGGTACAGCTCTGATGAGGACTAGTTCCTGGAGCATAATTAAAGTAATTAATTTAGAAAATGTAAGTGTACTTTTTGAAAGTAATTTAGAACAGTATAATAAGTTAAAACACCTTATCGATAGTAATAATGAATCCCGAAGGGAATTAATGGGTTTGGAAATCCAGGTTGATTCCTTTACAGATTTATCCAGCGATAGATTACGTCAGATCTTACCATCAACAAGAGTGAAAAGAGGCATTCTTAACCCATTAGGATCAGTAATCAAAATAATAACAGGTAATTTAGATAATGACGACGCCATTAGGGTTAACTCAGTAATTAATAGTTTAAAGCATAAGGAAAGTTCTGTCGAAAATAAGGTTACATTAATGCAAAGGGCATTTGATAAGTTTGTTAACGTTTCGGAGGATATTAATTTTAATGTTAAACACTTGGGCTATAGAACCAAACAATTAGAAAACATTCAGAAGGAAGAAATTAAACATTTTAATATTATGTCTATGATGAACAGTATGTACCAAATCCTTAATTACTTTCGGACCATCTATAATATTATACAGGAAATTTAAACTGTTATCGCCTTCAGCAAATTAAGTACTTTACACCAATCTGTAATAAATTCAACTGAATTATTTAATATCCTCATTGAAATTGAAAAACATGCTACCTTAACTCTTACCCTGTTTCTAGAGAAAATTTACTTAATACCTATAGAACGTAGTATAGAGTTAAAATCATATATTAGTAATAGTCACTTAACATTTGTATTGGAAATCCCACTAATAGAGAAAAACACATATATTTACTACAAAGTTGTTCCCGTCCCAATATATAACCCGGACACACTTGAAACCTTTGCTATCATCCCCAAATACCCTTACCTTATGATGAATAGATTAATGCTCAGACCCGTAGCGAAATACTGCGATGAGATGGAAGAAAATAAGTTCATCTGTACTGAAGATGACATAGTTCAGCAGCCAACAGCGACATGCATCGAACAACTAATGCTACTACAGGACAACCTTGCGAACTGCAACCAGCAAAGGATCAAAACCGAAGATCAAGTTATTCAGAAAATCACATCTGACCATTGGCTACTGTATACGCGAAAAAATACAGTAGGTACTGACCGAGACCTGCGGAGACGAAGCGTCAAAACATAATATAGAAGGAACTTTTATGCTAACTACGAATAAACACTGCGAAACAACAATAAATAACATTATTATAAAAGCAGTCAGCAACTCAACTTTAACGATGTATAATGTACCACCTGTCATGTTACCTGAGCTCCAGATCGAGACCCAGAGAGATGACAACGAAGTGGATCTTCGAGGCGTGGACTTCGGCGACATAAGAGACATCCTCAATAGTGTTAAATTTAATAATAAAAATAAAAATAGTGATTTCTTTATTGATAATCGAGTCAGTGTATGGACCATAATACTATACGTGATAGCAGTTACGATAGCATTTAGTTATTTGTCTTTTAAATTACATTTCATACTTTTTAAACGAAATTATCTGAAGCCGACTAAGCCTCCTTCAGGTAATTTATCTCTTGAGGAGGGAGGAGTTAAAGGTGTTGACAGCCCTAACATCTCCTTCGTCAGCACTGCATAAAGCAGAGCATTTGCGTTAATGCCGAAATGCATTATTTTTATAAAGTAGAGCATTTACGTCAATGCCGAAATGCAGTATTTTAGTATATATAACAGTAACACTCTATTATTAAGTTAGAATACTCTTAACTGTAAGATTGGATTGTTACTCTGCTAGTTTGAATAAAATTAAGTAAATAAATTAGTTTTTTTTAAATCAAAGTCCTGACGATCCACTTAATTCACGCGCTAATATGTGTTTTCTTCGCTCTGGCGGGACTACCTAAACTCGCCGCTGTGATTTCGCTCGTTCGTCCGCCCGTCCGTTGTTTTTGAGAGAATAACATCCCAGCTTTGATCCGCCCTTTCTCAAGGTGGAGGTGTAGGGTCACAAATTTTACGTTATTTTGAAAACTCCAGCTAAAGCTTAGACGCCCTTTTATAATATGTCAACGCAACATCTGTCAGCAAATGCCGATGATTTTGTTCTTACAAATACATTTTTAAAATAACTAATGTCAATTGTCCATTGGCATCCCGTTTGTGCACCACTTTCGATCCGAATTATAGCTTCTATACATGTCTTGCTGCCTAATTGAGAACGCGCTAAAATGTATTTTGTACGCTCTGACGGGACTACTTAAACTCGCCGGTTAATATCAGCTGCGTCGAATTGAAATGTGATACGCTTAAGGGCCTCCTACTAGAAAACGACGCAAAAATAGTTTTAAACCGTTGAATTCCCTTTGAAAAAATTAATTGGCGCATTTACCCCTCTGTCGGAATAGTCTCGCTTGGCCTTACATAAATTTACGAGGTATCGGCACTTTATTTACTTTACTTACCTATGTATAGTGTATCCAATCTACGAAGACCTCTTTCTGCCTCATTGTTCCTACATTTCCGTAGGTAATCGAGTAATCGTGCAGTGCAAAATTAAGTGGTGGCGGGTATTTGGGGATTAAAACTATTGCTACGTACAGTCACCCAATAAAGGTTGAGCATACTTAGAACCTTCTCATTGTGACTGCCATTGCTATTGTCATACTTGTCATTTTATGTTCAGTTTGAAGTTTATTATGACAGTGCACTAAAAGTAAAAAACATTATCGTTGGGGTACTGTACAGTCAAGGAAATTAATTCCTAGACCACTTTGGACTATATTAAAGTGACGTAATCAATCAAACCGTGAGAGGCATCTTATGATTTTATTCACAGTGTCAATTGGACATAGTCCAAAGTAGGAACTAATTTCCGTGACTGAACGTAGGGGTAGTAACTGATAGAGATGCACAAATAAACCGATTACGAGCTTGACTTCACGATACATTGGTTCAGTATGGTTATGGGAAAAACGCAAGCGTTTCTAATTGTATTGTACCCATATCAGTCATAAGTGTATCAGTCCTTTGCACTTGCCCTGCCTGTAACTTGTCAGGTTTTATCAGGAAACACTTCCAGATCATTAATTTAACATTCTTACAAAAAAAACCGCAAGCAAACATACTAAAACAGTAGTGAGTATTTTGCTTATTTACGTACCAATAAAATAGACTATAGATTAAATAAAATTCGTGAGCGATCGAAACTCAAAAGTCGAAGTCTGAAGCAAAGTTTTCCATTTCCCACTCCTTCGAAACCAATTGAACAACTCTCCATTGGGCACTTGGGCCAAAAGATCTCATTAATAAGACCGTTCCCGATATCGAAAATAGCGAACAACTTATTGAATCAGCTTATTTGATTTTGATGCCGTGTGTGAAATGTAATACTGAATACGGCAGATGTTTTATCAAATTATTTCCGGATATTCATTCGGATGAAACCTTTGAAAATATTTCGCCAAAGGGATATTTTCAGAGCTCTAAAGTATGTCGATTTAACAAAATTACGTTACAATTTCAACGTCACATATTGGCGGATAA
This sequence comes from Acleris laterana, assembly GCA_963966035.1. Classification (NCBI taxonomy): domain Eukaryota; kingdom Metazoa; phylum Arthropoda; class Insecta; order Lepidoptera; family Tortricidae; genus Acleris; species Acleris laterana. The sequence goes on along the minus strand of OZ014454.1, from coordinate 12,178,998 downwards.
TACGAGTTCCAATTGTAACGTTTCAAAGCCGCTACGCTGCTTCATTATTCGAGCAATTGAAAGAACATGTTGAAATCTGTAACGACTTTGACGATTGAAATGACAATTAAGTACCAGGGTCTCTATTCAACACGGTTGAAACCAAATCGTTTTTGATCTGTTATCATACCGTCAACGTTTGAAAGCTCTTATTATTTACTTGAAACTAATTGCGGGCGAGGTAAAAATAATACCGTCAGTCAAATACGACTTGGATTTTACCGACTGGAATAAAGACCCAGAAGGTTGAGTTTAACTCGTGACAAATTGTGGATAAAGCATCCGTCACAGTCGTACTTATATACGTGCCGGAAAGTGACGGATGTTTTATACACATATTGTCACGCGATAAACGCAGCCATACCCCCCATGGCCCCCCCAGTTGCTTTTTGGTAGCCATATGCAGCGGCAGTTCCGTCCAAGACCTTTTCTCTATTACCTCGGGAACTGTACTATTTTCTAGGCTATAAACTATCCCTCGGTATCGGTTGAGGCGTTTTATCATGAAAACGAAATTAATAAAGACACTTTCCAATTGATTATAGGTAATTACGTAACAGAAAAAATAACCACAGCCACAGTACTTGTACAGCATACTTAAATGCGGTATATACGAGTATATAGCGTTAAAAGTTGTTGTTGAATTTTCGTAACTTTCGTGTATGCCCCGAGGTAAGGCTACTCAAACAACAACCGATCTGTACCTTTGCTTAAAGGTAAAATTAAAATACGAAATAAATTGTAGCTCTAATTTGAGCAGAAGTCACAAATTATCCAGCCTTTGTAGCACTCTAAGTCGCCTATTATTATTTGAGAAATGTAAAATTATAAAGCCGTAATTTGAACAAGGTTTTACAAATAAGTATTTAATTTATAAGCAAAGTATCGCTACGACCTCTTTTATGTAATTTTCTAATGACAAGAGATCGTGGTCGAGAACATCTACTGTTATACTTTTAAACAACTTACCTCTAAAATCGTCGATGAATTACCTGCACGTTCGTTCCCCGCGTGCTCGTCACTGAAATTGACGTTGAATTTATGCGTTAATAAAATACACTATAGGTAGAGTTCTTTATTTCGACCGAAATAATTAACAATGAAACCTGCGGTTAAAATTGTTAAAAAACCTATCCATCATGTACGCTAGTGAAATATGTCAGTTACGGTCAGCTTAGGTATCTTGCTATGCATATTTCGTTGCTTATCTACTAAAGGGCCACAAATCAAAATGTGTTTGTGTTGCATTTAAATTCGGAATGCAACACAAACACTTTAAGACTGCGCCGAGCTTACGCCGGATGTACAGTGGCGCGGCGCCCTCATTACTATTATTGTGTTTCCTAATAAACTAAAGTATTTTCTTGAAATTGGACGGAAAGTTTTTGTACTACAAATGAAAACACAACTTGTAGGGTATATCACATAGTTTAATAACAATTCACCTTCGAGTTATCAACTTAACGGAAAAAAGTGGCCGCCTTTTCCCGTTAAGCTGACTACTCAAAGGGTAATTGTTATTAAAGTTTGTTACGTATCCCATAAATTGTGTTTTTACTAGCGCTACAAAAACGTATCGTCTGATTGCAAGGAAAGTCTTTAGTGAATTAGAAAACACAATAATAGTAATGAGGGCGCCACTGGACGCTCGACGTTTGCTCGGCGCAGTCTTAAGTTTTAAATCAAACTATATCTGTTTTTGTTTTGTGGCGCTTTTGTATTTAAGCAGCGATTTGTGTACATACTTATTACACGCGAGTACAAACGCTAAGCCGAAGCAATACATTCTATGATATCATAGACGTTGGAATATTAAATCTTGACCTTGGTATTTAGTTTACTATGAATTAGAATCACAACAAGGTTTAATTGAATCGAAATTGATGGTAGCACGCGACGTCTTACGTGTTCGTCAGAAGATAACATTAAATCGGCCCATTTTAACGTTTATGTGGGTAGCTCAGTGCTTATATTTCGTACATTACAAATGTAAAAAGAGATTTATTATCTCCAAATATTTTTGATAGTTTTGTGTCGGCACTAATCCATTTATAAACTTATAATCTATACTAATGTTATAAAGCTGAAGAGTTTGTTTGTTTGTTTGAACGCGCTAATCTCAGAAACTACCGGTCCGTTTTGAAAAAATCTTTCAGTGTTAGATAGCCCATTTATCGAGGAAGGCTATTGGCTATATCATATCATACTCACATAAACCGAAGTGAAGCGAGGACGGGTCGCTAGTAAATTATAAATTCGAAACTATCCGAACACCAGAGGCCTTCGCCAAGATGCACTACGCTAACTAGCGTTTCTATTCGTTTCGTTTTTACACCAATCGCGTCACTGGTAGATCACGTGACTTCATTAGTATTCGGTATGGAGATTTTAATCTTGGAAAATTGGTCAGTGTCCGAGAAGCTATAAACTACTTCGACACGGCCGGAGCCGCGGGCAATAGCTATTTACCTATATTTTATTCAATAATACTATAAGAAAATGTTTTGTGTGTAATTTATAAATAAACAAAATATCACAACGCAAATAAATATTTTCTGTTGACATGTCGAGCACGTTACATTAATATAATTATCGTCTTTATCTTCTTTACATAATATAAAATAAGGGCGCTTTTCGCGTCTGGCTGTCCTAAACCACGTAACGGATTTTGATGACGTTTTCATGATTAGTTAGATATTGGTCACGAAGATTATTATTTACAATAGCAAGCGAAGGTGGGACACTAGTTCTAATAATTATATATTTTTATGACACGCTTTGTATCTGACTCATAAACCAAGAGTCTTGTACATACATACACACCTTCACGCCGGTCTCCAATGCAGTAGGCAGAAATTATGGAACGCCAGGTGCACCGGTGCAAATATACAACTATCGTTTGCTCTACATATACATTCATCAATCTCTTCATGCACGTACGTCGCTTTCGGGTGTTTTTGATTTGGCCTTTCTTGTATTCAAATCAAATCAAATCAAATCAAATCAAAACATTTATTTTACATAAAACATGGTGTATTGTTACATACAGGTCTTAAGATTAATAGTTGCGTATCCCATGTTTTGCCGCCAAAGCAGCATGTAAAATTTTATAAAAGTGTTCATTATTTATGTTATGTCATATTATGAGAATTTATGTCATAAACAAATTTTATTAGTTAAATGTCAATTAAAAATAATGGAAATACAGATTTTCCTAAAACTAATAACAATTAAAAGCATGTCAACCTAAGTTCAAATATAATTACATAATACGAGTATAGAGGGTAGTTTCAAAGTCATGTTCATGTCCAATACATTTTAATAATCATTGTGACCGTCGTTTAAATACTCATCCACCGAATAAAAGCATTTCTTTACAAGCCAAATTTTGAGATCCCGTTTAAATTTATTTAGAGGCAGTTTTTTTAGTGTCTCAGGTAACTTGTTATATACAGTTACGGCCATACAGTATGTGCTCTTACTATATAACTTAGTATGTTTGGCGGGTATTACTAGACGGTCCGGATACCTAGTGCGATAGCTACAAGTATCTTTACAAGTTTTGAAGTAGTCTGGATGACATTTAACGAAGAGTAATAATTCATACAAATACATGGCTGGAGCAGTTAGCAAGCACAATTCTATGAATAACGGACGACATGAACACATTGCATTTACGTTACATATTGCTCTGATACACTGCTTTTGCGATATTAGAACTCGTTTGACATGGTGCGAATTTCCCCAAAGAAGAATACCATATCTGAGCAAAGAGGACAAATAGCCGTGATACGCCTGAATAGCAGCATCTTTAGTGCAAGTTCTTGCAAGCCGCCATAATGCGTAAGCAAAAGAATTTATCTTACTGCACACTTTGTTTATGTGACCCTCCCAGGAGCATCTATCATCAAGGGTAATACCAAGAAATGTGGTTTCGGTCGATTCCCTGACATTGTCGTCTAATAACTTTACTGTTAATGTCTGTTTTTTTGCATTTTTATTAATGAACTGTACAAACGTAGTTTTATCTATATTGACACTTAAATTATTTTTAACTAACCATGTAACTATTTTATTTATAGTATCGTTTATATCCGCATTGTATGTGTTTAAATCTTGACCAGGTATAATAACTGATAAGTCATCCGCAAACAACGTACAGTCAAGGGTAGTTGCGTCTGGGAGATCATTGATATATATCAAAAACAATAATGGACCGAGAATGCTACCCTGTGGCACCCCTAGACCATTTACTTTAGTAGTTGACCTATGCTTAGTTATTATATTTGTCGGATTAATTTTAGTAATTTCTATAAACTGGGTACGATTATGTAAATAATTACGAAGCCAATCGTTAACCAAACCTCTCATGCCATACAGTTACACTTGGTCAGTACACTTGGTCAGTAGTATATTATGCATCACTTTATCAAAAGCCTTAGACATGTCAAAAAATACAGCGGAAACCGGAGTTCTTTTGTCTAAATGTTTGGCTATTTTATTTACCAAAGAAAAGGCTGCTAGAGATGTAGATTTGCCTTTTTGAAAACCATACTGTTCTTGTTTAATTTGGCTAAATTTGTGAAGAAAATTTGTAATTCGGTCATGCATTGCTCTCTCAAAAATTTTCGAAATTATTGGAATCAGTGAAATTGGCCTATAGTTCTCAACATGATTTTGACTTATTGATTGATTGATGTAAAAAATTAACTAAAGACAAAGGATCGAAAACGATTTTCGACGTAGGTGTTCGACACGACCTTCTAGCAGCTTACGTCAATCCTATACATTTTGGATAACGATAACGATGCGATTAGTAGAGATTACATAATATGAGGGTAAGAGCGTCACATATAATAAGCACCAGTATATATAAGCGGGTGAAGTCAGGGCTGCCCTTTGTTAACGTAACAACGAATCTCTGCACACATCAGGGTCGACCTCGACGAATAATAATAAGTTCGCCCTGTTTCCAAATTCACGTGTCATTTGCACAACGCTTTACAAAATGTTTGTATTGTGGATTAGTTAAAATGTATTCACCGTTACTGCGAGTTGTTGAATACAATTTAATAGAATATCCATCATATTGTCCAGGAGATGCAGTGCCTCTGGTATGTTCTGCGAAGCCCGAACCGATGGGTTCCCAGCAATTCTAAGAAAGAGGATTGCATCTCTGATGGGACGAATCAGGAAAAGCACCAACGGCGTTCTAAGCGTCATTGCTCAAAAATATGACTGCTCTATATTCAAGCACTGGGTTAAGCAGATTAAAGGGGTAGCACTCGATCTAGACTAAGTATGATTGTATTTGTTTTATATAATGTATTTTAATTTAAAGTAGTTTTATGTGTGTAACTAATATTGCTGTAAGGATATAACTAACAAAACTATGGAGTCCTGGTACTCTGAAATAAAGATTATTATTATTATTATTATATCCCGTAGTCAACAACGCATCCTTATAGTTCCGCCATGTCCGTCTGTCCATCTGTCCACGGTTTAACTCTGAGACTCTTGGTACTACAAAGCTGTAATTCGCCATAGTTATACCTTTATATTACGCCGACAAAGTTGAAAATAATCTGTGACCAATAAAGATTTGCATTCTCAAAACTACAATCTTCAGACTGCAATCCTAAAACCGCAAAAGCGTTGCTAGCCCTGGAGGCTTAGATGGAATGCCTCTGTGCTAGTAATTTCACCAGTTGTCTTATCCTAACACCGAAACACAACAATGCGAAACCTGATTCTAAGACGTAAGAGACACGCTGAGCGACAAGCGACACGTTGCATCGCTGCAATAGCTCCCGGCTCAATAATATCACCACTAATGGAATTGAGCCTTAACAGAACTTGTGCTAGCTGTTAGAGGTGCGGGTATTGCAGGTAGTTCGAGAATCTCGCACCGCCCGCAAACATTGATGCTCAGGGCTTCAGTTTCAATTTGGTCGAAACGCCAAGTTAATTAGTTAATAATGATTATTTAAAGCAATTAAGTACTGTTTAACTACAAATACGTGTGTAGCATTCCTAAGGGATATAGAAGGTGTTCAGGAAACATGGCTGCGAGATATTGCTTTGCTCGCTTCCTTTGACCTCATTCCTCGGAACCTCAGAGATCTATATTAATGAGATTCGTACCAGAGTAGCTCAATACTCAGGGAAGCGAAGCATGGTATGGTATGGTATGGTAATGGACTCCTTTTTCCGCACTTAGCCCGTGTATGTCGGGCCATTGTGCGTAGGGGTACCGGCTAGTAGTCTAGCCAGCCTAACTCCGACCAGAAGCGCAGGATCGTCCTGGTATCTCCACAGGGGAAGCGAAGCATAAAAGGAAGCTTAGCAGCATAATACGAGCCTCGTATGCAATTTATTGGTGTGCTTTGCATTTGATTTCCGCTTTGAAGGGTCACTCTTGGGAGCTATGTGAAAAAGCCAGTCAAAGGCACGGGCCAATACAGTGCGCGATTATTGTTGACATAGTACAAACCTAAGTCGCTTTCTGCTTTTGCTGTCTGTTCCTCTAACTTTCTAACTGCGCAACGGATTTTAATACGGTTCTCATCAATAGATAGAGTGATTTAATGGGAAGGATTTTTTATCTACGGGTGAAAAACTCACAATAACCAAAGTGAACCGAAAGCAAATCGCTAGCTTTGTATAAGATTGACGTGAGTTGTTTTGCTTTCGCATATTTAATTTCTGGACATTTTGACAAATTTTTTCCATTGTTAATTTTCGTCGTACAATGCAATTGGTTCCCCATCGATTGGTTAGTTCAAATAAAATCAAGCGAGACTTGCAAGTAGCGCCCAATTAATATAAGCAGTAATCATATCTTTGAAGTTATTGGTGCTTACTCACTTGACAGTAAGAATTTTCATTACGTCAACAATGATTTCAATATCAATGTAAATGGGCTTAACCAACGGTGCCTCATAAATCCATTATACCAGGGCAACATGTACAAAAGAAGACCTTCAACCATGAACTGTGTGTGGGCATGCCGTGCCTCACCTGTCAACCTCACCTGTCAGTAGGGTCGTCCTTCACATTCAAATGGTTCACAACTCATCGCGGCCGGGATTAGTTTCTAGTTTAATCGCTACTCCCCCGGGCCGCGAACTAAGCTCGCAGAAGTTGTATAAGTTCGCGTAACAGGTGGTATGATTGGCAGAATTAATTTAGATTGAGATAGTTTCAAGGGTTCGTTTCATACAGTTTGTTGACGGATCTTCAAGTACCTGCTTCTTTAAGTTGGACTGACGTCTTTGCCGCCCGCAAGTTACCCCAGTATATTTTGATCGATATGGTTACAACTTTTTGAAACATTCTCAGATCCTCTCTTCTATCTTAAACAGTTAAGGCTCTGCAAGACTTATGATGATTTATTAACTAAAAAAAAAACACACTACATTTACTAAAAATAAATGTCAAATATGTGTGTTTTATAAGAGTTCAATCAATTTGTTATCCTACTAAAATAAAAAATAATCACGAAACACATAAAGTCTTTCATTACATAAATGTGACATAGATATAAATTCTATGTATCACCTTGTCTAAGACCTTCAGCGACATCTTTCCAATAATGGCCAACAATTTCACTATAGGCATTTCAATAGATAGACTGAACTTTTCTATTAAGTGTAACGATAGCAAGCAGATAAACTGTTGTCAAAGGGCGTCACGTAACGCGTAACTTGCACGTTTCGCACCACGTTCTAATGTTAACGTGAGAAGAATGTTTATTGGACACCCTTTATATCATTTGTAGCAATGTGGACTGGATATTTTTGAAGGCAATACCAAGAACAGAATCTTCCGGTCATGGAATTGGTCTATCAGTTTTAAAAAGGAGGGTTTTTTATTGTGCTGTTTGTCAGTAATGTTTTGTATGGTGTACAGTAACGAGATTCAATTTGATACCCACGTTAGGTCCAGATTCAATCTGACATTCTACAACAATAAAGTCGAGTTTCCTAAAAGTTACAAATGACTTGACCTCTCTAATGACATTGACGACTTCAAGTATTAGTTTTCTTGAAATAGGTCCCGAATTAACGCTCGTGACCGTACCATAAAGAGTTTTTAATATGTATTGTATCATAATTATTTAATTACTTTCGAGGCAATTTAATTTAGAATAGTGCCTATTTATTTATTTATTTCTTGGATAACCCTCAAGGAATTTAAGTAAGCTTCGCACAGTCGTCTTACAATACCAACCTATCACACTTAAGTGGTATCATTAGGACCAGTAAGCCCAGCCAAGTTACATTCTGTGAACACTACAACCAGCAGGATTCAAAGAATTACACAAACGTTAATCAGCACTAATATATACCCGTCGCTGTTTAATTCACCAAGGAAGAAAGTGTCAGTATGCGGACTTAAGGCGACTTTGGCAGTAATCGTTAAGTGATAACGACTTTATTTCGAGGAGGTTATTATTTTATAAAGTTAAACAGCTGTTGTATGAAGCTGATGTTGTTGATGAAGACTCTTTGCTGGAGCGGTGGACCTCCAGGATAATGAAAGCCCTATAGCCATTCAGGCTTCATTGGTCAAATTATTGGCTCCAAGAAGCAGAAAGTGAAGAATCAGACTGATTATGATGTTCATTTTACGGTGAGAGTAAAGGACAGATCTATAGCAGTTATATAGCTCTGTCCTTATTGCTTAGCGCAAACCGAACTGCATAGCTATGTCATAATAACCCCCGAGATCGGTTGAATCTGACCATAGACGAATATATTATAAATAAAAATACAGGCGGCAGAGGAAATGTACCTATCCCGTTATTTTCATCGTAGGTCAAAAACATTTCGGTCCCTAACCTAAGGCGAGGACGGGTTGGAAAGGTCGGAAAAGTTTTATTTAAGGTTTGACACATTTATTTATTTCAAAAATGTTCCGATATACTTTTTATTTTAGAGTTTGCCAAAGCTGTGTTTAAATAGGTATGTTTTATACTCGCTTTTGCTGGTCACAGTGGTCACTTCGTTTGCGGAAGCCAATTTTACATTACTCTCTTGGGAGCATCGGATGTTTCTTGAATAAGATTCGACATTAACGTACCTACAGTCGTGGCATGAAAAGGTTCGTCACTTTGGACCTTAACAGCATTGAAATATAGTTGAAAAGTGACGAACGTTTTCATACCGCGACTGTAATGTAAACACTTTATTGTACAAAATAAAAACAAAACAATTTTTGCGATAAAAAGCAATGTACGAAGGCGAATTTATCCCTAACCCTAAATATAATCGTTATATCTAAACAAATTCAACTTTGACCCGATCCGTTTTATAATTACAATATTATGATCACGTTGAAATTTAATTTTAACTTGTCCATCGGCTGAAATTTTGACGTAATACCATTATGTCGACGATGATATGTTGCCGAAATATACCGCCCTGATAATGTAATTAATCACCTATGATATGAGCTTGTACAACGAGCCTATTTTAATTCATAAAATATGGATGTATTTCTGTATTTTTGTTGTTTGTTATGTTTGTACAATTAAATAGTTTGTATACATAAAATCCATAAGCTCGAAAGCGCTGCATAGTTAGATACCTAAATGGACTAGCAATAAAAATAAACGCTTTGAATATAAGTGAGGTCTCGTCAGCAAACAAGACTATTTCATGTTTATAGCGCACTACATATGGGAGATCGTTAATATAGATTAAAAATAAGAACGGGCCCAAAATAGAGCCTTGAGGCACTCCCATAGCAACAGATGACCCAGAGGATTGTGTTCTATTAACCCGACATGTACCCGACAGATTTTATTGAAGCATTAAAATTAGATTTTTAATCTTTTCTCCATAAAATTTACTAGTAAATTCTTAATCTTAATTTAGAAGGTTTCACGTACCGGTGCGTCAATGACATAGGACAAGTTGTCTACCCACTGAGTTCTGTGAGCAAGGTAAGAATTAAGTAGTTAGATAATTTGATTGCTGTCTTACTTTAACTTCAGTTCTAGAGCAAGAAGCACAATTTTGTGTCTTTTTCTAACTTTAATGTTAGATTAAGACAGCAGTCAACTTCTATAATTTTTATTGCTATTCTAAACCTCGCTTAACCTCTGAAAAACCATGACCAGGGCTCTGAAATTTGGTACGATATTTACCTTATCTTTGGCGGCGGCGCTGTTGTTATGGAGATGGACTCAATTTTAATTTATTAACAAATTCCCGGGATTTCTGAATAAATTATTTACGCTGTTTAAATCCATAATACAATATTTACATTAACTATTTGAAGTCATTTTAATTTTACCGGTAACTCATCTTACCTAAACTACCCTAACGAAGTTTGAGGAGCAAATTGATGGAACGATTTATACTACATGTAAAATAATTAATCCCAGATTCCCGGAGCTTATTATTATTAAAAATATTAAAATAATATATTTAAGGGCAATCAGGATTTCATTAACATTAGGCAAACTAAATTCAAATCTTTACTTTATGTGGTTTACTCGTCACCCCTAATTCAAGAAACATTGAATGACCTAACGTAACTAAAACTTTGATTTTCAAAGTAACTTTATGTGGTCAGTTAAATAAAAAGTGTTTTTACGTGGACTAAGTAAGAAGATCTTTTACTTTTCATACAATAAATAAAAGTATAAAGTGGTCTAAATACCTTGAGGCATTCTCTACCAATCCTTAAGGCTATAAACCCTCTTATAAAGCTTGCTTTAAATATAATTCGCCCTTTACCTATCTGTCGTTGTGATATTTGGATTTTGTCATAAATAGATAGCTAAAGTACTCGTAGGTTTATTGTGAGTTTATGAGCAAGGGAATAAGTCCCAAAGTAGAACATTTGGAGGTGGGTGATTTTAAAATCGAAGACTATCTACACTTCTAGTGTTATATTGTTTTAGTTGTGTTTAGTTTAATTAGTATTACTAACACCTTAGATTAAGCATTTTAATAACAAAATAATGTGTCATTGTGGTTACACGAAATAAACAATTTTAATTTTAATTTAATTTAATTTTTTACTTCTATACTATCTATGTATACAGTATAATAAAAATGAATCGCAAAATGTGTTGGTAAGCGCAAAACTCGAGAACGGCTGAACCGATTTGGCTGATTTATTTTTTGTTGCGTTCTTTATTGTCAGGATAAGGTTTATATGTAAGAAAAAAAAAGAATAATCCAACGGGAAGTTCTGAAATTTGCAGCGGGGCGAAGCCGCTGGCGGGCAGCTAGTAATATTATAAAGAGGTAAAGTTTGTGAGGTTGTAAGAGGTAATCTCTGGATCTCCTGAAACGATTTAAAAAAATATTTTACAAATAGAAAGCCACGTAATTTGTGAGTGTCATAGGCTATAGATTAACCTTTTTTATAGTTTAAATATATTTATTACCCAACGAAGTGGGCACGGGAACAGCTACTCTACATCTACACTATTATTATAAAGAGGAAAGATTTGTATATTGTATTTTTTTGTATGTAATGAATAAACTCAAAAACAGCAGCTGTTTTTGAGTTTATTCATTACATACAGCTGTGCCGATTTCAAAAAATCTATAACCATTGGAAAGCTACATTCACCCTGAGTGACATAGACTATGTTTTATTTTTTTGCGTGAACAGAGTCGCGGGCAAAAGCTAGTTTATTATACACTAGCGACCCGCCCTCGCTTCGCTTTCGTTTATGTGAGTATGATATATAGCCTTCCTCGATAAATGGGCTATCTAACAGTGAAAGAATTTTCAAATCAGACCAATAGTTTCTGAGATTAGCGCGTTCAAACAAACAAACAAACTCTTCAGCTTTATAATATTAGTATACAGGGTGGAGAAGACCGTAGACCTTCCCGAAAATGGGAGATAGTTTAGCCTTAACACTTTATTTCCCCCATACAAACTATGTAAATTTAAGCAGCCGTTGTTGAAAGTTGTTTTCAAAACAGTTATTTTTTTTACAGAAGTGTACACAGATATTCATAACTACAAATTCACCTCCATGTTTAAGCTATATATATATTGCGGGGCGGGTAATCACAAAGGTCCCTCTTTCTCATTCGCGCTAATGAAGAGAAAGATAAACTGTGACGCCGCTATAGATTGGAACGTTCTCAACCAGTTAATTAGTCGTTTAATTAATTCTCAATAATGGGAGATAAGAGTAAATACCGCGGAGTTCAAGCGGGTCGCTCAGGCGGAGTCGCTATACTTAGTACCTACATTTCACTAGAATAAATGTATATCTACAAATCAACGAATGACTTACTTCAATTATACGTCAATAGAGGACTCCCGCGACTTCGCGTAGAATTAGTTTATAGTTCGTACCAAATTATAATTTCATCACAACCATCTTGATAGATAGGAATTCACTTCCGTGAGTTTTTCGACGGCCTTCTTGCCACGAACCATATCTATGTGGAATCAGCTGTTAGCGTCTGTATTTCCGAACCAATACGACTGGGGGCCTTCAAAGCCAAAGCGGTGTTGCGAGTTCACGTCTGCGTCTATAACGTAAAAAAAAAACCCGCTTCTCCCTCTACTTTTTCACATCTACGGTCGACTTTTGAAATTCTTTCTTAGTACACCCCTAGGGTACCCAAGGAATACTCCCTCCAAATTTGAAGTCCCTAAGTCCAGTGGTTTAGGATGTGCATTGTCTGCTAGCCTGTCACTCAGTCACGGTCCTGAGGGCCTAGACAAGATGCACTACGCTAGCGAGCGTTTCTCTACGTTTAGTTTTTAAAGCAATTGCGTCACTGGTAGGTGAGGCGATACGAAATGTCACGTGATGTGCCAGTGACGCGATTGGTTTAAAAACTAAACGAATAGAAACGCTAGTTAGCGTAATGCATCTTGTCTGGGCCCTCTGTTTTATATTGCAACGATTACCATTTTGCAACGTTGGCGTTGGTTGATTATAGTTGCCTTTGAAATTCAGTAGTAGATAAACAGAAAAATGTTAGGCCTAAATTCCATCCTGCAGTTATTTGCTGTCTTCAGGTGTGGGGTTATCTAATAATCATAGCTCCCCCGTGCCGTGTGGTTGCCGGATTAGAATAGTGCCACTCCGTGTCTTCCCGTGGATGTAGTAAAACTCGACTAAGGGAATATAGGCTTGTAGTACTGTAAGGCGATGGGCTTGCAACCTGTCACTAATACACTGGTAAACATCTTAGCCAAGTGTGCAAAATGTGGTTACAGAATTATCAACAAGCTTTTAGAGTTGTTGGAAATTCTGTAGCTCTGGCTACCCCACTCTGGGAATAAAGGCGTGAGTTTATGTATGCATGTGTATGCATAGCTTGGACAGGTCATCGCAAAAAAATCGCCACAGGGTAATAGAACAAGAGTAAAAGAGTCGTATTATTATTTAATTATATTTTTCAATTACATTTGTAACGGTAACCCAAAAATTCTCCATATGTTTGTGAATGTATTTTCATTAATATTTTTTTTTATATTATCTTTCTGTAACCGTTTAATACGAATGTCACATGCTTTACGTACACATTATTTCACGAACATTTTCGTTATAAGAGACCTCGGGTTAGTTCGTAATCAATGTATTAACCGTTTCTAATTTCACCATATTTAAAATATTTAGAAATAACCATAAGTAACTAACTTTACTAATTTCAATCGTCACAAACCTGTATCAGGACTGCCACTTTGAAAAAATTAAGACAGATATGCAACTAAAAAAAAGTCACATTACCATAATATCCGCATTCGATAATCTATTGAATCTTGTTCTATTTTCATACCTGTTTTTGCTAGAACCTGGGGGGTTATTATGACATAAATATGCAGTTCATTTTACGGCGAGTGTAAAGGACAGTGGGGTTATTATGACCTATCTGTGGCATTCATTTTACGCTGAGAGAAAAGGACAGAGTTATGTCACTGCTATAGCTCCGTCCTTTACGCTCACCGTAAAATGAACTGCATTGCTATGTCATAATAACCCCCCAGAGCTGTAACAGTTATATACCTCTGTCCTTTTCTCTCAGCGTAAACTGAACTGCATAGCTATGACATAATAACCCCCCTGTAGGAACTGTAATAATAATCGTAAAATGACAACCGGTGTCTAGCATTGAGTCATTGCTGTGTCCTGTCACGCTCACGACTTTTATAAAGAGGGAAGGAGCTCGAAGAGAGCGTACGAGTTAAGAACGGACCTTGAGGGTCGAGTGGTTGGAGCCCCGCTCCAAGATTAATTTTAATCCCTTTGTAGTGAAAGTACCGATCAAAGATCTGTCGACCTTTTTAAAGGAGGAATCTTGGACGAGGGGTGTCATATTTCGGCGGTTTCATGGCCGCCGGCTAGCTGACACCGCGAATTTGTAGGTAGGTAATTTTAGGTTATACATTATAATGTAATCTATCTATTTGTAAAAGGGCCTTGTTGCCTGAAATAAAGTTATTCTATTCTATTATGTTCTGTTACATAGTCCATAGGGTAACGCATTTTCAGTCTTATTACATCCTTAAGATTGCAAAAATCGATGTGTTTCAGATCCGTCTTACCATCAGGTGGCCTGAGTGTTCGTATTCCTTGAAGTTACAAACCTTATTATACGGTAACGATATAAATGTGATTATTGCGAGTGATTAACTCCATTAAGTACTTAAACCCATATGAGGGGTGGCATACTACATCAGTTCAGTAGAAGGTGAGAGACAGGGACAGAGTTGTATAACTGCTATAACCAATCCCGTCACTAGTAGATGACGTGAAACGAATATCACGTGATCTACCAGTGACGCGAGTGGTTTAAAAACGAAACAAATAGAGCCACTAGTTAGCGTAACGGGAACCTTACGATTTACTTTTTTACGAATATTTATTTGTCCGAATTTTCATTTTTCCGAAAGCTATGTTACGCTGGAGCAATTTCTGATTAAATGCATAATTTAACTGTCATACATAGGTTAGGTTTAATTGTGATTTTCTCCGCTAGCAAAAAGTTAAGTCTTCTAAAGTCTTCTATCAAAAAATTGCGTTCGGAATTATGAAAATTTGGAATTCTGATCCATTCGAAATTATGTAGTGTACCCTAGCGTAATGCATCTTGGCTAGGGCCCCCCTAGTGTTACACTATTACGCTTTTAAGGTAAGTACAGATGGTAAAAAATGATTGCGCTTTAAACTGCAACAAAGAACCACTATAAGTCTATAATGTAATCCATTCGGTATTCTGCGAAATTACATCGTATTTTCATGCAAATTGGCCATAAATTAGAATTGTGCAAGACTGGATCCCAATCGGTCTGTAACACGTTCACTGCCTGTGACACGTATGTGTGTTCAAATGACATACTATTACCAGTTGGTGGCAGCGAATGGGTTAAGGACCCGAATGTATTATTCGGATCGGTGTAAATCGTGGGTTTCTAAAAAGTGTCCAACACAAATTTCTTCTGGGACCCTAATATAGCTGCGTTTATCGCGTGACAAAGTTTGGATAAGGCATCCGTCACTTTCTGACACGTAAATAAGTACGAGAGTGACGGATGCTTTATCCACATTTGACACGCGATATAGACGCAGCCATACTAGGCCCGATGTCCATTGCATGTGAGCTACGAGTTTCCGATCATCTATATCGACGTATTGTATCGATAATTTTTATTGCAAACTCTTATTGAATTTCTGCAACTTATTGCTTTGAAAAGTTATAGCATGAGATTCTTGAAGTAGATAGCAAATATTTGTAGCGAGTGCAGACAGTGCGTGCGGGAAAGAGCCGAGTACCAATTCTCTTAATAACGGCTTCTTGTCGAGAGAATTGAAGATTGAGAAACGACATAAAATGTTAGGTACATAACAACCTACCTAGTACGATTTGGGGGCCTAATATGGCTGCTTTTATCGCGTGACAATATGTGGATAAAACATCCGTCACTTTCTGAAACGTATATAGAGGTAAAGTACGAGAGTGACGGATACTTTTTCCACAACGACCATGGGTTGTTGGCGGGAAGACAATCTGAAGGACTCTAATACAGTAAAATGTTCTATCTGTATTCATTCAATAATCCTTAATCAATAACCATCGATTTTACCAAACTGGAATAAGACACTCTGAGGCGGTTATCTAAGTAGGTATAAAACGTTGAATCCGCCCTAAAAGATTAACACGCTGGCGAAGAATAAGCTCTCCCTGCTCCAAACTAGCGAGAAACTTTTGATTATTGTAATTTAAGACTTGAATATAACCTAGAAACAAAAACAATCGCTGTGAATCCATTTACCCCTTCAAGTCCCAGACGATAACAGAAACGTAGACAGAAAAATACCTTAAACACATTACCTACACTCTTCTTGTTTTTATGGCAGTGTTTGAAATATTTTGTTTGAGCGTACTTCAAAAATGATTAATCTTTTCTAAATAACTCTATCGTAATCACCAATTCAATAATAACGAAAATAGTTCTATACTTATTTCTAATATTTATATCCAATCACAAACGTTAAATCAAATCTCTTGACATTTGCTTCCTTTTGCAGACGAATTGAAGCAAAACTCAGACCTACAACGTTGGTAAAAGATTCATATTGCTATATTGTTGGTGTAAACAAATAGTGCTGTTTGCTGAGCTATTCTCGTAAAAAAGTCATGGGTACTACTAAACCCCTGGGAGGTTGACAAGGGTTCATCAGGACAATTGACGCCGGAATTTGATTTCAGTACAACATGAAGCAGGAATAACAAACAATTTGTCGAAGCGTTGGGAGGATCGAAATAGTTTATTAAGCACGTGTATTTGGTTTGGTCAAACGTTTTTAGTCAAGTTATGTAATTTGGCGTAACTGGTAAGAAAATCCTAAAAATATGCAAACCAAAATGAATATTGTCTTACTTCAAATAAAAAGAACCTGCAACACCGTGCATTTTTCAAACCCGTAAACATCAATATTGTTAATTTCATCTAATCGTTAGAGAAGTTTTCAAGAACGTGATTTCTAAATATTGATTATAAATATTGCTCGTTTAAAAGTCGAATAAGGGTAAAACCCCACGGTATTTTTAAAATTTTATAATATTTGAAATCTTCCATTCCGTCTTTTGAAATACATTTTCATTCATTGGTTCAAACTTTTGAACCTCAAACAATACCGTGTCATCAAACTTGAGGCCCTATAATACATCTCTAGTTTCAAAAACGTCAAATCCTACTTCACAATCCAAAGAAAAAGTTCAATCTTAATTCGTTCTCTTGTCACAATCACTAGCTTCCTTAACCCGTTCAAAATTAATTGAGACTAATTGCTTAGCGAAGACAATCAAATAGTTATTTAACTAAGTGTCCGAAAAAGTCAAGTGAATATCGGGTTATCAAAACTTACCGACGAAACTCGAACCGTTCAATTTAAAATCTACTTAACTAGTAGAATCTGAGATTACTTGTTGAAGGGTACCTGAAGAACGCCACGGTAACAAAACATCTCTCGTCTGGGATCCAAGCTTCGAGAATATTCTGTAGTATTTGTTTGGAAAAGCGATATAGCTGATTAATACGAACGGCTGTCGGTATGAAAACATATTTATTACGCCTTGATGTTTTAATACTATTAATAACTATTATACATCCGTTGACGTTACGTCTTGTAATGAGATTGTAACTAGCTATAGGAAGTAGGTATACATTAAGCTTGGTTACGGAAAATAAGGAAACATCTGGGATAAAAATTGACATTAACATGTATAATGAATTAAATTAAATAAGCATATGACTGTGTGGTTCTTATTTAATTTTACGCTTTCCTTATCGTACAACCTGGCATCTTTTTTGTCTAACATCAGGGGGGTTATTATGACATAGCTATGCAGGTACATTTTACGCTGAGCGTAAAGGACGGAGCTTTTGCAGTTACATAACTCTGTCCTTTTCTCTCAGCGTAAAATGAATTGCACAGATACGTCATAATAACCCCACAGGTCAGGACTGAGTACAAAAACAAAATATTTTTTGATTAAAAAAAAATATATTTATAAAAGCGAAAGTAAGTAACCCTTCTTTATTTGTTTGTTACGCACTCACAGCTAAATCGCTGAACCGATTTTGATGACTTTTGGTATGGAGATAGCTTGAAGCCCGCGGAAGGACAAATAATACTTTTTGTTCCGGAAAATTACACAGTTCCCGAGGGAATAGCGATAAATGACTTCAACGCGGATGGAGTTGCGGGCAACAGCTGATTCTGTTTCTGACCCGAAACCACTGAACATAGGGATTTATTAGGGACTTGAAATTTAGAGGGAATATTCTTTGGATATCTTAAGAGTGGACTAAACAGAGATTTTAGGAAATTCGTCCCCTAAGGGGTTCAAGTAGGGGGAGTAGCGGGAAAGTATTTCTACGCGTACGATAAGTCGCGGGCGTCCTCTAGCTTTCTATAAATCATTACCTTTAAAAGCAATGCGTCGAAATTTTGATCAGAATTATTGTATCCAATAGACATTCTAATACTCTCATAGTCAGTACCGTAAAACGGGGTGAGTCGGGATTAAGGGGTCGCAACCTAAAGTAAGTCATAACTTGTTACAAATAAGAACAAGTATCAAACGGACAATCACGGTACGTCTATTAGAAATAATTTCAGTCTTATAATTAGTAACATACGCTTCGTTTTAGGTTGTATCCCTACTCACCCCTTAACCCCTGCTTACCCCGTTTTACGGTATTTAATAGCAAACGAGTGTTATAGAAGAAGAAAAACGGGTGGCAGTCTGGTTGCATAACAACTATTGTCATAATATCGATTGTCATAACACTTTACGCATAAAGTTGATGCTCATAAATTTTTTTTGGCATAAATTATACTAGGCATAATTGTTCCCTGTCATAATTATACGGAGTCATAATTGGTTTAACCATAATGTAGAATGTCATACATTTATTTAGTCATAATATGATAAAACCGACTCAGATCGCGGATAGGTTAGGGTTATTTTTTTTTATAAAAGAGCGGAAAAGCTGGTTATTAAATGAATATTACGTCATTACGTATAAAGTATGGTTAAATAATTATATGCGCATCAAATTTATGCGCGTTACACAATATGCTCTTAAACATTATGATTAAAAACTTTATGCGCATAAATGTATGACAATTTACAGTTATGCGCAATGATGAGTATGACGAATCCTTGTATGCCCATCAAAAATATGACTTTAAACTTTATGCAACCCGACACCTACCCAATAAAAATACTTCACATTAAATATCAGAAAAGAGCAGAAATTAGATTAAGTGGCTTCAGACAAAATTATTCAAATTGATGGCACTCATGACTGAGTTATTTGCAACACAATTTTCTTTTACGCTCTCAGGCGTTTAATGTACCCGAACAAGCGTTATGTCGTCGATATAAACGGTGAACTGGAAATTGCGAAAGAGACATGTCTTCGTACGGACTGTGTTATTATCAGAGATCGGACAATAAATGGGCGTCATTACTCGCAATAATGTGGAACTCCAGCAGAAGGATTTTCTTTCGATCATAATATACAATTAGGCTTGAACAAGGTAATGAAATAAAAAAAATATATGTTTTTCTCCTACATGCTCATGAAAATCGAAAATGTCAACCTGTTGTAAAATCAGGCCGCAAAGTTCTGGGTTCCAGGTCCAGGCAAAATAAAAAAAAACCATGGAGCGGGCGCGAAGATGTATCAAATATCATTACGTACAGCCGCTTTTTCGGTCTTCGCAGTAATGTACTATTAAAACTTACACAAATAAAATCATTACAAATGTAAGGTCAATACCATCGTCATTCACTCAAGAGCTACGCCCTTGTCGGTGAAGTATTTTCCATTATTCCGGATTCTATTGTTATACGAGGGCTGCCTTTTAAGTTGTGTCGTTTGGAAAAACTAAAGACAATTTAAGTGTTAAATGGTATTTATTGTTTTTCAAAGTAATCACCGTGATATGTAATACACTTTTTCATTCGATCGAACCAGTTTTCGAAACACTTATTCCAGTCCGAAGTCGGGGTCTCCAAAATGGCCGTTTTGTATGCCTCAACGGCTTCTTCAGGCGTCTGGTACCGTTGACCACGAAGTCGTTGCTTGATTTTTGGAAAAGTAAAAAAATCGTTAGGGCTTAAGTCTGGACTGTGCGGCGGGTGTTCCAGAATTTCGACGTTTTGCTCTTTTAAAAACGCAATTGTTTGCCGGGCGGTGTGCGAGCTCGCATTATCGTGATGCAGTCTTATACGACGTCTTGGGTTATTTTTTCGAAACTCGCCGATGACTTCTGGTAAACAGACAGTGGTATACCAGTCAGCATTAACCGTTTTACGATCCTCGAGCACGATGTTGGCCACGTGGCCACTTTTCGCCACAAACGTGGCGACTATTTTTTTCGAAATGCTCCGTGAGCGTATTACTTTGGTCGGTTTTGGCTCATCTTGGAACACCCAAACAGTCGACTGCTGTTTAGAATCGGGTTCGTAGGCATATATCCAAGATTCGTCACCACTGATAATGTCGTAAACATGTTTCGAGTTTCCTCGGTTGAATTGCCGCAGAGTTTTGCGACACCATCGAACGCGAGCCGTTTTTTGGTCTTCACTGAGTAAATGTGGTATCCAGCGAGAGATCAACTTTTTTACGCCTAAGTGATCATGCAAAATACTGTGAACACTGGTCCCTGAAATACTTAAGGAAGCTTCTATCTCACGGTATGTCGCATGGCGATCTTCGACGATCAGTTGCCGTACAGCATCAATGTTCTCCTGGGTTACGGCTGTTTTTGGTCGACCTTCACGATGTCTATCACCAAGACTAGAGCAACAACGTTGAAATTCTAAATACCAGCGTTCCACAGTCCGGAGGCATGGTGCTTTATCATTGAAAACCGTAGTCAACTCTTCGAAGCACTGAAGTCGCGTTAAGCCCCTTTTGAAGTTGTAAAAAAATATCGCACGTAAATTTTCCTTCGAAATTTCCATTTTCACAACTGACTTGTCAACTTTGAACGAGCGCTGTACTAAAACGGTTGGGCCGATTTCGAGTCATTCTTTTGTTTTCGAATTCTAATTTCAAATATTTTAAGATGACACTAGTTCTTTTTTATGCAATCACGGAAGGCTTGCAAACGACAGAACTTAAAAGGCAGCCCTCGTATTGGCTATATTCGGTAAATAATTTGTTTGTACTTTACACAAACAGTGACCTTTTACGGAATTAAGCAAGAAATACCCTGAAATCCAAGGTTTTTTCTGAACATCGTGATCAGCAGTGTTATTTGAATTATTTAAATTATCTGACTGATTACTGATTACTGGCGAATCCTCGATTTCTCTCGTCTCTAATCAGTTCATTCTGAAGCTGAATTCGGATATTGTGAAATCGTTGGGGCGTAGCAAATTGAGATCGTATCCCTAATCAACATTCTTCTCTCACTCGACTTATTTTATTCGAGGCATTGACCACGATAACTGTGTGATTTTGGTCACTTCCCTTCCCACTATGTCTACTCCAGAACTATAGTGTCCCATGTGCTTCGTGCAATCTTGGACAAATGTTGAGTCTGACATTCTAGCAACAAGTGCCACAATCGCATGGAACATAAAATGGTCTTGTGGCAATTTAGATCTATAAGAAGCAGATATTTCGACGTAGTTACTCCCGCCATGGTCCCGCAACACCACAATTTAAGGGCAGTTGTAAAATCTAGGTAGACTGCGTAAAATATATACTTGAGTCTAAAGACATTCTTGATTCATATTTTTAAGTGGGTAGGTACAGCACAGCTCAATACCTCTTAGGGATGATTTTTCAATTTCTAGACAACACTATCTGTCCAGGTAAATTGGAGCTCTATCCTTATCTTTCTTATGACATAGATAAGGACAGAGCTACAATTTACCTGACGGATAATGTTGTCCAGAAATTGAAAAATCAGCCCTTAGTTAAAAGGATTTTTGGGTTTGTACTTCCCTCTTACTCGCTCTCATACGCTCTTATGCTAGTTTAACCATTTTTTTAGAACCCGAAAATCATTCTAAGAGCCGTTACATTTTTTTGTATAAACAACCAAGGAACATCCAAATAATTTTTGACATCATTTCTTTTTTTTACGCTTGAGGGGTTTTTCAATAAGCCAGCATGAATAACCTCACTGTTGATACAGAAAACAGAACAACGTAGAAAATATGTTACATAATCTTTTGTAATGTGACATATTATTTGTTTTAAGGTCGCTTCGTCAATTGCCTCCATTTACATAGTCGTATAAAATAAAATCATAATTGTAATCAAGGAAGCAAATAAGGCAATTCTGAGAAGTAATTGTTTCGGATAATTAACTAACAAATCTCCTTTTCCTTTCAAGAATTGATGAAACATGGCGGCTTTTTAAATTACTTTTCGACGGGGTAATTATGGCGTTGCTTACAAATGGACAAGGGTATCCTGTTGCTATTATTTTGGTGGTATTTTAGGCCGTAGGGAAACAGGCGCGGTTACCTCAAAGATTTTAATCGTATAATCTTACAACAACCCTTACATCTCCCTGAGGCCCTAGTACACTGGTTGGTATGGCATCGCTATTTTAAAGGAATATAGTGATCTCAATCCACGACGGTGCGCCCCACCAGTCATATTGACGTAACACGTATGTACTCGTAATACCTTTATGAAAAATAAAGGGTAACCAGCCCATCTTTTTATCGAATTTGACTTCATCGACTGTACTATGTCATCGACTTTCATTTCATCGAACGCTATTGTCCGCTGAAAGTAGTATATTTTCAGGATATCTTAAACATGTATGACGTAGTTTAGATTAAATTTATGACTACCAAAAAAAAATACTCATGCGCCGTGAAATACCTGTCGATGAAATAAAAATTCTATGTAATGATACGTACGGAAATTATGCAAACAAAAATATCATTTTGGTTAAAAAGGTATGGGAAAAGTTACCTCCTTCTTCTGTGTCAATTGAAATTGCCGAAGATGAAAACAAATTAGTACTGTTTGACACATAACCTCCAATATTATTCAAGCGTGTTTTTATTTGAAATAACTTAGGTATAATTAATAGTCGTACGCTTATGAGTACGAATCTTAAATTATCATATTCATATTATGCTTAACTAATAACACTAGAGCAGAACTATAATAAGTAAATAAAGGTCGGTGTCACAGATACGGTGACCCTAGGGGTAGTTCGTGTTGACAAACTTGTTTGTCGCTCCCCCCCCCCCCCCCTTCTGCCCAGATTATGAAGAAAGAGACGCATTGAGTGACACGCGAGAAAACACTGCGCTAGCCGAACAGTAAGATAACCGACGGACTGGTGTCCACGCCTACTGCACTCAGTACTGTGACGCATGCACCCGGTATCTGTTCTATATCGAAGACGTGAAAAACACAAATAGTTTGTGACGCAATTGAATGACATCAATTGTTCGGAACTCGCCACCTTACTTATTTACCTACCTCAAGAAACGGTTCGGACAATATCTTATAGGCAACATGTTTAATTCTGTACAATAATATACAAAGTACTGTACGGACTTGCCTTGCCCGCCTTGTCTTAATCATACTCGTAAACGTATAACCAATTTTATTTAAATTACGCGTTTGTCCCTTTCTGTCACATGGTAATATCACAATTCACACACAAACACATACACACTTTAAATATTGTGCGATTATGATGGGTTTTTTTTTCAAGGCTTTTAGCTACCGGTTACCCATTAGGCCAAACTGAGATAGTTTAAGGTTGTTCTTGAATTTGAATATTAAAAGTGATCGGTTTCTTCATCACTGTTGTCTCCTGAACAGGATATACCATACAAATTGAACTCACCATGCAAATCTAAAAAGGGTGTGTGTGCTCGAACTCCTGACGTACAAGTACCTACTTCTCTACGCCGCAGTTCAAAGGGGAAGTTGTACATATTTACCCCCAAATATTTGCACAGAGTCAGATATCCAAAGTGGCCTCGGAAAACTAGGAACGTCGTAGTATATTGGAATATTTAGGCTGGGGTTTTTGCGAAAAAGGGTTATCGTTTGACCTTGATGTTAGTCTAATTTTATAATCTTTTGGGCTTGATAGAATACTCGTATGAAGATCAAGAAGACTCACGGGACATACTTAGTAACCGTGATGACTCGGCGGTAGCTGGTAGGTAGTAACTTTAGCTACGAAGCTAGGTTCTTAGGGTTCAATTCCCGGAAAGCGATTGCATGTTGTTTTGTACTCGAAACCTTTTTGAAAGGATAAGATCGCTAATGTACATACAGTATATCCAAATAAGTGTTTTCTTTGTGCAGTAACGTTTACTTACTCACTTACCTATTTCATAAACCAAAACCCCCTTAAAGTTCCTATAGTCATCTAAACAAATAATTAGCTTAAGTTCTATTTAAAATTAAACTAAGAGGCTTTCTGCGATCTGCCCCTATTTCACCATCTTGATAATGACACGTGACACGTGAAAATTTAGTATACATTACAAAGTTAACACGCTGACACATCACTGGGTTTCATAAGCTATGCCATGTACACTGAAATGATTGGAATAGGCGGCTGAGCGTAAATAATACATTTACGTAACACCTGGCCATAATGTGAGTTTTATCGCACGCTGCGCGCACGGTAAAACTCGCATTGTGGCCAGGTGAAGACGTAAAATTGTGTACTCATCACGGGCAGTAAAAAAGAAAGCCCTCTATCGCATATTTACAACCCTCGCCTACGGCTCGGGTCTCAAATACCTGCGATTTCGGGCTTTCTTTCTTTTGCAGCCCTTGTTAAGTAATGTACCATTACATAACTTGCCTTAACTCCTTCAAGTTCAAGATGGGAATACGAGCGGTGACAGTTACAAATAAAGTGGGCTTAGAAATCACTGTGATTTATATAACACTTTTCTCAACACTGCTTGGATATATTGCCAAAGATAGAATAGGTTTAGGGGTCACAGTCGTTGGTTGTTGCAGCCTCAAGATTGCAGCCGTCAGACGACATGATAACCTAGTAACCCTGTCCGCGGTTCCGAGTTCGAGTCCCGGTAAGGGCAAATATTTGTGTGATATGCGATAGTTTGTTCTGTAGCCTTGTTTTGTTTCTGTGTTGTGTTTCATTTATTGAATTAATTATGATGATTGTGGTCTACTCATGGTATAGTCAGGGTAAAAAAGGTTCGTTACTTTTGGACCTTAACAGCGTTAAAATAGAGTCGAAAAGTGACGAACCTTTTTTTTAACCTTGACTGTACAAGTCTAGAGCTTTGTTTGTGATTACGATATGAATTTATTTATACAAACGTAGAGGGCTAAAATTATAAGGAAACCTTAGTCGAATGAATTGACGTTAAAGCTAATGCGTTTTTTGTTTACAAATAGCCTAGACATGTTTACCGTCTTTGGAATCACAAAACGAAGTTACTGCAATTTAACCCTTTTCAGCTATAAATAAGGTTATCAATGCAATGAAACTTTAATTATAGTTACACCATTTTAATTGTCCCATATTAACTAATACTGGCCATAAAAATATTGTTGTCACGAAAGGGAGTAAGTAGACGGCGATGACGCAGGTGGACTTCAACTAAAGACACTACGATAATATAGTACATTGTGTATTAAGGGTGGTAAAGAAAGAATTACAAACGAGAGTCTGTTTGAAGCCCTCAGCCTTCGGCTTCGGGCTTTAATGACTCGAGCTTTGTATTTCCTTTACCACTCGTGTAACATACAATGTTTTTCATCACAATTGCGAGGAAATGAAATAAAATCAGACAAAAGATCATATTTTTAACTTATTAGCGGCAGACTACATCATTGTCTGTGACTTACCACAGATAATGTCAAACGTGTTTGGAGTCCGATTCTAGTGACAGTCGAGATCAATAGTTTATATGCGAGATTTTTAGGAAATTGTATGCAACTGACATTTCATCTCGAATGACACTTCATATCGAATGGCACAAGAATTGGGGTCCTGACGTATTGTGATAGTTTGAGTCCACGTATAATATTTAAAAAAAAAGCTATTACGCACGATAGGGCGTAATGGTAAAAAAAGGCCCGCGGGTATTATTTTGGATTTACGGTCGATTTTTCTAGCATGTTAGGACACTATTTACGAGCAAGTGTGATGAAAACAAAGTTACGTAGTTATTGCTGGGGCGTGATTCTCTCAAAGACGCGGTCGGACGAACGAACGAGTGCATGTCTCAGCGGCAAGTTTAAGTAGTCCCATCAGAGCGACCAAAACGGGTGCGTATCTACTCACATACCTTTTTAAGTCCTATTATCGGAAGTCCGAAAATGTTTGTCATACCATTTTACATCATAATGATCACTCTTCATACTCTTCATATTTTTTTTTAGTACTAACGATCGGAACTCATTGTCATCTGAATTCATAACGCCAATATTAATGAAGCCGTACACTATTCACCATTTCTTAAATATCTTACGTGTAATAAGGTTAGGTTAGGTTAGGTTAGATTTATAGAAAATCTCAAAAAGTAACGATTCCTAAACAAAAATGCATTATGAATTCCGATAATTATGACTGAAAAAGTATGAGTAAAAGAATTATGAAGAGTGATTATTATGAATACAAATCGGTAAGAAAACAAAAAATAGGACTAAGAATTTTATGTGAGTCAATATGGACCCGATCAAAACACATCTTAGCGCGTGCATGCAGCCTTACACCTTCGATCTCATCGTCAGAAGCCATGCTGCCGAATTGAAAATGCATGCGCTAAAATGTGTTTTGTTCGCTCTGATGGGACTACTTGAACTCACCGCTGTGACATTCACTCTTTCGTTCGTCCGACGGCGTTTTTGAGAGAAACACAC
This sequence comes from Acleris laterana, assembly GCA_963966035.1. Classification (NCBI taxonomy): domain Eukaryota; kingdom Metazoa; phylum Arthropoda; class Insecta; order Lepidoptera; family Tortricidae; genus Acleris; species Acleris laterana. The sequence continues at coordinate 12,152,091 of OZ014454.1, read as the reverse complement.
CCCAGTGCGAATTTTGATGACGTAATGAGCCATCACGTGTAAAACCTTTGTAAACATTTCTCAACCTCTATTTACCATCGGTATGCTTCATAAAACATAAAAGTACAACTAAATGAATATACTAGATCTGAGTGTCTTAGAGAGCGAAACTCAATTAACGACTAAACAAATTGAAATAAGTTTTTGGGCCTAATAACGTAAAATGCTTCGGAGTGAGTACTCAGTTTATTAGATTAACATAATTCTGAGTTACGAGTTTATTTGAAACTGGAGTTACGAAGAAGTAATTGAAGCTAATTTGTCTAGTGAATACCAACCGAAATGAACGACCAACCAAAAAAAAAACCAAATTCGTTAATTAAAGGAGTTTTACATGGTCACTTTGCGTCTCCATCATCAAATAGATGGTAACTCTTAGGAACTATATAGGTATGTTATTTTTTTAGAGAATCCGGTTTTTAGAAGAAGGTTGATATCGACTTTCATGATAGTACAGTTACATACTTAATAATATGCGTTTTTACCATACAATCGCCTAAAAATAGGACATCAGTTTTGGCAACCAATCAAAATGTTCTTGACCGATTGTATAGTGATTTACTTATATTTATAGGTAGTTAACTAATAAACGAAGTCAAAACTTTGACAAATTAATCTCATCATTTTGTAAGCATTTTAAAATATAAACTCTTCACTATTTATACAAAGTAAAAATGGAAAAAATATTTTGTATGGACGCGTCAGCACTTTACAAAGAAATCCCTATACAGTAAAAGGTTTCAACAGTAGTTCACTATATATCATTTTAAATCTTAGTTAATGGTGTAAAGTAAACTAAATCTAGCAAAAAAAGTAAACTAAATGTAGCAATAAAATTAATCAAGCACTTTTTGATTGATGGTCAAATTCGATGAGTCATATTTATAGACACTTAGACAGTTGTATGAAAACGCCCCTAATTATGTGTTACACATAATATTATATAAGTAGACGATATTATACCTCCGGGTTACCTACCTGTTAAAAACATCCACGTCTGCCTTGCTCTACTATTGAGACAATATCGAAGATTGAAGCTTCGGTTGCATTGCATAATAACTAAGTTTCAAATTTGGCCTTCAAAGTAACCTCTTGGTAGCCCAGTTAACAGTTAAAATTAACATGTTGATGTTGGTGTTCTTGCCGTAAACTTTGGCTTCATCTCTCGGCGTTTTGGTAACGTGATATTTACTCGGTCATTTAAAACGCTGTAGGTATATTTAGTGATTGCATAACAACATGGTTTATTTATAGGGTGTCCCTAAAACCAACGCTGAATTTACGAGAAGTGAAACTGATTAAGTTGATTAAATACTATTCATACAAACTGACAATTGGGATTGACCAAAAAAATTAACTCACGGTTTTTACTTTCTCATTCGAAAGAATAGGAAATTTTAAGACATCAGTTTCATTAATTTTGTATTTGACCCAATAGTTTTGTTTTAATATCTTTAGCAGACATTATATGGTTGACATGATTATTTTAAATTTGGGATGGCATTTTCTAATAAATTACAACAATTAAATATATGTATGATATGTGGTTGCTGGCTACGAATAGTGGCACTCCATTACTTCCCGTTGAAGTCGTAAGAGGCAACTAAGGGAATGAAGGCTTGTAGAATTGTTAGGGGATGAGCCTGCAACCTGTAAAATATACACTGGTAAAAGCATCTTAGCCTAATTGTGCAAAATGTGGTTACAGAATTAACAACAACTTTTTAGACTTGTTGGTAATTCTATAGCTCTTGAATATGTTTACCAATAAGCCCGCGTACTGTCAATCTACTAATATTGTAAAGTTAAGAACACGGAGCGTTATCTAGGGTCAAACCCCGACCTTCCCCATACACGATAGCAACGATAAGAGTGTTTTCATTCGGGTAAAGCTTGCCACACGACACTGGTTTATTATGTTTCAGTAATGTTTGCACAAGTATTTAATTCGCTTGGGAGTTGCGGTAACCGTGTCTTGGTAAAGTCAACAGAACAATAATTGAATAAATTTGACTCAAACACGTCACGTTACAGTGAAAACGAAGTAATAAGAGGCCATATTTGCCACTCTCTAGCGTGCGTGGCAGCAAATATGGCCTCTTACCTATATCCCTATTCTAATCAATAGAGATGGTTTTATTTATTTCCGCGCTAAAAACTAAAGATGGAGATAGTTCACGGCGCGCGCGTCTTGCTTGCAGCCTCAAATTGAAACATGTAAACACGTATTTAATTTTTTTTTTATCATGATTAACATGTTAATAAAGGTCAATTATTAAATCAAAATCCATCGTTAAAGATTGTAGGGCTTCGAAGATTCAATCAAAATTATGCGAAAAAGGTGTCTGAACTATCGTTACTGTTCCTAATCGTGATTTCATATTTAACAGTCTCATAGAAACTTCAAACAAACTTGATAAGTTTAATATATCCAAAGAACATACAGATACACGTTATCATTATTTAGAGCCAAATCTCAGAACACTACCGTCTTTAGCATATGTCGCCTCTTTATAGCACTCAAGTGTATATCGCTTTCACACTCACTCTAGCATAACATATACACTGACAGACGCCAGAGAGAGAGGGTGACAGCGATAGCCCACCGAATACTATTCTACTCTGCTAAGACAAGGCGACAACTCAGACGAAAGTGCTGTGGCAATCACAACCTCATAACTGTCAGAAGAGGTTTGAATCTGCTTTGGCTATTGACTTTAACATATCGCTTATTGCTTTAGGAAGGAATGAATACTCTGGTTTTACTGTACGTAGGTGAGATTTGAATGTAAGTGGTGCGTGATATCTATTTGTACACTATTCAAGGATACACATATAGACCTGAAGAGCATTGTTGGTGACTCCACCTCATCGAGTATCAGTAGATTACAGTAATTAATGGAAGGTAAGGTAACCGACGGTTCCCTCTCGGTCTAATACATAATCCACACGCAAGGCTGAAGCTCTTTAACTAGTTAGTTGATCGGCTGTGTTGTTATTATATCAAACCAAAAATCTGCCGTCCTAAGAAAAAACGCAGTAACTAAGATAAACCTCCTGTACCTTATTGTTAATAAAATAGAATTGAATCTGCTTTGGTGATTGAATTCCAGATACTGCTTATTGGTTTTCTACAGGGTGTCGAAGAAGAGCATCACGCAAAAAATATACTCATGGTAAAAAAAATATGCTTTACGATGAAAAGTTAGCTACGTATAGTCACGAGATTTAATTTGGTACCCACCTTAGGTGCAAAGTTAATCTGACATTCTACAACAATAAGGTTGACTTTCCTAAAAGTTACAAATTAAATGACATCTTTAATGACATTGACGATTTCAAGCATGTTTTTCTTGAAATGGGTCCCAAATTAACGCTCGTGACCGTACTTGTGGTTGTATTTCTACTTGTATTTTTTAAACACGCACAAATATAACATTACATCCTATGATCCACGCACTAAGCACGGCTTCAGCGTCAATACAAACATTAAAAATGAGCAGGATGTAAATAATTAAAAACGCAACGCTCATAACTTTAGCGGTCACTGTCCCAATTAACGTTACTTTAGATAACGTTATCTCGTCATTATCGACGGTCGTAAATCCGTAAAAAAACAAGTCGCTTCTTAAAAATCACCCGACACATTTTTAAACGATAAATAATTCATCGTTAACGTTAATAATATCCTCTCTACTGCCCACCCACATCAATCAAATTCCTATGACCTTCCCCAAGACAAAGTCAAAAATTACAACTATTATAATTACAGTTTGCTACAGTTTGGATGGATGGATGTTTATTAGGTTAGGTAGGTAGGTATATATAGCCATATTAGGCTTTTCGCATAAACTGTTATCCCAGAATCTGCATTCGCATAGTTTGATTACGCAGAATTACGTTAGATCCAATATTATTCGGTCATATTGTTCATGCTCCGAATTATGTCTACGCTAAATTAAATGATGTTAATATTGTTTCGCCGAAAACTATTGTTGCAGAAATATGTTTTGTCATAACATTATTTGACTGAATTATCGACGAATGTCAAAAACGAACATAGCAGTTAGTTTTTGGTAAGGACACAATTCTAACCTAACCTAACCTACTTTTCTGGTAGCAGTTCGTTTTTATTATGGTCGCAGTTTTAACCTAACATACATTTCTAGTAGCAGTTAAGTTTGTAAGTATGCCAAGTTAGTTCCGGAAACTATGCTACACGCTACACATATGCGAACTTAATATTCGGAATGTGGTGTCAAATTAGGTTTCTGCTATATTACCATTCGCCGAAAACCAATTATGCCAAGTCTGCCATGCTAAAACAGTTTCGGAGAATACAATGTTATGCCACATAGAGGGAATCCTGTTTGTTACTCAGTCGCGCCAGAACTTCAAAACGGATCTGGATGAAATTCGGCACAAAGATAGATTATAGTCTGAAATAGCAGACTATTTCGGACTATATCTTTAATCTCAAAATAAATCACTACAATATTCTCGTGGGATGGTAAAATTACGGGGTGTGTAATGATCGTTATAAAAATAATTAATATAATTTCATTTAATATAATAACATTTGATATAATTTTAAAGGATATAATCACTCATTTTATATAATAAACGATTGGTATATTATCAAAATATCTATTTTTATTTACTATAATTATCATTTGGTATATCGTTTATTTATTATAAACATCATTTGGTATAATCATCATTTTGTATAAAAATCATATTGTATAACTATCAAGTGGTAGTAAAAAATATATATATAAATAGATATATTAATGTGCAAATTGCGTTTTATTTACCTAACCTAAACTACTTTTCTGGTAGTTGTTAAGTATATTTCTTTGGAATAACTTTTTTTGTCGCATGTTTTTTTGGTACAACGCTGACAGTGAGGCAAAGTCGACGGAGCTCCGCTTTGCGGAGCTCCTATTCCGCGTAGTTATGGCGCTTCGCGCCTTGACACAATTCTAACCTAAACTAACCTATACAGGGTGTTTTTTTGGTCAACAACTTCGACAATAGGGGTTACTATATTTTTTTATACCAACTGTACTTTATATGAAATTAGCTTTATATCATAAGTTGATTATAGTAAATATGCATTATACTTAATGCATGTTATATAAAATATTTTTAGAACAAGTGATCGTTATATAAAATGATAATTATATCATATTTAAATATATTAAATGTTGTTATATGATTTAATTATTATATCAAATGAGCGTTATATCGACTGATATTATAGAAAATATTTTTATATCGATCGTTACGCACCCAAAATTACGAATTCTACGTGGACGGAGACGCAGGCTGAAGCTAGTTGATCATATGTAAGTAATATAGGTTTTTAATTTAAATTGTTGGTGGTTGTTGATTATTCAATTAAACACTACAAACGATACATGTTTGCATATTTTTGATACGTATTATTCTGATACTTTGTTCTTATAAAATGTTAGCCTCCCACGATACAGGCTTGCCTAGTGTGGGGACCAGTTGGTATACGTGACATATTGTACACTTTGAGGACTGTGCAATTGAAAATTGAGTTTTCTTTTTATACTTTTGTCATTTTGTGTAATTGTGCAGTACGTTTAATTTTTTATCAATTTTTCATTCATTATTGTTGTATGAATTGCCACTAAAAAACATGAAATCTTGTGAGAATTCCCCGTGATGTGTATTTATTTAAATATCCTCTTATTGTATTAACTAATCCACTTCTTTAAATGCAGATCCAAAATTCGCACCATTCGCAAGTCAAAGTATTATTCTTTTGGTCTAGTGGGAACGAAGGCGTGAGTTTATTATTTTGGTTTATTTGTTTAAACCACAGTAAAAATTACCTAATCTCCATATAAAGCGATCCCTACGATAAATTGTGTTTAAAGAGGTACTAAACTCTCTTTTACATTGAAACTTTTTTGTGTCGACAATGCATCTTAACGAGTTCGTGTCAGCGCCCTAGAGCTGTACCTATAAAGAATATAAATGTATGTTGTCATCTATACAGTGTTTTTTTAACTGGAACATTGCGGGGTTAATCCAAAACCATGAAACCAACTTCCGCTGATCCTTTTTTTTCTCTCCGTAATTAAATGATCCTTACATGAAACACTCGATTTGAATAGAAAAAATCATATTTATTTACTCGGACTCGCACCAAAATGGTTCCGGAGCGCCGCACAGTAGATAGGTGTTATGACTTTCCAATTTGAATTTTATTTCGAATCAAATCAGAGCGAGCCTGACTCACACGACCTTGTTTTAGCATTTGTTGTTTTTCTCTAGGGTTTGTACTATCTATCTATCATACCATATTTGATGCTTCTATGTTTTAACGTTTTTACGATACAACAAAAATATTAATACGTTGAAGAAACGTTTCTTTTATCGGACGGGACCGTACGTTTATCATTTGATTTTCTTTCAAAAAAGTTATTAGTAAATCCGCTGTAATAACATACATTTATTCTGAAAAAAAAAACCGCTATCTACTACGGTCCAAAAGATACAACTCTTTAAAGTAAGGACGGACGGACGGATAGCGTAGGCATTTTAATATGACCTAACCTTAAAAATGTAAAGAGGCCTTTTTTCTGTAAGCGTCTAAACGTCTGTCACGTACTACTCATAATCGCCGTATAAATTAGTGCTCAGACATAAGCTCTTAAAATGCTTTCGACTCTAGAATCTTTAATATTTTCCTCGACCTCTAACCTCTAAGTATTAAATGGCTGTACGGGGGATGAATATTTAAGACACCTGCCAATGGTTGGTAAGCTGTGTCGATTTAGGCAAGAAGAAAATAAGGCCTAAGGCAGTCAGGGTATTACAAACATAAAAGCTAATGGATATACTGTAATAAGCTTAATAGCTACCCTAATATCGGTTATGAACTTATGATTAGTCTTGTAGTACGTAATTATTAGCCGTAAGGTATCTTTTTCATAAAGTAAATAAACATGCTTTTATACTCGACAATCCAAGCTTGTATTCGTATACATTATTAAAGCAAATTAGCTTTTTTGTTATGATGTTGATATTGGTTTATTTGTTGGTTTTTGTATTTGAGATTCATCACAATAAAACAGTTTTTTTTTTATTATGCGTTCAAGAGCAAGTTACAGACATTTATTTTCTAATAACTTACTATTTTATAAGCATGTAAAAATTTCCGTTGACTAGTTTTGAATTACCTCTTCTAATTTGCTGACACCCTGTATTGGTCTAAGTATACAACGTTACACACAGGACAATACTCCCGGTGTCCTCCATTATTCTTTTGTTATTTGAAAATATTTGAGAAGAGCGTGAGGTAAACAAGAACTATTATGTATATCGCTCTGTTCTGTCATACGCTTGGTTTGCAAACGGAAAATATATAAAAGAATAAAATATACACAGACTTTTAGAGTAACGCTAAGACAAATACGTAAAATAAATTTACAAATGTGGACACTAACAGAATTCCGATGCTTAAAAGTTAGATAAACCTCGACAGGTAGAATACAATTTGTTTTTATCTTTATTATCTTTGATAAAAACTATTAAATTTAATCTGTAAGTGGTAACAAGTTAAAATTTAACAATCACCCCTTATTCGAAATTCCTTTCGTGCCACGAAGGTCGGTGTTAACCTTGCTCTGCCAAAGTCAAATTATATTGAAATCGGAATTACTTTAGAGTAAAACTATATTGGTGGATATTGTAGTGGCATTCGCTTCCTTCATTATGTATTTCTATCATCTCGATTGTGAGAAATCCAAACTTCAATATAACAAGTTGTCCAAACGATACGATATAGTATGTAACGTTATAACGATCTGCCAACTTTCCTCATCAACTTCCATAAGTCCAGGCCGAGCTCTAGGAATACGTGAACAAGATACATAGCAATAAACTAATATACAGGGTGACTGCGGGGTCGTGTAGCAACAAAGTAAACTTAAACTCTCTACATCATTAGAAACATAACGCAGTAAATTTGAGAGCGTTAGGACAATTAGTTTGTTTTTTATTTAAATAAATAATAAACCCAATCTGTGGGGCTAGACAAGTTGCCATCGTTCACGAACGCTAGCGTTAGGTGATCACTGGCGACATGTGTTGTCATTGAAAAATGTATGGGAATGACGTAAGTCACGTGATATATCACTCGTTACAACTGACACGCTGAAAAGTGATCACTATCACTCGCGCTAGTGATAGGTTTGACGACTACAGTCGTTACGCGGTACTATTTTGACACAAAGGCTAGACAAGTTGCCCTTTTGACAGGTCGAATAGAACACGAGCACCTATCGCCATGTCGACCTTCTAGATCAAAACAGTATGAACCCAAAATCCTTGCTAGTTGGTTTTAAGTTCAAAGGAGTTGAATTAAAGTTGATTTTAATATGCATTGTATTTTGAGTTACTACTATTTTAATCTAGCAGTGCGATATAAACGTCGGTATCTAAGGGCGGTATCTAAGGACGGCCGTAACGACCAAGAAACTGTCAACTGAGTCCGTGTCATCACTGTCATCATTGCCTCGCGGTCGCATAAAATATATTGTTTGAACATTGATTTCTTATTAAAAATGCTTCCTCTGAGACTTACATATACGCTGCTCACAACAGTACGAGCTTATCCAGGCGCCGACTCAGAGAAATCTCTCGTGCGAGCCTGGAGGCCGCGGACTGGATGCATGAAATGCTGTTCAGGAACATTTTACGTTAAGCAAGGTCTCATTTAGAGTTCTTTGCAGCCTTTTGCGTTCCCTGACTTCGTTGAGGAGATTGAAGGAGGTTCTCTTTGAACTGAAGGTAAGCATCATTTTGATTTTAACATGTATAAGTTGGTATGTGCATTATATAAACAATACCTACAATGAAACCTGTCAGTACCAATAAAGATATTTATTACGATTATTTCAGGTGCTGTGTGCTTTGTTGTGAGCTTTCTGGCGACAAGGTCGGATCAGAGGATCACGGGGTATCTAACCAATTAACGCAACGGACCGCTGCTAGTAGATGCATCCGTGAAGTGGGGGATGCTCTCAACAACGACACAGTCTTGAAGAGGAGGATCGTCTTCCTACAATCGGATGAAGCTAGGTCTCGTATAAGACAAGAGTAAGTTATGACATATATTTAATGAAAGTATTGGATGTTTCATTCCCTGAATATGTGTAATGTTTTTTATTCACGAGGTCCCGCCCAAGATTTAAATTAACCGAGGGAGCGTTTTTTCTTTCATTGAAAACTCTTTATTTATATTATATACAGGGTGTTAGGTAGAGCGTTGTCAAAAAGAAACAGGCGAGTAGAAGAGACCATAAGCTATCCATTTCAGGTACTTTAACCCTTAATTTGTCTAAGGGCTATTTAATACAGTTTTTTTTATAATTTTATTACAAGACACCGAAATTCGACCTTTAAACCCCGAAAACAAAGGAACTACTTAGTGTATTGACAAAATTTTAATTTTGATAGATTGTTAAATGTTGTGGTGTTCAAATAAAACTGTTACTGGAAGCGTAAAGCTACTTTAAAAAATAATGGGGGCTCCCAAAGTTTCAGAAACCGATAAAGAAATCTTTGAACCTCAACTTTACAATGAAATTAAAAAAAAACCAAAGTGATTACAATTCTTCCAATTTCCTAAAAACATCTCCTGTTCACGCCCATTCTAATGGTATGCCACATGCATAACAAAAATCTTAATAATTCGAGTTATTTGCTAATAACTTGTTGAATGTGGCGAATTCGATGTTTGAGAAAATTTACTTCTCTGTTCATTTACCACGTCTTACGCAGTTAGATAGTGTTTTAACATCCTTCTAACATATGGAAGATAAGGTTAGGTTAGGTTCGGTTAGTAATTTATTAAAATTTTATTAGTAAAAATCTGAGGATATTGACTCAGGATCCCCAAAATGGTTTTTATGTCTGGGGACATGCAAAGAATTTGGTTTATGCCACCGAAGTCAGAAGCATCCTTCTAACATATGGAAGATAAGGTTAGGTTAGGTTAGGTTAGGTTAGGTTAGTAATTTATTTAAATTTTATTAGTAAAAATCTGAGGATATTGACTCAGGATCCCCAAAATGGTAACTTTTCTAATTCATAGTCACAACACAAAAAAAAGTTTTTTTATACAACAATTGCTCAAATTGATGACCATTTTGACCAATACAGGCACGATATCTCTTCCGTATTTCGACTGTCGTCGTTTTTAGTTGCATTTCTTCTTTCATCACTTGAAAACCATGTTCAATTTTCTCAATTAAATGATCTCGGCTTCTGACTTCGGTGGCATAAACCAAATTCTTTGCATGTCCCCAGACATAAAAACCATTTTGGGGATCCTGAGACAATATCCTCAGATTTTTACTAATAAAATTTTAATAAATTACTAACCGAACCTAACCTAACCTTATCTTCCATATGTTAGAAGGATGTTAAAACACTATCTAACTGCGTAAGACGTGGTAAATGAACAGAGAAGTAAATTTTCTCAAACATCGAATTCGCCACATTCAACAAGTTATTAGCAAATAACTCGAATTATTAAGATTTTTGTTATGCATGTGGCATACCATTAGAATTGGCGTGAACAGGAGATGTTTTTAGGAAATTGGAAGAATTGTAATCACTTTGGTTTTTTTTTAATTTCATTGTAAAGTTGAGGTTGAAAGATTTCTTTATCGGTTTCTGAAACTTTGGGAGCCCCCATTATTTTTTAAAGTAGCTTTACGCTTCCAGTAACAGTTTTATTTGAACACCACAACATTTAACAATCTATCAAAATTAAAATTTTGTCAATACACCAAGTAGTTCCTTTGTTTTCGGGGTTTAAAGGCCGAATTTCGGTGTCTTGTAATAAAATTATAAAAAAAAACGGTATTAAATAGCCTTTAGACAAATTAAGGGTTAAAGTACCTGAAATGGATAGCTAATGGTCTCTTCTACTCGTCTGTTTCTTTTTGACAACTCTCTACCTAACACCCTGTATATTATAATAGTAGTATGGTTTTCGGAAAAAAATAGTACTTAGTTACTTATAGCGAGGTCAAATAAGTATACCTAACCGATATCATACAATTTATTGATAAAATAACTTTTGTGTGTTTTAGGCAACTAAGAAAATCCTTCAGAGGGCTGGTTGACGATGCCGGATGTCCATATACTATTATCAACCCCTTGTCGCAGAATTACACACTCCGGTGTTTCATTTTTACACTGAGCCTGCAGCCTGTATGGAAGGAGTATCTCAACTTCCATTCAATGTCTCAAAGGTCGCCCTCTAGGTTATATTGTAGTGCGGAGCAGTCCTTTTATAATTGGAGCCAAATCCAGGATGAGCCCTACTAATTAGAGGCAGGATTATACTTAATTGTTTGGTGAAATGAGTTTGAATTACTATTAATTTATTATGTTTAAAACCTAATACAAAAAAATGTTATGAATCAAAAAAATATTGATTTCAAGTATTAAACGTTCAAAACAAAATCGAAGTACATTATTTTAGTAAAGTTTCATTGCTCGATGTTACACTGGTGGCCATATAATTAGGAACCGAACGCTTGCGTTTTTCTCGTAAGATATAATACAATTATGACTTAAATTTTGACCACCAATCAAAATTTTCTTGACCAATTTTATTTTTAGTTTTCACTTATCATTATATAATAATCTAAGGTTTAAATGTATGTACAGTTTGTCGCTGCTAAAATCGAATATTTCATCAATTTCATGTTAAAAAACTTTGAATGGACACGTCAGCACTAAGTTTTTAAATCCCTATAAAAATATTCGTTTTTAATAGCGGTAAACCGTACAAAAATTTGAGGCTTAGTTTATTAATTAACGATAAGTGTAACTAAAAATAAAATAGGTCTAGAACTTTTTGATTAGTCAAAATTGAAAGTATATTTGTAGGCAATTATATGGGAAAAATGCAAGCGTTCCTAATTATTTTGCCACCACTGTTATGACTGGAGGTCACGACTAATTTGATTACGATCTCGGAAATGGATTATTCTGGCCTGACAGGATAGAGAGCAACTCCCTGATGCCAAATATGTCGTTCTGCCTGCGCACAGCGGTCACATTAACTAATATGGCGGCTGCAAGACGTGTTATCTTTCCCAAAAAAAAAGAGATAAAGGAAATGGCTAAATTTTGTACATAAAGTAAGTACTAGTTTTATGACAATTTGTATTCAATCAATATGGGAACACAATAAGTAACTGTCTTGACATTTTTTGACATTGTTCAAATTTTTGGTTGCCCTTTATCCTGACAGCCTAAGGTAAAAGCACCTATTATGGACAAGGCTCCAGTGATGAACATTATCATTTTTTTAAATGAAAACATATCAATACTAAAATTTTATTCTAATAGTAGTAATCCCGAATAATTCAATATAATCTAATTGTAGCACTTTAGGAGCTTTTACCTTAGCATAATCCATTTCCGAGATCATTCCCATTTTTGTTGTGACCTCCTAGACTTTGTATATATTTTCTGCTTCGTTCTTAGACGGTGCGTCATGGCCACGAATGCTGAAACGTCATCTTAACTAAACTTGTACAGTCACGAGATTAAATTTGGTACCCACCTTAGGTCCAAAGTCAATGTGACATTCTACAATAATAAGGTTGAGTTTCCTAAAAGTTACAAATGACTTGACATCTCTAATGAAATTGACCGTTTCGTCCACGTTCATAACCAAGGTTTCATAACTGGTTATGAATAAGGATTTTTTTCCACTGTTTCATAACCAGTTATTAAACAAGACTTTTTTCCATTTTTATAACCTTATTTTCAAATCAATTGGACAGTGGCGACGGAGCTCCGCTTACGCGGAGGTCCTATTTCTGAGTGGTTTGGCCCTCCGGGCCTGCTGCAAAACTAACATAACCTAAACCTACCTAGTTTCTGGTTATGAAAATGGAAAAAAAAGTCTTGTTTAATAACAGGTTAAGAAACAGTGAAAAAAAATCATTATTCATAACCAGTTATGAAATCTTACTTGTGAAAGTGGACGAAAGGAAATTGACTCAAGCATATTTTTCTTGAAATGGGTGTCAAATTAACGCTCGTGACCGTACAGTCACCATCAAATATCGAAGTAGGCGTTCAAAAATACCCGCACTCAACTCAATTAATTAAGCAGTGTTGTAGAGTGTGTTGAGATATTTTTGCACACTTTGTTTGCTGCGATGTGTTTAAAGTCGTACCTACTTTAGTTGCTTACATTTACTCCAACCGACCTACAACATCCGACATTATGGGAAAACGAGCATATTTGGAAGGTATTATAGGAATGAAGACAACATGAATTTATTATTTTACTGAGCAGAAATTATGGAAAGTACATAATTGTATTAACGCAGACATCACAGGAACATCGGAGTGTACGGATCCAGTGAATCTGCACTGCAGTCCTTCTAGACAATGCATACTATGTGGCAAAATTGGTGGGCGAAGTGGCTGGAGACAGTGGTGTTGGTTTTTTTCTGAAATTAAAACAAAATGACTTATCATAATTTTTGTCATGAATATAAACTATAACTTTGTTTCTACATTTTTTTTACATTCAAGTCAAATATTCGTAAGGGCGCTAAAATACTGAAATATTGTTGGACAAAGGTTAAGAAATGTTATGTACTCGCTGTCTCCAACAATAATATATTATCCAATATAGGGCTGAAACTATTGGACACGTCTAGAGGCAGAGAGCGTGTCAGATAATTTTGAGCGTAACGCAATGTGAAATATAAATTATTATTGGCGACTGTACTTATTCTCATTTAGTTTAGGTATATTGGTTTTGCAGACATTTTAGAGAGATCAAATAACTTATATGAATAAAAAGCAAATTATTTACATAGATTTAATGCTTAATCTTTGGCCAAAGTAGCTGGTCACCCGAAACGTCATTTAGGCATGAGGATTATTTACAGTATTCAGCCATTTCCCTTATCGTTTTGTTTTGGGAACGATACCACACTTATTGAGGAAATTTCCTTAATGAGTTATCTCATGCCTCCCCCAATAACCCGGCACAAACATGTAGACTTGGCTAAAAGCAGACATATTTATGCCGTTTCACTGGTTTGAGCTGCCGTTCTCAGTTTGACAGAGGAAGTTTGAAGTGGGACCTAGGCAGCGTATCCATGCAGGTAACGTCCGCCAGGTTAGGTAAAATACTGAAAATACGGAATAAAACTGTATACACACCATGATCTGCATTTGCGAATATCATTATAGGTATTCAGTGGACTTCATAAATATTTTCGTAGTTCCAATCGCGTGTAGTCTAGGTCCCTGTAAATTAAAAATTAACTGTATATCTATATCACAAACACGCTGCTCCAGTTAATTGTATCGAGTACAGGCTAGTGTACTATTCTGCCCATGCAATTACGATTAGTATAGTACCGCAATTTTAGCAAATTTTATCCGATTTTAAGGTGTAGCTGAAAGAAAGTCAAACACAACTACACTAAATAAATAAAGAATCGTACATACATACATACATTAACCCTGAAAACATTACACTCCTTATTTTAGGCGGTCATGTAAAAATAGTTGGGTATGCCTGTGCGCCCCTGCTGCGCTTTCACGTGATTTGATCATAAACCTGTATCTGATCTTCATTATTGATTTAAATAGGGAAACTGTTTAACAAACACCTGGGAGACGCGTTCATACAAAGGAAGTAACTTTTCTTACATGTTACAAGAATTCATAACACATACATACACGTACATATTTACCTTAGAATAACACACAACACAATCACAATCTCATAACATTTTATGAAAAACAACATGTAAATAAATAATGTAACAAATACAACATAATACGTACCTAGAATGTTTATTTCCAATGCACATCCTGCGACAGCGTCAACTTGACTTTTAAGGTCGAAAAGTATAGACAAAATTTATAATTTTTAGAAAAAAAAACTAGACTGTCGAGCGAGGTTGTATTCATCGTGGGCATACACCTTGGCTAGATTAATCATTTTTGACAACGCATGTCGACAGTGATCGCCTAACGCTAGCGTTACATTCGATGGCGACTTGTCTAGCCTATAGCGCCAAGTGACAGGTGATCACCAAAGTGATCGCCTAACGCTAGCGTTCGTGAACGATGGCAACTTGTCTAGCCCCACTGTTTATTCAGGATCATATCATCATCGTACATCCATCGTTTAGTACTGGATGTACGATGATGATATGATCCTGAATAAACAGAAAAAAATGAACGAGCACGTTAAGAATAAGTATTTGTTTTCTGCGTATGGAATATGCAATTGACACTAAATATTCAAACAGAAGCCATGACATGAATACTGTTCAAAATTATCGTGATTAATGTAAATCCCCGACTGAATTTCTTCTGAATCCCCGACGCATTGTGATTCAAACATTAATAAATTAATGTTTCGGAAATGGAAAACAATACGTTTAATTGTTTCGCAGAAACCTTGATGAGAGGCCAGTGAATCGCATCCTATTTAGTCATGCTATCGATACGTGGTAGGTAAGTATATAAAATGTGACAAATACGGTCTACTTAAGAGCATAGGGCATTGGGTAAAGTTCATACCTGGGCGTACTTTTAGTTTAATGCCATAAATTATATATATCTATGTGTATTTCGAGGTCCTCTAAATAACTATGTAAAAATCATCCGTAGCCGCTGAAAAAAACAATTTAAAGGCGAATCAAGTCTTTATTTTTTGTTACTTTAACTTCATGACCGAGTTTAATATAGCTCAAGGGGCAATGACTTTGTCGGATTAAATGGCGTGGGTGGCGAGTAAAGTCAGACGCCGTAGTGACGTTTTACAACATTATTCGTAGATTTCGTAGTATTTCTCCGCATGAGTAAGCGCGTAGTACAAATAGCTATTTCATGTCTCATACTCTGAAAGTAGGCCATTGTTTATCTCAGAAGGGGGTTGAAAGTTATACAAGTCCACCCTAGGGAAGAAAAATAATTGCATGTTTAAATAAAGTACCAGGAGCGCAGCGGTAATTAGGAGGTGCGTAGCGCAACTTAGATCGCAGGCGGTGCGGTGCGGGCGGGCGCACACGAGATAACACCACGGATGTCTCCCACACGTCACAGCAATTTACTTTTAATGTTTATGTACTCCTATTATTTGACGATTTGTTTTTTCTCTAAAATGTTATAAATGTTTTTTTTTTACTTTCCTCGTAATCGAAATGAAAAGTGGAGTGTTTAACTCGGGTGAAAGTATCAATTGCACCCTCGAACTGTAGGCGCACCCTAAATGTCTTGTGGTGCAATTGATCACTTTCATCCCTTGGTTAACAATCTAATATATTGTTCGCACTTGGGTTGTTGCAAAATCTTATTGTCTTCAAACAAAATAAACATCTCTAGGTACGGCTTACTCACGTCTTAATGCCACAGCATGTCGGGCCACTTCCTGACGTTAAGACTTAAGTAAGCTGTAGCAGTGTTTATTTTGTTCGTGTCATTACACGCTGGTCGGTTCTATCTTGTTATTGATACAGTTGCATTTAATAAAGAGGTTGTATAGTAGATAGGCCCTTTCACCAAATACAAGGTTGTTAGATGAAACATTCGCAAATAAAGCTTTTTTGGTTAGAGAACTTACTTTGATGGAATATTCTCTATTGTAATTTCAAGTTTCGAAAATAATTTAAAAGTTGTTATTGCGTTAGGCATTGTGTGATAATGAATATAATGATACACTAGTTTCAATTGTGATTTTTCTTTACTATTTTTTTATACTTGTGCCCATGTATGGTCTATAGTGCGTCTATTGATTTGCCCTTACCGGGAATTGAACACGGGGCCCCTAGCTTCGTAGGCTAGTAACCACCTACGCTGATTGCATTATCATAAACCGTGAGTTGTTTTTTTTTATCATGAACACTACGCGCTAGTTTTTACTTTGTACCATTTAAATTAATAATGTTACTTACCGAAACCAAACAAATCTCGATTCTGAAACCAAACAAATCTCGATCCTGTTTGCGATGGTATATTGTAGTATTTTAAAAATTCTAGCCGTTAATTAAAAAAAACTAGAAACAAAACAAATATAACGTGAGCCAGTTCATTGTGCACAAACAATGCCTAACGCAATAACAACTTTTAAATTATTTTTGAAACTTGAAATTAAATTGTAGAATATTCCATCAAAGTAAGTTCTCTAACCAAAAAAGCTTTATTTGCGAATGTTTCATCTAACAACCTTGTATTTGGTGAAAGGGCCTCTCTACTATACAACCTCTTTATTAAATGCAACTGTATCAATAACAAGATAGAACCGAATACGCTTAAGTTATTGAACTCCAAATGTGCTCTTTTGGTTAGGATTGATGTGCTTTTAAATTAAATTACAAAAGGTTCAATGCTTTGTAAAAGAGTATTTTTCAACCAACTATCATCGTTTATTAATAAAAAATGTTAAACTTAAGGAAAAAACGACTGAAAACAGTATTTATATTTATGTATTAACCTTTATATTTGGGCAAGTAATCTACATTCGAGAGGAAAAACTGTACCTACTTAATATAGGTGGTTCAATATTAAAAAATATTTTCATTAGATGCGATAAAAAAATGTCAATCTCTACCAATATCGGAATGATGAAAAAAATAGGGCACGTGTGTCAAAGAGCCATTCGGATTAAGAGATTAACTAGTTTCTGCTCACGTCTTCGTCCACAAAGTTATTCACTCGGGATCTTTTTAAAACTACCGGGATGAAAAGTAGCCAATGTGTTTATACAAGGTATAAGCTATCTCGATTTCAAATATCATCCATTCAGCCATTGCATCGTGAAGGAGTAACCAACTAACACACAAACTTTCGGATATATACTCGTAATATTATTATTTTTTTTTTTTTTTTTTTTTTTTATGGCATCGAGTAGACAAACGAGCACACAGGCCACCTGATGGTAAGTGGAAACTGTGACCCATAGACATTCGCAATCACAAGACTGCAATGCAATCCTAAGACTGCAAATGCGTTGCCCAACCCTGAGGCTAAGATGGAATGCCTCTATGCTAGTCATTTCACCGGCTGTATTAGTAGGATATAGGTCTATGAGACATTAAAGCGTTTCCACATAGTCGACTAAGCCGCATGGCAACAATGGGCACCTTCACGTTAAGCCGGGCATTCACGGACACGCTGTTTGTCTCGGTGACAGATGGAGCGTATACAACTGGATGGACATAATATTTTGACCACATTTACGGGCACCCCACGCCATTTAGTTTCCGCTTCTTACGCTCTAAATAAACGTCTTAACGGTGTTACATCAAGGAGTAGACTTATTAGAAAAAGGCAGTCAGACGCATTCACGACGACGCCGACTTGGCGCGGTGGCGTGGCGTGATACAGTTGAATTTTGACATTCTTGATAGTTCCATTAGTATTGCGCGTTGGGGCCTCGCGCTGGCTTTCTGTCCATTTGGAAATCCAACATACCGAGTACTTTTAAACGCTACAGTTTTGACATTCACGAATGGTTTTTGGCGCGGCGCTGCTCTATTAGACTGGTTGGAGCGGTCATGAATGCCCAGCTTTACTGCAGTTGCAGCGCTACTTATGTTTGATTAACACTTTGCGAAGTGCAAGTGCAAAGTTAATTCATTTCCTACTTGCCACTTGACAGCAAATGTAACTTCGCGATTGCGCTTCGCAAAGTTTAAATCAGGCCTTAGTGAGCTTGGCTTGAGTGTCACCTCTAAAACTAAAATGGATGAGCATTAATTTCTACATTTTATTCTGCAGTCTGCAAGGTGTCCGCTATTCCCAGAAACTCCTCGAGAGCTCGTCCAGTTTCCGAGCTTTACTCTCTGCCTCATTTTAATGAGATAAAAGAGGCTTCCAAACACACTTTGCCTTTTTAAATACTGTTATTTCGACGGCATATTGAAGTCGCTAAGTTGATTTAGAATAAACGCCATAAATAAGAACTCAGCAATCCGGGTGTTATTCTCTCAAAAACAATGGACGGGCGGACGGACGGAGTTTAAGTTTAGTAGTCCCGTCCAAAACACATTTTAGCGCGTGCATTTTCAATTAAGCAGCCTTATACGTTCGATTCATCGGCAGACACCATGCTGCTAAATTGAAAATGAACGCGCTAAGATATGTTTTGTTCGCACTGACGGGACTACTTAAACTTGCCCCTGGAAAAACAAAGCGGAATTCCTAATGACTAACTGAAGTGCTTTTTCTTGTAATTGAAATTGAATGGCAGAACGTTCAGTTTTGTTACAAAAATAGTCGCACTGGAAAGAAAAGCAACCTTTTATAGTGGCCTTATTTCATTTTCATTCAATCTTATAAATGGTCGGTATGCTCACGTTTCTTAATACAAGACTGCGAATAAAAAAAGGATTTTGATGAGTTGAAAACATCCTACTTTTCCAGTTTTTAGAAGTGGTCACCCAGAGACCTGTAGTCAGCCTCTGCCTTTACTTTGTACCTATGAGTGGAAAGAGTACCGACTCTTCTTTCTTCGCACTCATGTAAGGTCGACTACTGATCTCTGGCTGACCACTGGTGACTTTACAATACAATACAATACAATACAAAACACTTTACTGTACACCAAACAAAAACATTACAGAGAAACAGCACAATTAAAAACAACACAGGTAAACAACAGGCGGTCTTATCGCTGATTAGCGATCTCTTCCAGACAACCTTACTAGAGATAAGGTGTCAAATTAAAATATTACCCTATTAATGTTATTTACATTTAAGAGTATATTAATACTCTTCGTGGTCGCATAACGCATTTTCAGACGCAGTTCTGAGCTCGGAAACATGAGCGGTCTTTTATTGTCTTTTAAAAGAAAACCAATGGCACAAATAACACTACGCTAGTACGTCTAATAAACAAACTTGTTCATGCTGATGATTCTAGACAGAATATTTGTACCTACTTAATGGAAACTTTTACATGGAAACTATCACTAGTAAACACAGAGGGGGATATTATGACTTGGCTATGTAGTTAATTTTACTGCAAACGTAAGGAACAGAGCTATTGTGGTTATATAGCTCTGTCCTTTTCTCTTAGCGTAAACTGAACTGCCTAGCCATATCATAATAGCCCCTCAGCACCTCGAGCGTGAAATTTTTCCTTCCACCGAGTGAGTAACTTTAACGGAAAGTCATCAAGATTTATACGACGATTGGAATCGTCGCCTCGTCCGTATTCAGTGGGGCTAGACAAGTTGCCATCGTTCACGGACGCTAGCGTTAGGTGATCACTGGCGACATGTGTTGTCATTGAAAAATGTATGGGAATGACGTAAGTCACGTGATATATCACTCGTTACAACTGACATGCTGAAAACTGATTGTCTAGCCTATTTAATTTTGACAGCGCCAAGTGACAGGTGATCACCAAACGCTAGCGTTCGTGAACGATGGCAACTCGTCTAGCCCCACGGGGTGTTATTCTCTCAAAAACAACGGACGGTCGGAAAAACGAGCGAAATCGCAGAGGCGCATTCACAATTCACAATTAGGCAGCCTTATACGTTCGATCTTATCGACAGAAGCCACGCTGCCAAATTGATAACATACCAGTTACCGTTACAGTACAGTTAGAGATTTGAACCCAGGACCGCTAGCTTCGTAGGCAGCGTCACTATCAACTAGGCCAGCGCGTCTTCAAGTCGCCGTTACATTGTATCTCTTGAATGATTTACCTATACCTACTTCATTAACAGAATTGTACAGTCATTATCAAATTACAGTAAGATAGACTTTCGCCCCCAATTCGAGTCGGTATCGTGACTGTTTTGCTCTCCACGGCCAATTTACAGCTGATACAGGTCTCATTAAGTCATGCTGTCTGTTATTTAAACGTCCCACTAATGATGTTGAAAACGATTTGTATTTCATTTTAGTACCTATTACTAAATAGAAATAATAGCTGTGGCTTGTTTATGTACGATGTGTAAACTTGGTACCAATACATACCCACTAATACAAATTAAACGGGACTTTATCGCACATTAAAAAACATGTCCCTCAACATTTCCACTGTGCCTCTACAACGACCGTGGTCACGAGAAGACTGAAGAAAGGCTGTTGTAACGTGGTTGTAACGCAAACGAAACGTATAAGTTCATATTGCATATTGTTTTGATTCTTCCTTCCTTTTCCATGTTCGTGATAGCTAAGAGTAAAACATTAATAAGTGAAGGAAACAATCTAGAATATGTTTTAGATAATGTTCCATATAGTCACTGCTAAAATACACGTATCGCAAATTCCTTTTCTCCGTTTTCTAAGTATCAGAGAGGGATAGGTAAATAGCGCGTGGTTATCCACCAAAATTGAGGTCAGGGTGTTAGGGTCTTAGGGCAGGGTAATGTCTCGCTTCGGCGGTAAGGGTGAGTATTCAGAGCTGTGCGAGGTAGCGAACGGTATGTGAAGAAAAATCCACCAATAGAAGAGCTTCGCTGAGCGAGGCTAGGAATCCCATTGGTGAATTTTTTCCTCGAAAACAACTCTACTACCGCGCATAACTGTGGGTGAATACACACAACATTTTAGACAAAATGAACTCGTTCTTTTTTCAAACTTATGTATGAAAAAGTCACTAATAAACAATCGGTAGTCGTCATTAACTGGCTTTGTGTGCGGCCGTGATAGTCCACTCGGTAGGCATTCGTATGTTTGAACTTTGATTGTTTGTTAAAAGATAACTTAGTATTGTTGATCAGATCTTTATGTTCGATAGAAGGTAATTTGTATTGTTTGACGAGCCACCGCTCAATACGTCCCCCCGCTGCCGCTTTAAGTTGCCTCTTGCCTAATCCGCACGTACAGTTGCGTCTCGCCGCCCCCCGCTCCTCGCGACGTCTATAGCGGATCGTTCCGCGAAAATCGCTCGTCTTATCACCCGGCGCGTCACCGCGTGGCGTTCTTCGTATCATATTACAATCTGTATATATTATTTGTACATTTCCACTGATAGCGTCGCACCTAGCAAGGTCGGCTGGTGTAAAAGACAAGACTGTTTTACATTAGTCTGCACATTAGACTCTTGAGAAGAGCATTACAGTCAAGATCACTTTAATAATATTAATAATATTAAGATTGCAGTCTTGAGTCTCAGATCCCACTTGAGTGCTCGTTTCCCTTCACCTTGCCATTAACATAGTTTTTTTCGATACGCTAGAGTAGTCCGAAGAATAAGTACATGTATAAAATGTCGTCAATTTAAATGTCAAGTAAGGCTTAACCCAAGTTAAAGTTGTTACCGGTGGAGTATTTCCGTTACAGGATGTAGGAAAGGTGACAGAGAACAGTGAAACGTGGCAATTACTCCACGTACAAGAGCCTAGCTCTTAAGTTAAATAGGGATTGACCAAATAAAAATCTCACGGTTTTTACTTGCTAATTCGAAAGAATGGGAAATTTTAAGACACCTATTTCATTAATTTTGTATTCGACCCAATAGTTTTGTTTTAATATTTTTATTTCTTTTGCAGACATTTTATGGATGACATGATTATTTTAAATTAGCATTTTCTAATAAATTACAACAATTAAATGATATCTGATGAAAAAAAGTGATTGCAATGGTGTATTAAAACATACTATTTCAAGCTGTTTTCACCTAACCCGTAAGATACACCTAGGAGGGCTTCAAGCCGAAAATGAAAGTCAAACAAAGGTTAAATATACTTTTGCCGAAATATAGATAAATATTTTAAAAACTTAATAATGCAGAACGGCTTTAAACCCCTATTCCTCGAAATGGTTTTCGAATTGGAGTAATTGTAAAATATGAACAATCCCAATTTATTATGAAGTATCTACATGTAGGAAAAATATCAAAGGCCAAAGAAATGCTGTTTAAATTTGAGGGATGTCGATCCAACGAATAATAACAGAAGGTATTTCTTTGACGAAGACTCCTTCGCCTTCAACTTGCTTGAGATATCGAGAGTTGGTGTTTTTCTAATCTATTGAAAAAGGTCGTCCATAAACTCTGTGACAAAAGACAGATTTTCGGAACCCAGGTAAATTTTATTCGAAACTTATCATTTACTCGTACTACCTTATTTTCAGCCGGGGTTTCGTTCATTTACGGACTCGATTTCAATTCATGACTGAAGTTTCAAACTTTGTTCTTAATTCTTATTCTTAGCCCCATTACCGAAATAAGACTACCTGAGATGTAATGGTAATTGAAAAGTTTCTATAGTTGGTAATGGAACCAGTAATGGACAAAGACCAATGTTGGACACTTGATTCTTATTCTACAGAAGTAAAAGAGCTATTCAATGGTTTTGGAACAATTAATGTATAACCATTTTGATCTTTGAATTAAGACTTAAGTATTCAACATTAGTGCCATCACCCTATCGCTACGTCAGATTAACCGGTAATCGATCATTTTAATGTATAATGTTGTAATGTTTTATTTGGGCACAAACGGTTTTTTTTTCGGGATTTTTATCGAATTGTACCTCATCGAATTTCACTTCAACGAACGCTAGTTTCTGCTGATACTATGATATTTTCAGGATGACTTAAACATTAATTACGTATAGTACTGTTAGGCGATGGGCTTGCAACCTGTCACTAATACACTGGTAAACATCTTAGCCTAAAAGTGCAAAATGTGGTTACAGAATTATTAACAAGTTTTTAGAGTTGTTGGTAATTCTGTAGCTCTGCCTACCCCACTCTGGGAATAAAGGCGTGAGTTTATGTATGTATGTGTGTAATTACGTACGAGTGGCAAAGGTTAGAGGAGAGACTACAAAAAAAAAACTCATACGGCAAGAAATGACTTTCGATGAAATGGAACTTCTGCGTAATTAATGATATTATTGTTGAAAGGTGTTTCGTCAAAACAATAGGTACCCCAGGTTATTTTTAACAGGAACATCAAGAAAGATAAAGATAAAAAAGATAAAAGACATTTATTCAGTAAAGTTAGTTTCCCTTCCTTGCCGTTCCTGTTACAAAAATGAAGGGAACTGTTTTCGATATCACTTATACAGTATATACCATACATACTACACGTCTTTATTCCTAGAGTGGGGTAGGCTTCTTACCAAAAACGCAAAAATAATAATCTGTAACCGCATTTTGCACAATTAGGCTAAAACAGTGTATAAGTGACAGATGTATTCTCTTAATCGCCTCTTACGACATCCATGGTAAGACATGCAGTGGCACTACTCCATGCAGTTTATAGGGTCCTAGTGACCCACCCTCGCTTCGCTTCGGTTTATGTGAGTATGATATATAGCCTATAGCCTTCCTCGATAAATGGGCTATCTAAAACTGAAAGAACTTTTCAAATCGGACCAGTAGTTCCTGAGATTAGCGCGTTCAAGCAAACAAACAAACAAACTAACAAACTCTTCAGATTTATAATATTAATATATTTAGATATAGGTTACAATAGTGCCATACTCCATGTCCTCCCGTGGATGTCGTAATAGACGACTAAGGGAATAAAGGCTGTGTAGTACTGTTAGGCGATGGACTTACAACCTGTCACTAATACACTGGTAAACATCTTAGCCTAAGTGTGCAAAATGTGGTTACAGAATTATTAACAAGTTTTTAGAGTTGGGAATAAAGGCGTGAGCTGATGTATGTATGTGAGAAAACAACTCAACCCATGGCGAATCGCTTTAAACAATCGTTACCTATAACAAGGCAACAACAACCCAACGTTTCTGTCTTGACACACGTTTATCAGATACCGCGCAGAGGTCGCGGCTAACGATGTCTGCGACAGTCGACAGTGATTGCTGACATTCACGATACTTTCTGACACTTGCTGACACCCGTGACCATTGGAGGTTACCCGTGTACAAAACAACAAACAAAACAAGCTAAATCGCTTTTGCCTTGTTATTGTGTTCGTGTGCATAAGTACAGTCAACCAATTTGATTCCTAGGCCACTATGGACTTTGTCAACGTGACGTTGTAAACCAAATCATAAGGAGTCTCTTACGTTTTGGTTGACAACGTCACTTTAACACAGTCCAAAGTGGCCTAGAAATCAAATTGGTTGACTGTACCTACCTACAGGAGGGTTATTAGTGTTATTACGACATAGCTATGCAGTTCAGATTTCGCTGAGAGAAAAGGACGGAGCTATATAACTGCTATAGCTCTGGGGTGTTATTCTCTCAAAAACAACGGACGGGCGCGAACGAGCGCAGCAGCGAGTTTAGGTAGTCCCGTCAGAGCGAACAAGACACATTTTGGCGCGTGCATTTTCTATTAAGCTGCCTTATACTTTCAATCCATCGGCAGAAACCATGCTGCTAAATTTAAAATATTTTTTGTTCGCACTGACGGGACTACTTTAACTCGCCGCTTGGACATTCACTCGTCCGTCCGTCCGACAGTCGTTGTTCAGAGAATCACTACCCTGTCCTTTACACTCGCCGTAAAATGAATTGCATTGCTATATCGTAATAACCCCTTGGGCTGAGATTCTACACAGTATTAGCGTTTTTGACGTTTTTCCGTATTGTCAACGTTTTGATAGCTCTTAATACTTGACAGAAATGGCAGCCGAGAAAAAAAAAAACAAATACTTACGTCAAAAGTAATATTGTTTTTTTTAATAGAGGTCCGGAATCAGTGTAGTGAATGATTAAAATGGCTTTGTATTTAGTCAGAAAAGTTCGTATTTATCTTGGTAGCACAGTCAGCTTCAGTAAGTCCTTAAGCCTATTGAGAAAATAAGATTAGGGAATTAGAATTAATCTGACTAAATTCGATGTCGTGACGCATTGGACATTCAATGTCACAAGCACCGTGTCGTGTGCGTGTTAGGCCGCCTTAATTAAAAACGCCTCTGTCACGTTTTGTGCACGTTTTTGAGTATGGGAACGCACTGCATCGCGGCGGCAGTGACGCAGTGCGTTTTCGACTTTTCCTTTAATCTTGTTATGTTATAAACTGCGAATGCTGATTTTACTACGACACCTACCTCGACTAGGTAGGTTCATAAGTTACTGAGATATATTACAAAAAAAAACTTGTACATTGATCAA
Organism: Acleris laterana; assembly: GCA_963966035.1. NCBI lineage: Eukaryota > Metazoa > Arthropoda > Insecta > Lepidoptera > Tortricidae > Acleris > Acleris laterana. The sequence goes on along the minus strand of OZ014454.1, from coordinate 12,125,946 downwards.
AACTTATATATTTACAACATAAATAAAATCAATGTATTCTGAACTATTGCCTTGCCGACCTTGAGAACTAAGATGGAATGCCTCTACATACACTCGCGGTCAAATAATTCGGGTCAGAGTGCGTTTTTCATACAAACGAGGCTATTTCGAAGCCTTGGTTCCTCGCCAGGGGATGCTTGTAGTGAAATCTGATGATGGATACCCCGAGCATCGATACAGGACTTCCAGAGTGCCTAGGACACCCAACTGATTGAATCTGCTGAATGAATTGTGCATCTTCAGAAAAACATCTAAAATGACAATAAAATGTAAGGAAATCCAAATGCTGACCCAAACTCTCTCGCTGTGGTGTCAACTGATTGTGCTATCAGTTAGGTATCTTAAGAACTTTTGACCTTGGAGTATCCACCATTAAACCTCACTCAAAACAACCCCTGGCTAGGGACCAAGCAAGGCTTCGAAATAGCCTCGTTTGTATGAAAAACGCACTCTGACCCGAATTATTTGACCGCGAGTGTACTTCGCTATAACGCACAACCCCCGGTTGAAAACTTTTAACAATGATTAAAGCCCAGCTCAAACGTTCATTAAATTAAATGTCACCTTAAGTCTCTTGCTGTCACTTTCAAGCTTAGCTAACTAGAAAGTGACAGAAGGTGCCCCAATTAGACATTAGCGTTAAAGTCACTTGACTTATTTGTTGGTCAAACGACACGCTGATTGGAATTTCTTGCCTATTTTTTTTATTAATAACAACTGGATCTTAGTGTTTGTAGTGATATTTTTTTTTAGAAGTTATTGACCGAACTTGCTGTTTGATGATTTGGTAATTGACGGTCCGTTTTCAAACGACCTGTAAATAAGTAGATCAATGAAGAAAATAAACTCTACCATTCGCTGAATTTAGAGGACAAAGATAAAGGAAAGTAGTTTTTGCGTTCCATAGTCTCTGCCGGGAGCGTGCGCTTAGCCTAAATGTTTTTGGTCAAATGTATCATTTCCAAAGATTTCACTTGATAAAAAAATTCCATTACATAAAAAATAAATCAACTGCGACGGGAAGCAACTTTTTGGAAAATGAAAATTTGGGAAATAATACATCTGCAAATACCCAAACGGCCGTCCGCCTCGTCTCCAACTGCCCCATTGTTAGACAAGCGTGAAGGCATGTATATAATATATACATATGTTTTATTTTAACTGAACTGCGGCGTAACTACAGGTTATGTGATGGCGATTCTGAGTAAAGCGTAAAATAGAGGGACTTTTTCAGACAGTTCAAAGTTTTATTTGTTTTGGCTTGTTGCTCAACAATTTCGTTCCGTTTATTGCTTACATGGTTAGGATTTTTGTGTTATTTCAATATTTTTTAGGTTTCGTTTTCATTACTAATATTTGGATTTTGGTTTTTAATATAACTTTTTGTGTTTTGCTGCAGTTTGAGCAGGAACCATTTTGCTATGTCTGGCACTAGTTCAGTAATGTTCGTGTATTTGTTTTTGTTTGATAATTTGTTCTTCCATACTTGTGTTACGTATTTAAGTACATAAACGTATTTTCTTTCTTTCTTTCTAAACCCGAAATTTACTATGATGTTTTTTCAATCATAATTGAAAATGTGTCATAACTAATAGGGTCGTGCCCCGCTTGCCCCGACACCTGCTGGCGACAGAACCTATACGACGCCACTGGCTTTGCCGTTCACGTGGCAGAATATTGGATCTCAGGGGAACTATGAGAAAATAACAGAGCTATATAACTGCTATAGCTCTGTCCTTTACGCTAACCGTAAAATGAACTGCATAGCCATGTCATAATAACCTTAGGCTTTAACCATGACATACTAAAGTAGTTCAGTTTATGTTGAGAGAAAGAGATAGAGATACATAAGCTAGATAGGTTCGTTTCAATTACCCTTTATTAGAGGGAGAATCAGGAATTAATAAGTCGAGACCAACATTTCTAACCCTTATTTAATGTAAACGTTTAGCCGTTAAAGTTAATATTTATTATTGTTCGACTTGGTTGTTCAATGTATTATGTAAGTTGTTTATCTTTGTGATTTGATTAGAAGTTTGGTTGACTATGAATAAATTAGTTTACGAGGGTCATGCCAAAAGAAATTAGATATTCAAAAACTACAAAGTTTATTCTTTATTATTGCTATCTATTTTCTCGAAGTATTCACCGTGAGCACGTATACACTTTTTCATTCGGCTAAACCACTTGGAAAATGTCAATGACCATTCTTCTTTGGGTACCTCAGAAACTTTATAATTATAGGCAGCCAGGGCATCTTCTTTGGTTTCAAATCGCCTTCCTTTTAATTTTTCTTTAATTTTCGGAAACAGGTAAAAGTCACAGGGTGCCAGGTCAGGAGAATATGGTGGGTGAGGGAGTATAGTGATATTTTTCGAACTAAAATAGTCGAGTGTTCGGGCAGAAGTGTGCGGGGCGGCGTTGTCGTGGTGCCAGAGTAGGTGCTGGGTTCCTGACTTTGGCCGCTTGTCACACCAAGCTGACAACACTTGTGGAGCACAAACTGTCAAATACCATTCTGAGTTGACAGTTCTTTGATCCTCTAGCACCACAGTCGCAATATGCCCTGTCTTGCAGAAAAATGAGGCAACCATTTGTTTCTGTGTGCTTCGTGCTCGGCGACATTTTGTTGGAGTCGGTTCATCTTCGAAGCACCATACCGTTGACTGCCGCTTTGTTTCAGGATCGTAGTTATACAGCCATGTTTCGTCACCTGTCAGTATATCATACACAGTTTTCTTCTCGCCAGCGTCGAATTTATTTATCATAAATTTACACCAATCCACGCGGCGTTCTTTCTGCAAATCGTTGAGTTTATGCGGCACCCATCTCGAACAACGCTTATGGAGGGACAGTTGTCCATGAATTATGGTTTGCAGTGCTGCTGATCCAATGCCTAGATCTCGTTCAAGCTCTACGTATGTAATTCGTCGGTTCTCACGGATATTTTTTTCCACGGCTTGCACATTTTCTTGAATAACTGCGGTTGGCGGTCGCCCCGACTTCGCCTCATCTTCAAAGCTCTCCCGCCTTCTTTTGAATTCAGCAAACCAGTTAAAAACAGTTGCACGAGAACAAGCAGACTCACCAAAAGTCGTGGTTAAAAGTTCAAAACATTCTTGGGGCTTTAAACCTTTTTTAAAGTCATAGTAAATCATAACACGAAAATCTCGTCGACTAAGTTCCATTGTAACCGTAAATTCCCGTCAGATTCAATCAGAAAAAAAATATTTAAAAAATAATTACGCAGATTTCCGGAGTATTCCATTTTTAAATTTATAGCTATATAATCAGCCTTCACTATGGTGTATAATTGGCCAGTATCAAACAAATGAGCATGGAGTATCTAATTTCTTTTGGCATGACCTCGTATTTACATCTATATCATAACTTATAATTTATAACTTTATCATAGTTTATCCACATCCATATCATAACTTCAATACAATATGTTCAGAAACGATATGTAGGTAACCTGTATCTGTGGTTGTACCTACCGCCAAACAGCAGTGTTCGCATTGTTGTGTTCCGGTTTGGGGATAAGACAGCCGGTGAAATGACTAGCATAGAGGTATTCCATCTTAGTCCTCAGGGTTGGCAACGCATTTGCAGTCTTAGGATTGCATTGCAGTCTTGTGAATGCAAATGTCTATGGGTCACAGTTTCCACTTACCATCAGGTGGCCTGTGTGCTCGTTTGTCTTCTCTATGACATAAAAAAAAACTTTAGTGTTAATATTAAAGTATCGGTTATCGCTGTAGTCGCATCATAATGTTCATTTTAAAGTATCGGTGAGCTATAGTTTAATGTGAACATTAAGATACAGGGTCACGACAGAGACAGGTTCCTCACATATTGTAGAAAACTCATGATATGCATGTAAATTAAGTTATGCACCTACGTATAATAAGTAATCATGCACCCTATAACTATTAATACATTGACTATATTCGAAAGCGACTAGTTTTTGTAGCGATGTTACGAGTAGAATTGATTCCAACTCGTATAACTAGAGTTGACTCGACTCGCAACAAACGGATAGAACAAGCAGCCGTGCAGCAGCCAAACGTATCGGCGAGTCGAGTTTCGGTTTCGAGTCGGTGGGGAATCGCTGACTCGCGTGCAGTCGCAGTCGCATAGCTCGTATCACTCGCATTTGTTATCCGTACACTTGTCCAGCCTTCGGTTTAAAGATCTTTATTTCTCAAAAGAATAACAATAATTCACTTATTTGAGAAAGATATATAACATGCATAAAATATAAAACATCTAAGCTAATGAGCGTAAACTTTGTTACATTTGATACATCGCAAAACTATAAAGTTACAATTGGTAGGTAGGAGTATAAAAGTTTACAAAACAAGTTAACTAAGTAAGGGAGCGCGCTTCGCTGTACGTTGCGAGCGCAGTTAGATAAGATAACAGTTTTACAATGATATAAAGAGTTTGGAAGTGTCTCAGCAGATGCAAGCGTACGTACATTGAGTTTGCGGAGTTAAATTTTTTGAATAAGTGGAATAATTTTATTTTGTATAACTATAAATATATAAATTTATGTGTGTATATATTATTTATATAAGTGTTAGCGTATTTATGGACGAGTTGAGAGGTGTTGTTTTAGTAACCTTTTAAATGTGCGTAACGATTTGGCGTCTTTGATATCAGTTGGGAGTTTATTATATAAGTTGGCTCCCTCGTACAATATGCATTTTTTGCCATAATTTGTACGCGGAGACCGTAAGACAAGATTGTTTGCGTTCCTGAGTTTAATTCTTTGAAATTGTTGCTTTTTTGTAAAAGAAATTTGTATAATGGAGCTCATTTGATAATATTTTTCTTATTAGTATACAGGTGTGATATATGTAAGCATGGTTAATGTTCATAATTTTAGTATCTTTGTAAATTTTACTTGTTGACGTAAGAAAATCGTAGTTAAATAAGACTTTGATCAGTTTATTTTGAGCTCGCTGTAGGCAGTTTAAGTTGGTTGGAGTAGCGGTGCCCCATATCTCGATTAGATACTCAATATGTGGCTTCACGAGTGTGTTATATATTGTGTATCGGACACGTTTTGGAAGACACCGTACTATACCCTTGAGTGAACCAGTAAGGGAAGTTATTTTATTTTTTATTTTTTCAATTTGCGGTTGCCACGTTATTTTTTTGTCTAATATGAGACCCAGATACTTTTCTTTGTCGACTTTGTTAATAGGCTGATTATTTACAGTTAGAGGCTGGTTACACGGAAGTTTTTTGTTTTTTGGCACAAAAATAATGTAGTTCGTTTTTTTAATATTTATAGTTAAGAGATTGGTTTGGAACCACTTGTTGAGGAGATTAAGGTCGCTTTGAGCATCAGCTATTATATCATGGAGGGAATGCCCGTAGTAAAATAGACTAGTGTCGTCCGCATACAAAGTAGTATCGCCTCTTAGACCTATTTTGCTGATGTTATTAATGTACATTAAGAAGAGCAACGGTCCTAAAATAGATCCTTGAGGGACACCAAAAGTGATATTCTGCGGACTACTTTCATGTTCACCCATTTTGACTATTTGCTTGCGGTTTTGGAGGTACGAATCAAACATTTTGAGGACTTTTCCGCCCAAACCAGCCTCCCTCAATTTACCCAGGAGGACCTGGTGGCTAATAGTGTCAAAAGCCTTCTTTAGGTCTATAAATACTCCCAACACTATCTGTTTCTGGTCAATACTGACTTTAATTTTGGTCACAAGATCGATGGTGGCCGTCAGGGTGTTTGATTTTGGCCTAAAGCCATACTGCTTCGAATAGAGGAACTTTATCGACCCAAGATGACCTTCGAGACGTTTGCGTAAGAGGGTTTCTAGAACCTTTGAGAGGACCGGAAGAACTGATATTGGGCGGTAGTTTCCCGGATCTGATTTTGTCGAAGATTTGTAGATTGGAGTTACTTTTGCGAGCTTTAAACTATCAGGAAAGTACCCCAGTTTTAAGCATTTGTTGAGACACTCAGTTAATTTGCAAACTATCAGGGATTTTACACATTTTATAGATTTCACTGATATTCCATCTAAACCGGAGCTGGTATTTGAGTCTAAATTGTTAATGATAGATGTAATTTCTTGTTCTGTGGCAGGCATAAATTCAGTAAATGGTGACCGGACATCGGACGTTGTAGTAGCACTGTTCAAACGTGGCGTAGTAGGGATTTTGCTAGCTAGTGTGGCACCAATATTAGAAAAATATTCATTAAAGCATTCGCAGATCTTTTTTGGGTCGGTTATTGTCCCTGCCTCTGTTTCTAGCTTGGGGGGAGTTCACAATTCTTCAGTTTTATTCCTTGCCAGGTTATTTATAAGTCTCCACATTTTGCTCGGATGAGTGCTGCTTTCGGCGAATGCTTTGTGGTAGTAGGTGCTTTTTGTCCTTTGTATATATTCTGTAACTTGGTTTCGATGTTTTATAAACACTTCTTTTTTCTCTTTGTTTGCTGGGTGTTTCTTAAATTCGTACCACAGGGTGTTACGTTTATTAATTCCGTCAATTATATTTTTGTTTATCCAGTCTTGCCTCGGTGGATTTTGATATTTAATTTTAGGGACTTTACTGCCGTTGATGCATGATATCAGCTTTTCTTCTAGTAGTCGGTATTCAGGATCTACGTCAAAATTAATAGTTTCTGCTAATTGATATAGTGTTTCGTAATTTATTGCTTCATATTTGATTTTTTTAACTACCGGGGGATGATATTTCTTTATTTCTAGGTAAGTCTGCTTATGATCTGACATTGCTGATTCTACTAAAGCTAGATGAAAGAAGTTTTCGGTCAAATTTGTGCATACGTGGTCTATAATTGTTTTTGTAGTAGCAGTTTCTCGCGTGGAGTATTTTTCGTCTACTCGGTTCAGTATTTTGTACCCATTTTCACTGATTATCTGCTTGTAGTCGGCAGTTACTCGATCACTGTTTAGGATGTTGATATTAAAATCTCCAAATATAATGGCTCTTGTGGACTTGCTTAACTGCTCCGAATAAGTATCTAAGAAGGCTTATTGATGCATGCTCTGGGGTTTCCTGTAAATAGCAGCGACGTCCAAGGCATATCTATCAAGGTGTATCCATAGGTAGTGAGTACCATTAATGTTTAGGCTTCTTATTTCACTATGTTTCAGATTGTTGTGTGCCAGTATGGAAACACCACCTCCTCGCGTATCTGTTCTATAATTACAGTAGTGCGTGTATCCTGGTATTTGAATTCTGGTTAATTCGTCCTTAGATTTTATCCACGTTTCTGTTAAGATAATGACGTGGATGGTGCTTTGGATAGCCTTTATAGTACATTTAAGTTCATCTAGTTTCCCAGGTTTAATTATGCTTCTTACGTTTGCATATAGAAAGTTTAATGAGTTTGTGCCCGTTGTTAAACTTTGGTAGGTATTGGTAATTTGGTACGTATTTTCTCTGAGGTCGTCTGGGCTTTCTAGTTTTTTGCCGATAATTCGACGATTTTGGGAGTGCCTTTATAATATTTAATAGTAAGATTTGACTCACCGTTTTTGGTCCTAGTTTCTATTTCTTTTTTCAGGGTGCTGATATAGTTCTGCTGTTGAGGAGTTCTATCGGAGTATATGCCAATTGTTTCATTTACCTTGTTCTTCTGGTTGCTAAGAATGAATTTGGTATGTTCTTTAGAACAGAGACGTACTTTTAACATTCTGCTTCTATCGGCTTTTGGTTTTCCCAGCCGTTGAGTTTGTAGAGGAGGAGGACATGAAGGTGATATTTCCCTTATTATTTTTAGAGCTTCGTCCATGTCATGCGCCAATTTGTCTTCTTGCGTAGGGTGATCTGATTCTGAAATCCCTTGTATTATAATGTTGCATGCTCTCACTTCACGTTCTTGTATTTCTGCTATTAGGTCCTCAGGTGAAATCTTGCTGATAGCCCCAAAGTTGGTGGATCCTTTTTTAAGTTCGTTCACTTCAGTTTCTATCGCGTCAATCCTTTCCTCTGTCGCGGAATTTAATTGCATTAGGTTATTTATTTGGGTTTTGATAACGTCTTGTTCTGATTTAAGTTTTTCCATCGTGTGTTTGATATTTTTGACCTCATCTTTAATAGTGGTTACGTCTTCGGAAATTTTGTTAATCGATTTTGTTTGCTTTTCTCCCATCATTTTTGAAGTCTTCATAAGTGCCACCATTTCTAACATTTGTTTTCGGATCTCAGACATTTCAGTTAATATTTCACTGTTGTTATCACAATATTTTCTTTTATTGTTGCGAAAAGTTATCCTTTGATTTTCAGTCTCTGGAGATAGGTCCGATGTGGTTAAGTTCGGTTGCGAGCCACCGAGGCCACTTCCAGTCGGTGAGCGTTCGAGAGGCATGATGATCTTTGTAATTTGTTAGAATGCGTGCGTTGTTGTTTCTATGCAATGGTAAGTAATTGCAATGAGCGAGACCAAAATATGTATCTGTCTCGTTTACCCGAGGAGGTGAAGAGCCGTTACCGCAGCGCCGAAATAACACTTCGAAAGTAATTAGCGTAAAGGCACTCACATTGTTCACTCAAATTTAGCACTTATTTTAATTAGTGGTACTGGTTACAATTCTATAGTATTGATTTGAATATTTAAATATAATGTTGCGACACGTCCGCTCTGATTGCTCCCTAGCTTAGATCGTTTTTGTAGCGATGTTACGAGTAGAATTGATTCCAACTCGTATAACTAGAGTTGACTCGACTCGCAACAAACGGATAGAACAAGCAGCCGTGCAGCAGCCAAACGTATCGGCGAGTCGAGTTTCGGTTTCGAGTCGGTGGGGAATCGCTGACTCGCGTGCAGTCGCAGTCGCATAGCTCGTATCACTCGCATTTGTTATCCGTACACTTGTCCAGCCTTATCTATTTAAGCTAGAGAGTTAGGTATGCGAGTTGATTTGAGTTGTGAATGAACTCGATTCGAATCAAATCGTTTAAACGTTTCGAGTTATTCGAATCAGACAACTCAACTCTCCCATCGCTAACTTTTTGTTCCTTCATCATCATCGACGTCTCGGCATCTCAAGACTGCCAATGCATTACCAACCCTAAGACCTTAAATGGAAATCTTATTTTCACACCGGAACACAACAATGCGAGCACTTCTGCATGGCTTAAAGGGTAACAATAAGTTTTTATTACTTTCTAATGCGCCCAGTTGCAGAGAAACAGAGCACTACACATGAGCTAAAGTGACATTAAACTTTAATGAACGCAAATAAAAGTTACCACAAGCATAACTGTATTAACTACCGTCCTAAGGGCAATAATTAAAGCCTGGCAACTAATAATCCAATTTCCAGAGTACCACTTCTCGGTGTTACTAAGTGGTCCTTGCGAGGCCCAAGATCCCGTATCCGATATCACCTCTAAAAGCTTATTAAATAATATCCTTTTTCTCATCTCTGGAGCGGGATAAAATTGTAATTTTCATTTTAGGGAGGAAAGTAATTTTTAAACAAGAATTTATTTAAGATTTATCGTTATTATTATTATTGTTTATTTATTAACCAAAAAATTACTATACAATACAATTCTTAAAAAATTGTCTGCAAAACTATCACAACAGTATTTATTTATTTGTTTTTTTACTCGTTACTTGGCCATGGAATTGTCATATTCAGCATTAACAAAATACTTTTAGGTTTTTAAGGGTTCTGTAGGCGAACTAGGGACCCTCATATTATCGCCGGTGTCTGTCTGTCTCTCATACTGTTTTTTTCTCAGAAACTATCAGTCACAAAATAGAAATTCATAATGACATTCAATAGAAAATTAGCTCATACTGGGAGATTAGTTTTTATTACAAGACAGACACACTTAACAGAGCTGAGGTCAAATAGTAAGAGAGCCATAGATTTTGGTTTTTCTAATGACAGCTGACAGCTGTCAAAAACGTTACGTTTCGCTTAAGCTACGTTCCTGTCTAAACAACAGGTCAAAAACGATTTGGTTATTACCGTATTAAATAGATAATAAGATTAATATGGCCCCGATATTTTAGGTCCTTACCTATGAAATTGGCGTTTTATATGGAGAATTTTATGAAAACGGTGGTTTTCATACATTTCATTTTGCGGATTATTTAGTAACGTCAAATGCAAACCAAACAAAACTCTGTCAGAAATATTGAACTTCTAAGCTATATTACAAACATACACACATTAAATCAAGCCTGTTTCCCAGAGGGGTAGGCAGAGACCACTTTTTTCCACTAGCTACGATCTTGGCAAATTGCTTTCGCTTCTTTCACATTTATACATCGAGTCATGCGCTCACGTCGGTTTCGGGTACTTAAGATTCGGCCCCTTTCTAGTATTTCTCAGGTTTGATTCTAAAAAGTACACCTAGGGCGGCCCCTTCCGACCCTTCCACCCTCCTTCCTTCCTTCTTTCATCTATATTATATATATATATTAATTACTTATACATAGTTAGCTTCATAAAACTCTGCGTAATTAAAACACTTGAAAGCAGCACATGAAAATAGTTGAGTTCACACTTTTGTTTGTACCTTTGTAACGTGTATTAATGAAATTTTAAAGAATTTGGAAGTTAAAATTGAAATGAATAAATACCGTGCAAAATGAAACACGCAAAAAAACGCCAATTTCATAGGTAAAGGACCCAATATTTAATGTGGTAAGTAAACCACTTGTGTTTGTAAATACAAAACCACTGCTGTTCTAGTTTGAGCGCGGCTAAGCCTCCAACGCCGTTTTCAAAGGTGATTCTTGGAACCTTGGGACAGGCGGCGTTCTGTGCAAGCCAGACAAACCTCAACCTTACCTCAATACCAAAACGACGCATCACCTATATTTATTAAAGTAAATGTAACCCTCCATGCTTGGTAATAAGGCCGCGATTACTATAAGATATTTTAAACTAATACGGTCTTTTTCTAGAGAGCATTTAACTCACCAATTGTAACCTCAATAAGCTGTGAAAATGTAAGGTCGGTATTAAAATAGTTGAATGGAGTGTCTATTATATTTTAATCAAATTACAAGCGCTACGGGGTTTAGATACAACTTTTCTTTGGATCGCTTTTGAAAGAAGCGAAAATCCTTTATGTTCGTTAAATTTGAGTTTTTTTTACACATGTAGTTACCGGCAAAAATACCCGCTCAAATATCTTTTGGTCATACATTTGCGATCAATTATATTATAACTTTGTAAATCACAAAAATACTGAACGAATTTCAATGTATTTGGTAGAGATTTGAAGATTACTTAACCTCTAAAATGGGGTCCTACCTTAGGTCACTACGAAAGTTTTGAGATACAAAAAAAGTATAAAAGTTATTCAATATTTTTTTATTACAGTTTCTCAAAGTACTCTCCATTAGCTTCTATGCATCGATTCATCCGCCTAAACCATGATTTATAGCATTCCCGGTACTCTTCTTTAGGGAGGTCTTCTACGGCCTGCAATTAGGCATTCCGTGCGTCCTCAGGACTGTTAAATCGCGTGTCACGAAGTCCGAGGTTGATTTTCGGAAAGAGGAAGAAATCGCAAGGAGCTAAATCGGGGCTATACGGAGGATGACACAATTCTTTAATCTCTGTACTCTTCAAAAAATCCTTGGTGACAATGGCCTTGTGCGGCGAGGCATTGTCATGATGCAAAAAGAGCCCCCTCAAACCAGTTTTAGGTCGTTTTTGTTTTAAATTATTAAATACAGTAGGTAAACACACTTCAATATACCACTTAGCATTCACAGTTTTTTGGTCGTCTAAGGAAATTGTGGCCACATGACCACTTGCAGAAAAAAATGTGGCCACCATTTTTTTCCCAACACTTCGCCCGCGTTTCACCTTCGTTGGAGGTTCATCATCGGGAAACACCCAAATTGTCGATTGCCGTTTAGTCGGTGGATCATATTGGTAAATCCAACTCTCATCTCCAGTAATAATGTTAAAAATTTACCGTCCTCCCTGATCAAATTTTCTGAGCATATCTTTGCACCATGTCACGCGAGCTTCTTTTTGTTCTGCAGTCAGCGAGTGAGGCACCCATCGTGAACATAATTTCCTGACTCCAAGCCGGTTGTGCAAAATTTCATTAATAGCTGGCGATGAAATCTTCACGACCTCTTCTATTTATTTGTAAGTCACTTTTGGGTCTTCCTTAATAAAATTTTTCACAGCTAGGACGTTTTCTTCTGTAACTGAAGTCGCGGGTCGGCCATTTCTTTCATCATCATTTAAGGAAAAAATCCCTCGTTTAAATTGAGCAAACCATCTGAAAACTGTTGCACGCGATGGTGCATAGTCCTCAAACGCCGAAACTAATCGCTCTCTGCACTCACATTCATTTAATCCAAATTTATAATCGTACAAAATCATCGCACGAAAATGCTCTCGCTTAAAATCCATAGTTGACGATAAAAGCCCGCGGAATTGAAACAAAAAACAACCGTAATTTTTTTATTTTTAAATATTTGATCAAATGGTTTTCTATGTTCGAATTACAAATAATTTATCTTTTAAAAAAGGTTCAATCTTGTTGCGTTCTTTTTATAAATTTTGAGTATCTCAAAACTTTCCTAGTGACCCACGTATAATCCCAGTTTTTGACCTTTTATATGCTTTATACTACTTATACATTGCTTTTTGAATCTCCATATGATAACTAAACGAAAAGTGATAACTTCTACCTTTAGGTACCTTCTACCTTAAAACTATACTGAAAACGGCCCTGGCATGGATGTCAAATATAAAATGTGCCCTATAATTATCACAACAAGGTTACAATCATAATTTTACAAAAGGTTTTGGGTATCCGATTAACAAGTCAACGTCCTGCAAACCAGTCAGATAAATTTAACCTGTCATTTCTGAGTACAAACGAAGACCTAAATCAAATAAGTTGGAAGCTATCACGCCTTTACCAGACTTAACTTGTCTCTCTGGTAAAACAAACCTTTGATCTACCTCTGAACATTTAGCACGTTCAGCGTTTTGCGGGTGGTAGGACCTTGTGCAGGGTCCGTCCGGATCGCTACCACCATCTTATCCATTAACCTACAGCCAAACAGCAGTGTTCGCATTGTTGTGTTCTGGTTTGGGGATAAGACAGCCGGTGAAATGACTAGCATAGAGGCATTCCATCTTAGCCTCAGGGTTGGCAACGCATTTGCAGTCTTAGGATTGCATTGCAGTCTTGTGATTGCGAATGTCTATGGGTCACAGTTTCCACTTACCATCAGGTGGCCTGTGTGCTCGTTTGTCTACTCGATGCCATAAAAAATAAAGTGTCATCGTCCCGATAGTCACCCCTTACCATGAGTTACAATTACCGTACTCGCTAGCGAGTCGAATGCTCTGTCCCTTGCACTCTATAAGAATACTTCGAGGTATGCGAGGGACAGAGCATTCGACTCGCTAGCGAGTACGGTAATTGTAACTCATGGTAAGGTTACAGACTACACGTACGGTACAGTTTGCTAGCGGATGGGCTTCACTGCGAGATGAATGCTTGAGGTACTGCGAGAGCGTGGATGTGCGTATTGTGCGTGGGTCGTCAATTATTTAATGTGTATTTTTTATTTTATTGTATTTTAATGCATTTTTTGGTAGTTGTGTATAATTTCACAGTGCCTTGGTTTTCTACTGTTATGCTGCGCAATTCGTTTGTAATATGAAATAAATAAATAAAATAAAATACAGGTGTCTTCAAACTGGTTATTTATATAAGACACCAGATTGTGGCGCAGCCAATGACGAATAGACATTAGTGCCTTCTTTAGTGATCGTGTATTTTCTAATAAAAATTATAATTTAAGTCCTAAAGTTTGGTTACCCTACACGTTACGGTAGCACAGTCACGAAATTTAATTTGGTACCCATCTTAGATCCAAAGTCAATCTGACAGTCTACAACAATAAAGTGTGATTCGTAATTGACTGTTTTGTAATAGTTACAAATGATTTGACATCTCTAATGACATTGACGGCTTCAATCATAATATTGCGGTAGTGGTAGGGTGACCGCATTTTTTTTTAATAAATTTAAACTTGGGGTCACACAAATTAAATCATTTTGATATTTTTTTTTTGTTTTCATTTTATTATAACGTTTACTTTCTTACATTACTTTGATATATAATAGCAAAACGGTATAATATCTCTACAAACCGCTGTTGGCTATGTACTTTGATTATTCCAACTTGTTTAATTCGTAAACAATATTCTAACCCAAATTGTTGCACTTTAAGAATACACCCGTTATTATCTCATAAAGGCAACCCGAGGCAAACTCCGAAAATTATTTTGCGATAATTTAGTCTAGACAATTCAGTTTCAAGAAAACGGCTGTTCCAATTTAAAAAAAAGTTCAGTTAATATTTAGGTTAGAATCTTGTTTAGTTAATAAGGCAAGTAAAGATAAACTAACTACGAACAAGTAGGTTATAAGTTGTAGCTACAGGGTTATTTTAAACGTTTTTTCATTGCATGAGTAGTGCGAATTAGACAAAAAAAAATGCAAAGAAAAGGTAAAATATAAAAGACATTTATTCAATAAATAGGCCGTACGGGCACTTTTACACGTCAAGAATCTGCCAGCGCTTCCCAAGAGGAGACACTGCTGAGAAGAAACGCCGCAAGAAACTAAGCAGTCAGTCATTTTTTAAACATATTACAATGGTGCTTGTTAATGTAGCATTATATAAAACAATAAATATTAAATTTAATATAATATCAAATAACATGCGTAGATGGAGCTATCTTACTACAACCATTAGTTCTAGAGCAAAAAACATAATTTCGCTGACTTTTTCTAACTTTAAAGTTAGATTAAGACAGCTGTCGACTTCTGCAATTTTTATTGCTAGTCTGAAGCGCGAATTAGATTTATGCCTAAGCCAATTCAATTAATGCGAATAAAAAATCGTAGCGGATATTTACCTGTCTACGACGGATCGTAGGCAGGTAAAGAGGCGTAGCAGCAGGCTACGCCGTAGCAAACATTAAGGGCGATGGCTACAAACCTACGAGTATAATGTAGTTTTCGTACTAATCTGGTAATAATCAGGTTCTAATCCACCGCGTTTTGCACCTATTGAATTCATATTATTGCCAAGATAATAAGATCTATAGGACGAAGGGCAATGTAAAATTAACTTTTTCCCGCAGCCCGTGTAGATTTAGGACTTTGTATAGCTTCGTCATTGTAAGGCAATAATTTATTTTACGAAACACAATTTTTTCAAGTATTTTTTTGAAATGCTCGGTCAAAAAAATACGAATATACGAATAAAAACTCCAGCATGGCAACTTTTTACCATGAAAATATCCTTGCCACAAACTACATAAGCTCTAAGCTTGTACATTCACCACCCGCGAATGTTACGCCACTTGCCACTCTTCTTAATTTAACCGTGTAATGCATTTTGGGTTGACAGCCGACTTGACATATTACCCGAGTGTAGTACACGGCTAAATTAAGAAGAGTGGCAAGTGGCGTAACATTCGGGGGTGGTGACTGTACTATGGGTATTATTAGACAACGATATAAACTTTGCCGTGTGGTTGCCGCATTAGAATAGTGCCACTCCAAGTCTTCCCGTGGATGTCGTAAAAGCCGACTAAGGTAATAAAGGCGTGTAGTACTGTTAGGCGATGGGCTTGCAACCTGTCACTAATACACTGTTAAACATCTTAGCCTAAGTGTGCAAAATGTGGTTACAGAATTATCAACAAGTTTTTAGAGTTGTTTGAAATTCTGTAGCTCAGCCTACCCCACTCTGGGAATAAAGGCGTGAGTTTATGTATGTATGATATAAACTTCCTTATAAGAAGACATCATACATGCAAAAAAAAAAAAACAAGTCTCAGGAACAAATAGTCGTGCTTATCATAAATATGCCGCCCTTACCGGGATTTGAACCCAGGACCACTAGCTTCGTAGGCAGGGTCACTACCAACAAGGCTAAAATGACACACTTCTGTTTCAGCTTTATGATAGTAATGCTGAACTCAAATAAAGCAGTTATAAAATTAAGTCTATATAACTGGCTAAAGTCACCGATTAGAACATGTTTTTCGACAATACCCTACAAACAAGTTGTAATACCGTCAAATTGGTTTTCCCTCTTGTGACTTGTTTATAAACTTCCTAACTCCTGGCAAATTGAGTAAAGTCAGTCACCAAAAAAAATATTAAAAGGGAACGATATCTAAATATTTGTAAAGACAAGTAAAATAGAATGGAAAAGGAAAAATACATGTTTTGTAGAAAGACGAGGGTCAACGCTACTATATTTTATTAATTAAGTCTATCTCAAAGTTTCGGGGGCTTTTTCCGAATTTGATAAATGTGAATCTCAGAATTCCGATTTAGAAATCTCCGAATCACCACTATTCTGAATTTTAGTCTCCGAATTTCCGAATAATCACATTTCCGACTTATTTTTCCGAATATAACAATCCCGACAAAACGGAAAAACGATTTTTTTAATTCTGATTTTCCGAAATTTTTGCATCCTGAATTCTCTAAGACTTATTATTTTATTTAAGCGCCTGATAAAATATTGTATAAAACCTTGAATAATGTTTGACAAGCATAAACTGTAAGTTCAAAAACTGCAAGAAATGTGAGACAAAGTCGACGGAGCTCCGCTTGGCGGGGCTTCGCGCCTTGATGCAACTCTAACCTAACCTAACCTATCAAGGTGAGTTTGAGCTAATTTAGTAATATGATGGTCATCTCACCTAACTTTTGCTTCAAGTAGAATATTACAGTTCAATTCAAGTGGTTAGTTTCATAATTCGGATTTTTACACATTTTACATTACCAATCTTAATCTAAAGAAAGAAAGAAAGAAAAATAACTTTATTCACTACACACACAACACACAAAAAATAAAGTATAACAGAAAACAGCTATAAACAAGTAGTGAGTGTCTTCGCGACAGTGGATCGGGCACTGGCTCAGCATGATGCTGCGCTAATCTGTGAATGTTCGAAATTCAAATATTAAAAAATTAAAACATAAACTAAATATCACGCCTAAGTGGACTTAATTGGATCCTGAGATACAGGGCGGTTTAAGTGTTTATACCTACTAGAATCCAAATGAGACAGGACCAAACCGCTTTAAATATTAAATTAGTTAATATTTGTAATTTTTTGAAATAGTTTTTGTGTAGTAACGGCTTCGGAACCCTACTCTGAGCATGGTCCGACATGCTCTTACCCGGTTTTTAAATGGACATTTGTGAAGTCTGTTCTATTCTAAAATTGTATAAGCATTATCTTTTCAATTTCGCCTCTTTGATAGGGTAAACAGGTTCACTCGTACGAATGCCTTTGTTCCCTTTTTATTATTTTAGGACTGTGGTCAAGACACGCGAAGCCTTTGAAGTCTTACGAAAATCCAATCCTTTAATATTGGACTCGACGTGGTTGGAAAATCAACAATATTTAAGGGATATTTAACTGGTGAAATTACTAGCATAGACATTCCATTTTAGGGTTACCAACGCTTTTGCAGTCGTGCAAAACAAAAAAATAAAAAATGCGATTTTTTTTGTTTGTTAGGACACGGTAACAAGAAAAGATGTTAAGGTTATTTTTGTTCGAGCATATTCAACCTGCATGTAGGTGTGCAAATTCAAATAAAACATTAAGTTAGCTAATTCAAATACTCCTTAATACTGTAAAAACCATATTCCTGCAGCCATTTTGGTATTTGCAAAGTTTTTGCAGCGTTATTGCAATCTTCGGTTTGGTGTCTTGAGATTGTAATTAACTATAGTTTGTCAGGATAGCCACAACCGAGAATTTTCATTCTTACTCCGGCGAGGACATCACACTGACACAAAAAGTGTTCCACTGTTTCCACCTCTTCGCCGCACATTCTAAAATCTGTGGAGATGTTTGACCCCAAAGATCCGGTAAACACTCCTGGTCCAATGGTGTATCAGAGGTGTCTTCTGCTCAGTTTCCATATTTTTTTGGTCCAGCTCTGGTCTACTCTTTCTATGAAGAACTTTGCATGCCCTAAGTCTACCGTAGTTTTCCACTACTTCTGGTGGATGTTATGGAGAGTGAGTGTCAGATCCTTAAGATTAAGTGGCCTGGGTGCTCAGCTGCCTTCTATATGCCATATAAAAAACCGGCCAAGTACGAATTGGACGAAAATTTGGATGTCTGTTACGCAATCTTGTCAGAACGGATGAACGGATCTAGATTGAATTCGGACTGCTACTTTTTATCACGGAAAATTGGACGGTTCCCGAGGGAATGGCTATGCATGACCTCTGCGTGGATGGAGTCGCGCGGAAAACTGGTCTACCCTTTAAATAAAAGAAGAATCACACTGATCTAAAGAATTGGAATTTCGAGAGAATATTCTATTGATATCCTAGGGGTGCATTAACAATAGGAAAGGATCTTTGGAAATACATCCCCTAAGGGTTAAAATAGAGGGAAACTAACGGGCAGAAACTAGTATTATATTATTTAAGTTTTCGTTGTCTCGTCCCATTCACAAGCCTAAACCTTTGTTTGGGACGAACCGCCTCTTATTCATAAATGTACAATACCTAAAATATGCTTTGTCCTTGTCTATAATTGTCACATTTGCATTTGACAGAAAGTAACCAAATCTAATTTAACTAAAATAGGTACATTGTACGTTTATAAAACTTGATTCAAGAGCATTGGAAACGGGTCACTTTGCTTAGATTTTTTATATAAAGCAACCCGTTGTCAATGCATCTGAGTGTATGATCACAATTTCTCTGTTTTTTTACCATATTAATTAGCTCTTATTATTTTTCCAGCTTAAGATAAGTAAGCACTTAAAGATTTGACGTTTCAGTGACTTTGTCTAGAATTTCATTTTAATCAACGTCGATTCAGCCGTCTTTAAAAAACGGAATTTAATACATAAAGTCCCTATGCGATTAAGGCCTATCTTTGAACGACAAAACAACCCTTAAGGCTCTATTTTACTCGGTAAAACCATATTGATTTTGACATGGTTTTGTATTGTTTTTAACACGGCCGCCATTACTATCATCATGTAAATAAGAGCTATCGTAACGTTGACAATACGATGTCCAAATCAATATGTTTTTACAGAGTAGAATAGAGCCCTGTCGTGTAGCGTAATAAATAAGATATTTAACTTCGATAACATTCTAAGTAAATATTAAATTCACTAAATCTAATTTGTGTTTTCGGGAGTGTGTCAAGCCAAGTTTAGAAGTAACGCTATTTCAGTATTCATTCAAGTCTTTGTCAGGGCAACGACGACTTTTTTTAAATCACCAATCGTAAATAAGGCTGTTTTTAAATGAAAACGTAGTTAAATCTCAGTTGGTAAAACTCAACTTTTTTATACTGAGCCATTAAGTTTGTTCTGAAAGAAATCTCTTCGGCGCTTTACAAAGTATCTTTAAGTAAATAATCTCTTCGTCAGAGTTGACAAAAGAAACTAAAGGCCCTTTGAAATTTATATATCACGTAAAGTATCATTAATGGTATGAAAAACTTTTATTTAAATAAGTCTCGACTCTCGACCATACCCAAATACCACAGAAACATGAATTCTGGGTCTATATTCTACATTGGTTTATCCCATCTTGTTTTAATATCGTTATAGTTCTTATTCATTTTACAGTAAGAGCTGTCACAACGACAACATTATGATGACAATATAAATGCAATATGGGTTAATCCCATGTTGAAAAAGGCCCTAAACACAAACAAAAGTAATCTTTACTTAAACAGTAGTTGAAACAGATCATAATAAATGAAAACCATGTTCGATAAATACATACATACATACCTTCACGATTGTGATCACAAAGTGGGGTAGGCAGAGCCACAGAACTACCTACAACTCCAAAAACCTTTCCATAATAAGGCTAAGATGTTTACCAGCGTATTAGTGACAGGTTGCAAGCCCATCGCCTACAAGCCTTTATTCCCTCAGTCGTCTCTTACGACATCCACACGGGAAGACATGGAGTGGCACTATTCTAACCCGGCAGCCACACGGGCAATAAATAAATATCTCAATAGGTAAATATGCAAGTTTGTAAATAAATATGGGTAGGCTACTATTTGTAACTCAAGTCTCGTGCGCGTTTGATATGCCCACCGCTCGCTGTCGCTGCACCGTTCCACCGCTGGGTGGTAAAAAGTTTTGATTAAAAACTTCTGAAGCCAGGGGGGTTATTATGACATAGCTATGCAGTTCATTTTACGGTGAGTGTAAAGGATGGAGCTATAGCAGTTACATAACTCTGTCCTTTTCTTTCAGCTTAAAATGAATGGCATAGATAGGTCATAATAACCCCACTGGATCATTATAAACTTTAAACCTGGCAAATTCCAGGCAGTGAAACGGATAGCGTCCTTTCATTCACTTTGTAAGCCAGGAACTTCAGGTTTTGAGCGTTTATAATATGGGGTACTGGATTAAGCTAGCGCGGGGCCCGTAGTAAATCATATCAATAGGCCCTTTTAGGTTATTTATTAAGTGCTCAAAACGGGTTTATGTTCGATAAAATATAATAAATCACTATCTGAGGACATAATCTTATATAAATTGAACTACTCTCGAACTAATCTATGACTCTGATACACAGTTATAAAGATAAAAAATCGGCTCGGGAAAAAAAATCACCATCACAGATTTATTTGCCCTTACCTAAACCTGAACCTGATACTGCTAGCTTCGTAGGCAGGCCACTTCAGACAGTTCCAACCTAACGTACCGCGTCCCTCTTATTTCTAAATAAAGAAAGTACAGGCACTTGGAGTATTTTCTCGAACTTCGCACGTACAGTTTAACTTTCAGCACGCGTTCGATCTTAATTTTCGACAAACTAAAAAGAACTTTGCTTGTTTTTAACAAAGTTGTTTTGTTGAGGGTCAACCCCGCAGGCGGAGGTCAGCTGGAGCCTCGGTGGTCTTACAGCAATAAGTCAATATGTTTTCAGAATAAACATTCTAAATAAGTATTTGAGAGCGTGTTATTCTTTAATACGAAACCAGCTTTATAAACGCACCATCATATTACAACCCTTGTAATCTTAGAAAATGTTTGAATTCAAAGGTCTAAAACACTGGTTCGATTCTCGCCACCAGCCGACATATTCAATACGAATTGAAGCATCAAGTGCGGCTTGGTACGTTGCTGGACTCAACGTTGAGAACTAGATTGTTACAGAATCGCCTCCCATGACTTTTCAATTTAAGTTTTTTTAACAAAATTCTGGAAATTTTGATTGGCTTAATAAAAGGATTATTGAAGTCTACTTTATTCAATTTTAGCTTATACCTTTTACGTCGGATTTGAACAAACTTCAATTAATAGGCGATTAACTATATTAGGGATATACTATGTATTCCACAATTTTATTAAAACCAGTGGTCCACGCAATGTAATAGGTGTATACTTGAAATTATTTAGCTCGAATAGGGTATTTGACAAGAGTGAAATGAAATTGGTTTTTCATTAACAACAGATAAACATTATAAAAAACAAGAAAAACATCAATATTTTATTTATGTTTGCTGTTTTAAGATTTTTAAATTCATAAAATCCAACAATAAGGACGTTGTTTGATTGTGACGTCACAAGATAGTAAAATAGATAGCTACAAATTCCATAGTAACGGAGCGTTTTTGATGTTTCATAAAAAGAAGCTGATTTGACTTTTGTCGTATTAGTAGAGTGTAGGATGAACGAATGTATTACTCGGCAAAAAATAAATTGCTGTACAACCGAACGATGTCAAAGCTTCCGTCGCGTCTACTCACTTTTATAGTATTACTAGCGACCCGCCCTCGCTTCGCTTCGGTTTATGTGAGTTTTCTGTAACACCCGTACATGAAACAGGATTTTTTATACATATAAACCTTCCTCTTGAAACACTCTATCTATTAATAAAAACCGCATCAAAATCCGTTGCGTAGTTTTAAAGATCTAAGCATACATAGGGACAGACAGCGGAAAGCGACTTTGTTTTATACTATGTAGTGATGATATACTGGAAATAACTGTCAAGAGAAAATTAGTGTGATGTTGATTTGACAGCACTGACAGCACAAAACAAATTGGGACGCCATTAAATTATTCTTAAAGATCGTCCCCACTGAGAGCATCGGCGTCGAATATTCTCACAATATTCTAGTGGTGTGGCCTTTGAGCCGAGCGTTCTTAACCCCCACTCGATGTTCGACGCCGATTGCTCATTACTAGGCATCGGAATTTTTGTCGCACGGTAAGACTATAGCAAGCTATGGAGTCGTCATTTGTAATTAATCTAAACTCTTATTCATATTCATACTCATTTATTTAATTTATCTTAAAATGCCTCTATAGCGGTCGGTCGTGTATATTTATCTTAGTTAAGTAAAAAATATATCTATTAGATTATAAATTCATATTTTGAACTATACACCTGCGAATAGGTAATTCGCCACTAGTGTGGACTAAAACATTCACTTCTGCCGTGTCTTTTGTTTGTTTATAAATTTTCGTAATTAAATCAGTATAAAAATGGTAATTATTTTTTATTGTAATATTTATTTTCCAAATATAACATTAAATAATCGATTCTAAACTCGTCAACGTTGTTACCCTTGATTATAAAAAAAAACCTAAATAACTAAATAAATAAATGAGTATGAATATGAATAAGAGTTTCGATTTATGGCAAATGAGGATTCCATAGCTTGCTATTAGTCTTACCGTGCGACAAAAACTCCGATGCCTACTCATTACACGCGAATGCTCTCAGTCAGTATGGACGCTCCTTAATATATATCGGTATCAACGTTCAAATTTCATGGCACTCGGTAAGGGTAGTAACATAAATAAATACATTTGAATATTTGAATAATAATGTTTAATTATTTTTTTTGTTTTTACACTCATACACTGCGGTAAACTGTAAATATACTAAAAGAGGTTGATATTCTAAATACGTCATAAAACCTCAATACTCATTTCGCATTCGAAAAATAAAACTATGTTAAATTTCCCAACGAATGTCAATTTAACTGTCATGCAAAATAATCTGTAAAGTCAAATAATAGTTTGTCGAAACATTCATAATTCATAAGTTTCATAACTGAAAATTAGCTTTAATGACAAATGCCCAATCAAACTCCGTGTTAGACTGAGATAATGGACTCAACACAATATCCTGATTTTATATTTATTTACATTTTTAGTTCTTTTTTACTTATACAAAATAAAGGTTTAAAATACTAAGTGTATTTGTTTGTATTTGTTTTTCTGCCGACCATACATTGCCATGAAATTTGAACGTTGATTCCGATGTCTACTCCTTAAGAATAACTCTGTTTTATTCCACGCGAAAAGTTGGGGTCAATGACGGAATCTATAATGTTTACGTAACACCTGGCCATAATGTGAGTTTTATCGCACGCTGCGCGCACGGTAAAACTCGCATTGTGGCCAGGTGAAGACGTAAAATTGTGTACTCATCACGGGCAGTAAAAGAAAGCCCTCTATCGCATATTTACAACCCTGGCCTACGGCTCGGGTCTCAAATACCTGCGATTTCGGGCTTTCTTTCTTTTACAGCCCTTGTTAAGTAATGTACTATTATTTCGCATATATCATTTCGCATAAAATCGTTTGTCCTAAAACGGTTTATTAAATTCGACAATGTCAGCCTAAAAGGGTTACGCAAAATAATTTTATGCGAAAAAAAATATGCGTTTCGAAGGGGTCTCGAAAGGTAGCATAGTAACTATTCCGGAATAGGATCACTATTTTTAGAATTATCGTTGGTAAACCGTATAACTGATTAACTTACGATTTATTCTAAGATTAACAATTATTCTCGTTTGGTCGAATCCGCTGTTGTTCCTTCGGTAAATTGAATTAAGTTTTCTTAGATAAAAATATTTTACTGTCGTTCGCGGGATTCTAGTTTACTTTAGACCAAGTTTCAGGGAAAACGGCTCAACGCTTTTGCGCAGAAACTATAAACACTGTATTTTTTTTGTATCTCGTTTCGTTTAAAGCCTGCGACTGAGTTTTAAGCCAGTTCCCGTTATTGGAATGGGCTGAATATTGGCCAGTAATCACGTGATCTACCAGTGACGCGATTGGTTAAAAACGAATCGAATAGAAACGCTTGACTTAAAGCATCTTGGCTGGGCCTCTGCTATACCTATCGTAAAGCCATCTAGTTTGGATACGTTGATTTGGTCTCGATAAACAAAATCATACGTCTCTTTTTTGTCAGAAACTTATTTGTGTAACACGTGTCATATCCCTAGACAGATTGACTCAACTACAAGAGTAATATATGTATATATACCGTTATAAAAGTGTTACCACACTAGGGTGTTAACTGGATTTATACGTGATCCAAATACCTGGTGTACCACACATGCGCGGGGATCGAAAAAGCTTATTTTTCCCTGGAGATCAGAGATAAATCCGGTTATCTGAAATTTAATTAAAACCGAATCCATTTCATTAACGAAAATTCGCGTTTTATACAGGCTTTGTTGCGACTTTGTTATCGAATAACATGCTTTTAATCTGTCAGTTACGTGTATATATTCAGGGGTCTTTACGCTAAACTGTTTTATTACTTGTATTGTATCGCATTGTTTTAACTCATCCGCCTTTATTATCAAGTTAATAACAATAACAATATGAAAAAAGCAGTTTTCACGACTCATATAGATGAATTAGCGAGAGCGTGGAATTGCATTTATAGTGGTTCGCATGAAAAGTAGAATGACGTAAGTATTTCTCCTAATTTAATGAAATTACATACTCTCTCTTATCATATTTCTCTTCTTAACAAGTAAAACATTACTCGGTCTTTTTTTGTTTTGATTCCCTATTATTTAATTCTTCATCTGAGCTGTCAGTGCTGTCACAAGTATTGATAATAAAGCTACACCCTCAAAGCTGCGTTGACTGAACGAGTGATACGCTCAAGAGAATCATCAGTCATCATCATCACCCAACTAACGGCTGAACTCGAAGACATCTGAGAGACCTTCGTTCCTTTTTCAAACATGTGTATGAAAAATCGTTACTAACTACCTAATTGTTAAAATTCGAAAAAGGAATCGAAAATTTTACACATTTCCTTGAGATGTAACCATTAGTTACGATATTTAACAATTTAGTAGTTACACTAATTGTTTAAATTCGAAAAAGGAATTGAAAATTTGACACATTTCCTTGAGATTCCTTAAAATTTTCGATTCCTTTTTCAAATGTTAACAAATAGTTCGTTTGAATACTTAGGAACGACTAAATCGTGGGTATGGCCCTAACTAGTGATGTGCCGTTCTCGAGAATTCTCGAGAATTTTGGAGAATTCTCGACATTCTCCATACAAAAGGAGCGTCGTTTCCGAGAATTCTCGAGAACGGCACATCTCTAGCCGTAACTTACGTAAGACCTACAATGACCTAGAAATTATTAATAAACCTTTGCAAATGTGATCCTTACTTCGCCTATTCAACAAGTAGGTAGTACCTTTATTTAGCACTGATCGAAGCAAGTGTTATAATTGCGAGATTATTTATAGTAAATCATATTTGCGTAAAAGAGGGCCTTTTTAGAGGTGAGGGAGGTGACCTGCGAGTGGGGTTCAAGTAATGTCATCTCTACTTAACTTGGCTATAATGAGAAATACCTGTATTCCGTCGGACTTTCATTTTCAAATATGTCAAACGGTGAGCTCAATATAAAATTTTGGGGGGGCAATTCCTTTGATGTATCAATTTTGGTAAAAATATGTATATTCTAGACAAAATTACGTGATAATAATTTGTGTTTTTTTAGTACTATCAGTAATTTGCAAGTTACATTTGATTGAAATTTTGCACAAAAACGGCCAATTTGTTTTTCCCGAAATATAAGCTGTAGTATTTAAACGTAATTTTATGCAAACAAAGTCGCAGAATACAGCTTATAAAGCTTGAACACGCCAAAACGTGGGCACACAAAATTAGAAATTAAAAACAATGTGAACAATAATTCAAAGATTTTTTTATTGCATTTGGATATAATATTATTGAACGTTTTTACCAATATATACTTTTTTTAATTGTGCTTCGAATATGCCATATTGCGTACCTTACGTCGAATCCGGCTCATCAAGGTTTGCACAGAACTATAAGGGAACTTTTCGTAAGCCCAAGTCCATATTTTTTGCAATTCAGCTACTGATTTAACCTTGTCCGCCTTACTTTTTTAAGATGCCTTTCAAGATGAACCAGTATTCTTCGATCGGCCTTAGTTCAGGACAATTCGGAGGGTTGCACTGTGTAGGTACCACAGCAACAGCATTCTGCTCATACCATTCAGTCACTGCTTTAGAATAGTGGCAGCTCGCAAGATCAGGCCAAAACAATGGTTGTGAACCGTGACTGCGTAAAAAGGGTAATAGACGCTTTTGCAAGCATTCTTTTTTGTAGATATCACCGTTTACAGTGCCTGTTGTGACGAATGACCGACTTCATTTGCCACAACTACAAATAGCTTGCCATAACAGGAACTTTTTTGGAAACTTCGATCTTTTATTAATCTTGCAATTTTCAGGAGCATCTTTACGATTCTTAGAAGTGTAAAATTCTTGCCCCGGTATCTGCTGGAAGTCTGCTTTTATGTACGTTTCATCATCCATTAAAAAGCATTGAAATTTTGTTAAAAATCATTGTACAATTTTCGTGCCCTTCGTTTTGCAGATAAGTTCTGCTTAGCATCGCGATTGGGTGCAGCTTGAGCCTTGAATGATTTCAATCCAGCTCTTGACTTGACTTTCTTTACATAAGACTGCGACATTTGTACCTTTTTTGCGACATCACGTGATGATAACTTCGGATTCGCTGTAAAAAGCTGCAAGATACGGGCTTCTTTTTTTTTGTCCTTTACTCCTTGTTTTCCACCACTACCCGACTTCCGTTTTACTGTCAAACGTTCTTGGATTTTTTTTAAAACCGAACATACTGTGGATTGTGGATATTTTAATAGTTTTGATAGTGCTCTATAGCTTAAATGGGGTTTTTCTGAATGTTTGAGCAAAATCAATTCACGTTGCTGGTGTTCGGAACTCGCCATCGTGAAAACAAATGAATGAAGTGGTACACTGTCATAATATTTTTTGTTTATCATACCATAGAGTTTATAGTTATAGCACTAAATAATTTCTATACTATGTAAATAAAAAAATATAAATACTTATACATGCCCACGTTTTGGCGTGTTCAAGCTTTAACTAGTGTTTAGATTCTTCATAATATAATTTTTTACATTATACGCGTATTTTAATGATCGTAATAAGGAGGCCTGTATCAATTACCCCTGTTTACTCAAGATAAATTAAAAATGCCTTAAATAATCATGCTGGTACTTTAAGAAATGCGATACCTCTGCTGTTAAAAATATTATAAACTTACGCAATCTTCTTTTACGCTCACGATATTACATGCCATTATACATTAATGAACAAAATAACGAGTGTGTTGCAACCAGACCTAGGAATATACGGGGCAAAACTAAATGACAGCTAGGGATTGCCTATATCGATAAACTTAATTATCGATGCGTTTCCCATATACTAGTGATCGCACCAAGTTTTGATTGTAAAAATAGTTAATTTTTTAAAGTATGCAAATTAAACAAAATAGCAACATAATTCCGGTCATTCTTTATTATAAAACGATTTATAACCTTCACTCATCATCGTCATATTATTTTTACTCCTAACCAATTGTAGTCGTTTATTTTAACAATAGTTAATGGGACAGTCATTCTGAAATACACAATAAGGAAAAAATATATTATGATGACGAGTGAAGGTTAAAAAATCCTTTTAAAATAAAGAATAACCAGAATTATTTTGCTATTTTGTTTCATTGCATACTTTCAATAAAAAAATATTTTTACAAACAAAACTTGGAGCGATCACTTGTATATGGGAAAAGCATCGATAATTGAGTTTATTGCAATCCCTAGCTGTCATTTGATTTTGCCCCGAATATTCCTAGGTCTGGTTGCAACCCTTGTTGCAACTCAGCGGGGCCTTTATTCTAAGCGGTAGAAACCATGTCGACTTTGATCTGTTATCATCTTTTGCGGGTGGTAGGACCTTGTGCAAGGTCCGTCCGGATCGCTACCACCATCTTATCCATTAACCTACCGCCAAACAGCAGTGTTCGCATTGTTGTGTTCCGGTTTGGGGATAAGACAGCCGGTGAAATGACTAGCATAGAGGCATTCCATCTTAGCCTCAGGGTTGGCAACGCATTTGCAGTCTTAGGATTGCATTGCAGTCTTGTGATTGCGAATGTCTATGGGCCACAGTTTCCACTTACCATCAGGTGGTCTGTGTGCTAGTTTGTCTACTCGATGCCATAAAAAAAAAAAAAAAAAACTTGTTTTTAACTCGGCCGCCATTACTCTCAAGGTCAAGTGAATAAGAGCAATTAAAACGTTAACAATATGATAACAATTCAAGGACGATATGGTTTTCACTGCCTGGAATCTCGGCCCGGGTATGTTGTGCAACCTTCATAATATTTTACAGGTGTCCCCTTGTTCAACGATCGACACTAATTTCATTGAACGTATTCTGAAACCGCAATTAGTTTGGGACTGGAATAGCTGTCAATTCATATGTACTTTGACGTACGTATATGGTGAAACTGTCACCTCTAATCCCTTTCTAATGGCGGCTAGATAATATCACTTCGCAGAATTTTCGTTTCATAGAAAGCTTTTTTCTCTTGAACCAGTGTTGATTTAAAGTTATCTTAAATATAAGATAAGGTAAGATAATTTTACTGTCAATAACTGTGTACAAATATTGTTGTGTAATATACAGCGTATGGAATTAACAGCTTACCCATTTCGAGCGTAGAAAAATATTCATTCAAGTTGTAAAAACATTTAGTTATTAGCCATTCCTTAAGTTCCTTTTTAACCTTTGCACGATTTATTGCTTTAATACATTTCGGTAAATGATTGAATATTTTAATCCCAGTCACATAAGTACTCTTTTTCAGAATATGGCTAAACTATACGTAAGTGTTTGTAATTTTTTTCTTAGAGACTGATATTTTATTAAAATAGTCATTACCATCACATACACAATTCCCCTTCTCTGTAAGAGCATCAGATAGTGTAATTAAGTTAGAAAAACTCTCTCATTGGCATGGTGACCGCGGTACCCGGAACCTTACGATCACTACGACCCCCTAAGCCAACTAGGCCACCGACGCTCATAAAACAATGTCTCAATGTCATCTAGTTTGATTCATTATACGATTTGATTTATAATAACGTGACACTGGTCCTTTTTGCCAATTGTACCACGTGAGGCAATTTCATAATAAATTATTGTTTTGTTGGCTTTAACCGCTACATCAATCCATATTAACCGAGGGCGTGATTGATTGCTTTACCGATACGAAGCTCTTGCCAGCCTGTGAAACTGCCTGAAAAGTTTTCGAAAGCGCTCTATATGTATATATTGCTTCCAAAGTGCCACTTTGTTCTTTGCCTCCATTCACAAACGCTTTACGCTTTCTTGTCACTGCTGTCAGCGCTGATTTCCTTTGTGCTTTACGTCCGCAGCAAACACTTTTTTCAGTTGAACAAAGACCATATTTCGTTTCCAATCAAAACTTCTCCTTCTTTATTTATTAATGGCGCTCCTCCGCGATATTCCAATTCTAAAATACATCTTTTCATGTCTCATACTCTAAAAGTAGGCCATTGTTTATCTTAGAAGCGGGTTGAAAGTTACACAT
The DNA here is from genome assembly GCA_963966035.1 of Acleris laterana. NCBI lineage: Eukaryota > Metazoa > Arthropoda > Insecta > Lepidoptera > Tortricidae > Acleris > Acleris laterana. The sequence goes on along the minus strand of OZ014454.1, from coordinate 12,096,095 downwards.
GTCCACCCTAAAGAAGAAAAGTATTGCATGTTAAAATAAAGTACCAGGAGCGCAGCGGTAATTAGGAGGCGCAGCGCAACTTAGATCACAGGCAGTGCGGCGCACCGGCGGACGGCGGGCGGGCGCACACGACACAGCGCGGATGTCTCCCACACGTCACAGCAATGTACTTTTAATATTTATGCACTCCTAGTATTTGACGTTGTAATTTTTCATAATCGAAATGAAAAGTATAGCGTTTAATCCGGGTGAAAGTATCAATTGCACCCTCGAACTATAGGATATATCTCGGGCTGCAATTGAACACTTTCGTCCCTTGGTTAACAATCTACTATTCAATCGCCCATCGGGGAGGCCCGAAGGTTGCCGGAAGAATCAAAGTCAAATCTTGCATTGCAAAACATTTATTTGTATCAAATGATATGACTAAGGACCGGCAAATATACATCGAAGCGCAGTGCAAAGAAGTTTTCGCTACCAAAGCATATTTGTCTTTGGATATGGTGCTCAACGCCTTTGGCTAAAGCCGTACATACCTTGTGCAGTCGGGTAAAAATTAAGTATGGAGGCGGGACTTTCTGACTAGAAAAAAAATATTTCTTATAGCAGATGTTGTTTTAAATAAGTTTCGATTTTGAGAAGCTTTCTACTGAATTACTTAACTATTAAAGCACAGGTGCGTTACTATAATTACAAAAACCTAATTTATGATTCAAAATGGATATTTCATTTTAACTCGAAAATTTCTTATTAAATCAAGACAAAAGACTTTCCTGTCACATGATTCATTATAGCTAGAATTATTAATTAAATATTCGCTGCTTGTTATAAAATGCCAGTTGGTCTTTTTAATATTTAAATGCGTCTGAGAAACTTCTTTGATAGGTAAGTAATATTTACAAATTGGATTTCTGATCCAGGGCTTTGGAAAGAGTAATTGTTTAAATGGATTGCAGACCAATCGATTTTAACGAAGTCTTTGAAGGTTTTATATTTAAAATGTAATAGTTATTCGTTACCTGAGGCTGCAAAGTTGTTATTTGGTGTTCAGGGTATATACTATTGAATCCAGAGCAAACAAAGGATCCTAAAATCAGCGGTTTTTGTGAAATAAGCTTTCTAAAGTTCAAGTTAAGGGTACAAGTTTAGTATTTATTTTGTTTGTTTTTATGAGTCAATGTTTCAACAACAACAATTACACTGTAATTACAATGTATTTACAGGAATATACAGCGTTTATAATGCAAAAATACTCCATTTATACAATTTTATAACAAGTTAAGTTGACTTAACTCGTTTCTCTTTTTTACTAGGACGTTTTGAAAGCTCTTACGAGTACTTGACAGTAATGGCGGCCGAGTAATACCATACGTTAAAAGCAATATTGTATAATAAAGGCCTTACAAATGTCTAACAATAAGGTATTCCATCTGAATAGTCTTGAGATTCCTAATGCTATGCCCCTTGAAACTGCTTACCAAGTGTTGGTTTGGCTTCCTCATACCGTGAAGTATAAACACTGTGTACTTCTTCATTGCCCTTAATTTATCAAGGGGTGTTATCTTCCTGACCGTTTAATTAACTGCGGAATCGATTTGTAATTGAGTCTGTCGCGGCGGGAGCCTCGTTTCCCCTTGCAGCCAATAAGTGCAGGGAAACAGTCTCAAGGTCACTTAGCAACGACTGTAGCTGCCAAGCGCTGTAGCGAGTTCAGGTGAATTTCGCAGCGGCGAGTTTAATTAGTCCCGTGAGAGCGAACAAAACACATTTTAGCGCGCGCATTCTCAATTTGGCAGCCTTATACGTCCGATATCATCGACAGAATCCATGCTGCCTCATTGTCAGTGATCGGAATAAGTAGTGCAATTTCACGGGATTTCGGTGCGTAAGCTTAGTATGGATATAACTTGCAATCCCGGATTTTCACTTAGAAAAGTTTTAAAGTTTGTGTTTGGTTTAAAATAAATATCAGGGGACATTACACAAATTGACCTAGCCCAAAAAGGTCAAAAAAGTTATTTATTTACAATTTTGACAATTATTATACTGCTAGTACAAAGTTGGTATTGACGAAATTATGTAGACACTTTAATTTTGACATTCTTGCAAACAATAAACCTTTTTCAATAATTATCTTATTATTTATAAAAATACGAATCCCGGAATCCCGGGTCTTATCCATATTATTTATAATGTTTGAGGTCATTCACCCGAAATTGCACTACCTATTCCGATCACTGCTCATTGTAAATGCACGCGCTTAATATTGTTTTGTTCACTCTGACGGGACTACTTAAACTCGCCGCTTGGAAATTCACTCGTTCGTCCGTCCGTCGTTGTTGAGAGAATCACACCCCTGTAGCTCGAGCACGATCTTACAGGCTCTGTTACTCTACATACAACGATTGTCACTTTCAAGTGGTTTACCAATATCAGTCTAGAGAGTATTCATTGATCTCTCTATTACGAGTAACGCGGTCAATAGGTACCGTAAAACTACACAACTATGGTCCTAGCCTGTAACAATAGTCCAATTTTCCTCATGACATTAATCTAAAGTATGATACCTTACGTCTATTATTGCTGGGTATATGTACTGTTTAGCCTAAAATCGGAGGCTCTAAACTCAAGCTAGAGCTAAAGCTATTATATTTTTAGAATAATGTGATAAGTAAAATTGGACTATTATTGTAGGCCAGGACCACAGTTGTGTAGTTTTACGGTATACAGAGTGCAAAAGTACAGTCAAAGTCATACACGCCCCTACGCCACTGTAATAATATCTATGTTTACATATATTCGGCGCGATGGCCATATAGATATTAATGCTTATGATTGTACGTAAGTACCTACACGTACTCATGTCATGTGTATGTTATGTGAGCCAATCAATAAATAAATAAAATAAAATAAATACACGTATAAAATTATAGATAAATAAACACACCATATTGTTTACCTACTTAAATTTGGAGAAAAATAACTTTTTTAAAGGACCTCTTTGGTATTTAGTGCAAATCGAATTAAAAACATAAAATGGCATCATAACATTATTATAAAGCTATAAAATAGCTCCCAGTTCCCCGATGACGAAGAAAAGGCGTATATGAAATCGATGCAGACACTTTGATATACGTAATTAAATTCAGTGGGCCCGCGGTGCTCCTTTATCGAAACCGAAACCGAAACCTTTTGATCTGAGAAAACAAATTGACTTCCTGAAATTTAGGGTCATGCTGTATAACATATACGTTAAACGTATACGTTATACGTCCGTCACTTACGTAGGCAGAGGGTAGATTATTCGTAGATAGGAGTTTTTAGTTCAATATTGACTTAACTTCAAAACAATTAACTCTAGACCCCCCCCCCCCCCCCCCGTTTGGTTGCTGGATTAGAATAGTGCCACTCCGTATCTTTCCGTGGATGACTTCCCGTAAAAGCCAAGGTAATAAAGGCGTATAGTACTGTTAGGCGATGGGCTTGCAACCTGTCACTAATACACTGGTAAACATCTTAGCCTAAGTGTGCAAAATATGGTTACAGAATTATCAAAAAGTTTTTAGAGTTGTTGGAAATTCTGTAGCTCTGCCTACCCCACTCTGGGAATAAAGGCGTGAGTTTATGTGTGTATGTGATTATTTAATATATCAGTATAATACTCTAGTGACTCCTCTGGCTCTCTATTATGTTACCTAACAATAGATTTCGGAACAGAGGAGATAATATTCAATACACCCATAGTCTTAACTAATACTTATTTCCGAGGGATTCATCTTAACCCGCTCGCAGCCCTGGAGTACTAATTCCTGTTAACCCTTATCATGTTTATAATACGTCATAATCTACCCCGGTTCATTGGCTCGGGAGATAATTTGATACGCGTTTACAGCAGCGAGCTCATCAGGAAATTGATTAACAGAATTAATGCCCTGTTCATGAGAGATCTGAGCTTAAGGGCTGTGTGGGGTGTGGCTTAAGGGCTGGAGATAGTGCCGACTTTTATGGAAGAGTACATTAAATAATGTAAACTGAAATGTAGATTGCCCCAAGTTGCTTGGTAAACTAACTGTCCTTTAAGACTCCGACTAGACTGCAAAGACAGTTACCCGAGGGGCTATTGGTTAACGTACTGGCAATCGCAATGGTTTTCATTTTGAAAATCGAAGGCTTGTCTTCATACAAAATGAAAACAATTGTTCCGCTTTGAAGCCAATTGAGATTTTACCTTTAGCGTCTTCCAAGAATTTATAGACAGAACAGCTTTTTTATTCGTGCAGCCAGAAAATAATGGCATAGGGGTTTGACATTGATATATTTAATACAAACTTATTATCCATAAGGCTCAAAATAACCAAAAAATGCTTTGAGTAATTATTATGAATATTATTAAAATCGGCTGGATTGCGTTAAAAAATAATAATAATATTAATAATGTATGTATAACGGTTTTTCGTATTATTTGATTTCGAAGACTTTTTTGTATAATTGCGTCTCTGTGTGGTGTAAACCACTAACAATAGTGTAAGGAGTAACCTTAGCGTGTACCTTGTGATTAAAAAAAAAAGCGCTCTTTTACACGTCGGTAATATATCGGTGAGAACCAGTAATTACCTCTTAAAACCTAATTTTAAGTTTCTTTTTTTATACTTAGCTGTTGGTTTTCTATAAATAAATCAATAAATAAATAAACATACACGTTGTACTCTTCTTCGTTGCATCTCAATGAGGACATGCTATCTCGGGAGATGATTTGCCTACAGTAAAGGTATTCGCTCCGGGATTAGATGCAAATTGATTGCGAGTTTCCATGCTCTAGTTTCAACCCAATACGGTAATTATGTAGAGAGGCATCTTGGTCCCCAGGGTAAGCAAGTCTTAGGATTGATGTCGTGAGATCGTATTCTTGATCATTCAAATGTCTATGGGTCACAGATCCCGTTCCAGGTGGCTTATGTGCTCGTGTGCTGTCTGCTTGCCTAAAAAGTAGTTTTTATTTTTTATTTAGGCTTGGAAAATTAACATACCTATACACATACATAAGTTCACGCCTTTATTCCCAGAGTGGGGTAGGCAGAGCTACAGAATTACTAGCAACTCTAAAAACTTGTTAATAATTCTGTAACCACATTTTGCACAATTAGGCTAAGATATTTACCAGTGTATTAGTGACAGGTTGCAAGCCTATCGCCTAACAGTACTACACAGCCTTTATTCCCTTAGTCATCTCTTACGACATCCACGAGAGGACATGGAGTGGCACTATACTTACCCGGCAACCACACAGAATAAATTGATCCTGAAATGGATTTTACAACACTGAATTATACATTACCTTTACCAAGTTTATACTTATTCTATTAACTATAATCCCATGAGGCATATAGAAAAATAACATCAATAAAAGTGACGATCAAAAGGTACACAAGGTGTTTGAAACATGAAGCCAGCCAATTTCCTTTCCATTTACTCGACGTACAGTCACTGAAACACGCCAATAATTCTTCTTTGTTGTTACACTCTTGTCAGAGTGGTCGTGGTAATCACTCTAGGTTTGGTAACCCACTTCACTATTCGACACCATTCTTCTCGGGTGGTGCAAACGAGCACGTGGTCAAATGCTGCTTTCACCTGGGTAGTGATTCTCTCAACAACGACGGTCGGACGGACGAACGAGTGAATGTCCAAGCGGCGAATTTAAGTAGTCCCGTCAGTGCGAACAAAACATATTTTAGCGCGTGCATTTTCAATTTAGCAGCATGGATCGAACGTATAAGGCTGCTTAATTGAAAATGCACGCGCTAAAATGTGTTTTGTTCGCTCTGACGGGACTACTTAAACTCGCCGCTGTGATTTCGCTCGTCCGTCCGACCGTCCGTTGTTTTTGAGAGAATAACACCCCCAGGCCTCTATACATAACATATAGAGGTATTATTTTTAAACTCGGTCGCCATCACGATTCGTAACGTAACGTGAGTTTCTAGTAAATAAGAGCTATCTTAACGTTAACAATATGATAACATGTAAAAAGTAATATGGTTTTACCAAGTATAATAGAGCCCCTGTATAGAGCCACATGTAGGAGCTATCTAACTTATAACTTAATATTTCTTTTTCTTCTCGCGTACTATCGTTAATGGTATATTGTATGATATTCTGATGAATATCGTCTATAGTGTAACCAAAGCGTAAAAACAATTCTATACAGAGCGTTGCCATGGTAATAAGAGTTCTATAATAATTATTATAGAATTGTTATTACCATAAGCTCGCAAGCTCACGTTCTAACCTCGGCACTCGTACCTTAAGAAGTTTCATTATGTACCAGTTACATAAATAACTATTATGCCCTGTGTCTTACTTCACTTGCCCTTTACATACTTTATTAAAACACCATTTAAAAGAAAACAAAACAAATATTTAATATTAAAAAGTAACGATAACTTTTGTACAAATGTTTCACAACCAATCTCTTACCCTTTTATACGTGACTAATATTTTTCTGCTCTACGTTAAATCTAGACGTCAGTGGAAGGCAATTCTATTGTTAAAAATACGAGTAACTTATTGAGAAAATATTTTCTTATACCATATTTACACGTTCAGCCACTTTAAACCACTCTTGTGGCCAGAGCGGGCACTGACCGGAGCCCTAAGAGAGTTGTTGAAAAATCTGGTCGTGCGTGTCGGACTTGCGCACCGAGTGTTCTGTACCACAGCACAGTAGAGATTATTATATTACGATATCGAATCGTATACGCGCAAGGTCAACCCAACCCAGTTGACCATTTTTTAGTATTTGTAGTTTTTCTTCAGGGTGTGTAAAATAATCACACCGAATTGGACGCTTGTATGTTTTGCCGTTTTTACAACACAACAAAAGTAAAAAAATATTGAAAAAAAAGGGTTTCTTGTAAGGGTTCCTTTAATATTTCAATTTCTTTAAATTTTTATACTGGTCAGTAAATCCACCGAAATAACACATTTGCTGAAAAAAAACAGCCTGCTACCTAGATATCTATTACGTTACGGTTCAAAAGATACGATTTAAAGTTAGGACGGACAGAGAGTGGAGCAATATAAATAGGGTCCCTTCGGGCATGGAACCCTAAAACCGGACTTGTAGTGTACAGTTAACATCAAAAGTAGATCCTTTACCCTGCATAGCATTGTTGAGTTCCGATGTTGAAGACACCCGGTGAAATTAGTAGCATAGCGACGTTCCCTCTTAGTCCTCAGAGTTGAGAACGCATTTAAGGTCTTAGCATTGCTGTCTTTAGATTATAGTCTTGAGAATGCAAACGTCTATGAGTCACAGATCCCACTTACCATCAGAGGGACCAGACAAGATGCATTACGCTAACTATCGTTCCTATTCGTTTAGTTTTTAAACCAATCGCGTCACTGGCACATCACGTGACTTTTCGTATCACGTCATCTACCAGTGACGCGATTGGTTTAAAAACTTAACGAAGAGAAACGCTAGCTAGCGTAGTGCATCTTGTCTGGACCCTCAGGTGGCCTGTGCGCTCGCTTGCTTTCAGTAAGTATGCCGTAACTTTTGGTTTTTAATCGGTCTTAAAGTTTATTTCCTACTAAATTAGGATATAAATTATACGCCGTACTATATTTTGGGTAAATTATGTCATGCCAATTGATACATTAAACAGATAAATAGCATACTTATCGAAAATTAACCGTTAAATATTTGTTAACCAACAGTTGGTCAGATCATTCAGTTGCGAAAACGTTGCATAAAGTTGTTTTGCTAAATAATAATTGCCGACGTGAAAATATGATATAATTTGTTTGGTAAGCGATATTTTGTGATACAATTTTAACCGGTTCATTAGCAATAGTTATTTGTTATTCAAGGGGAAGTTATATTTTACCTGCGAGTGTAATAGCGAAAGTATTCTATGATTGACCACGAGCGAAGCGAGTGGTTCAAAAAAGGAATCCTGAGCGTAGCGAGTGTTTCAACACACGAGACGTAAAATAACTTTTCACCCGTGTATAACTCAAAACTTTTCACCTCACTACAGCGAGGGAAATAAGAAAAACATGCGGATATTTAATTTAAATGAAAAGTCTTCTTTTAAGTCTTGAGTTTTTTTTAAATATTTGCACATCGACTTACTTGGACTGTCATAACATTTTATCCGTTTTTACAACAAGAATGAAGGTTAATGTTGAATGCTGATATTTATGAATTAAAACAAAGTTGTAAGAATGTATTTGGTGTTTTTTACTTGATGCAATTCATTAATAATGTTAAAAATTCAGCACTTTTAACGTTTTACGTTTTGTTAGCTATCAAATATTACTAAAGCTGCCTTCAAATGTCAAAACTCTTTCTTCACATGTGGATAAAAAGCGATTTTCGCAATAGATATCAAACAAACAAAAAGGTCTTTCCGAGCTAATGAGATGAAAACCAATTTAGGGCAAAGTATAAAAAATCTATAAGTTTATTGAGTTTCGGGTTGAGGTAATTATTTTGTTCTGTAATGAAGTTATGAATCACTTTCGAATCCTGTTTGATGAAAAAGAGTGAAAGCAGTGAAAGATCAGTCAAGTTAGAACTCTCGCACCAAGGGTTCCGTACCGCCGCATAATGGGTACTTATTGTTATATTGCAATTTGAATTCGATTTCAAATCAAATCAGCGCGCGCGCTGCTCACGCTTGATCGGTGTTTAGTATTTGTGGTTCATCTTTAAGACTGCGCCGAGCGTACGCCGGATGTACAGTGGCGCCCTTATTACTTTTATTGTGTTTTCTAGTAAACTAAAGTATTTTCTTGAAATTGGACGAAATGTTTTTGTACTACAAATGAAAACACAACTTATAGGGTATATCATATAGTTTAATAACAATTCACCTTTGAGTTATCAACTTAACGGTAAAAGTGGCCACCTTTTCCCGTTAAGCTGACTACTCAAAGGGTAATTGTTATAAAAGTTTGTAACGTATCCCATAAATTGTGTTTTTACTTACACTACAAAAACATTTCGTCTGATTCCAAGGAAATTCTTTAGTTAATTAGAAAACACAATAATAGTAGTGAGGGCGCCACTGCACGCTCGACGTTGGGTCGGCGCAGTCTTAAGGATTAAAAACCACTTGTGAAATAGGCGATGGGTAGGTAATCATGATCATGATAGGCAATCATACCAAATTAGATGTTTGATGTTTGTATGTATGTTGTTTGTATTTTGTATGTATGTTGTATGTTTTACCGTTTTTAGGAAATAAAAATGAAAATAGGTACGAGTACATTGAAATAAAATCACGTGTAGTTTTTTTTTTGTTTTTTTTAAAGCATAGAGAAGACAAACGAGCACACAGGCCACCTGATGGTAAGTGGAAACTGTGACCCATAGACATTCGCATTCACAAGACTGCAATGTAATCCTAAGACTGCAAATGCGTTGCCAACCTTGAGGACTAAGATGGAATGCCTCTATGCTAGTCATTCCACCGGCTGTTTTATCCCCAATCCGGAACACAACAATGCGAACACTGCTGTTTGGCGGTAGGTTAATGGATAAGATGGTGGTAGCGATCCGGACGGACCCTGCACAAGGTCCTACCACCGCCCATTATGGCATTGTGGTATGGTCCCATTTATTTTTTCACTATTTTATGTTATGAAATCCGCCGTAGTAACACATATTCTGAAAAAAAAACCACTACTATTACGGTTCAAAGATACAGCTCTTTATAGTTGGCTGGACGGACGGATAGCGTAGCCAAATTAATATAGGGTCCCATTGGCCCCCTTCTGGTACGGAAACCTTAAAAATGTCTAACGGGGGATTGTAGACTATTTCTTGCACAGATTTGTTAGATTGGAATATTACAAGTGAAATAATATTAAAACTGAAAGTGTTCGTTGACTTATTTGGTGTTCTTTCCAAGTAGTAGTCTAATCTTGAATAATTAAGAGTCTGAACTATATAATGGACTTATTTCAGATTTGGTTTATTAAATATGCTTTTCTGAGTGCTAAAGTCGAACTAGCATCACTTAATTCTTAATTATTAACTAAAGTTAAGTAAAGGCAAGACTTGTTAGATTATTTAATAGAAACTGTGGCGAAGGTAGACACGTTATAAATATTTTTAAATGTAGTAGGTACCTTCTTATCCAAGGACTGATTAGCGGTAGAGCATTAATAGCAAGTGTTCTTAATATTCAATCTGTACTTCGTGGTAAAACCCGACGGAGATGCGGTTAGTCTAATTGGCAGGGCTGTATATCAATTAACAGTTCTAAATGCCGATTTAACTATGAAAACTAAATACTATTTACGTTTTAACTACGGGATCCTGCCGATTTGCCAAAATAATTTTGGTAAAATTTCATTACCCGAACAAATTTTCGCAACTGTTTTTTTGCCAATGCAATCTTTGGCATAACTATAATACGCTAATTTTCATTTCGTCAAATTTTCATTAAGCAGAGTTTAACTTCGGATACAGACATTTAGGTATTTGGTCTTTTGGCAAATGCTTTATTAAGGCATTTAGGCGACTTTCTCTGAAAAAAGTTTAAAGTTTAAGTAATAATTTTGAACAACAGTAAGAATTTACTACCGAATAGTTGGCAGGTAAGTAGGTTAGGTTAGGTTAGAACTTTGATCCCCCAAGAAAAACGAACTGCTACAAGAACAGTAGGTTAGGTTAGGTTAGAAATAACTGGTAGTTTTACTAAATGAAATTTAGTTAAACTACCAGTTGGTAAGCGAGTCAATGACTAAACATTCATGTGCCAAACATGACGTTTACGTAACTATTATTTGTGAATAGTTAATTTGGCAAACAATTATTTTGCAAATGAAATTTTACAAAAAATTTGGGAATTGATAATTCGTCAAACATAATTTGATAAAACAAAGGTGACCCTTTAACTACCTATCAAAAACCAATGAAAAGGTTTTAAAGATGGTAAACGAGAGAACACATATTATTTTAGAAACCATAGAATGTAGAAGAAGAAAGATGATGGGACACCTGGCACCTATTTCACTATGCTGACTATGACAGATGACAGGTGACATTTCAGTGTACATGGCGCAGCTATTATAAATTCCAGTGATGTATGAGCGTATTAACTTTGCGATGTAAACCAAATTGTCACCTGTCGCGTGTCATTGTCAAGATGGTGAAATAAAGGGCTGATACGGTACGACAGTTTTTTTTAGCCTTTTGGAGCATAAAGTTGAGAAAAAAAGAGAAAGAGAAAGACCTATACTTATGTCTTAGGCCAATGCTGCAATGGCCAGTTATCAGGTCAAAAATGACAGTGTTCTATGGTTTGACGTTTACTTTGACGTATCTTGTGACGGGCCTCTCAGCCAAGATGAGTTTATTAATACAGCCCTAAGTAAGGCTACTAAGTACAGCTCCTTAACGACCTCTGTTGCGGTACAGAATCATACTTAGCACTAATGGCTCTGAAAATTAGATCGAATATAGAAAAGCTTTCTATATAATGAAACTTATTGCATAAGGGGATTCGTTACGTTACGTAATATTACATTATTGCCTAGGCCTGGAAACTAGGCCTGACCAGGTGGTTGGTGGGCCGAGCCTTAGCGAGGCCTGTTAAAAGCCGAGTCAGGCAATCTCCGTTTCCGCTGAGGCATATAATGCTTTTCCCAAACAATGCGAGGAAATAATACAAATACGCAATTATAAGTAGGTATTTGTGAGAAACCTTCGACAAATCCAGCGAGTCTTTTTTTAAATACAAGTATTAAATATAGTTTCATTCCGATGAGGGTGTTAATAGGATGCTATTATCAGGAGTTCAGAACCTGTAAGGGGTCTGCTCCGAAGAGGGCTGGCCTCAAGATCACACAGATGTTTCACGACAATGGGCCGCCGCCGCCGCAGGCAGTCTTCCTTTATCAAAATAAAAGCCATCCCTTCAAAGCATGTTTGAGAAAAAACGGTTAGTTAGCATTGACTCTACCTACAGGACTGACCACGACGACCGCAGCAGTAGTAAAAGCGGCGGCGGTAACGAGGGTGACCACACGGCTAGAACATTGTATGGAAATCGCCTCATCGCCCGTGTATAAATCTCTATGCATTTGTTTGTTACCGCTTGCCGCTTGTCGCTGTTAAAATCGTGGCCCAACCGTGCAAAAAGGCAGTGCAGGTGAATAGAAAAAAAACGCGCACGGTCGTAACCCGCCTAAAACGTAGACACTGAGACGAATCTTGTATGTGTCAGTAAAACGACTAAGTCCTGACATCTCATTTAAATCCGCAACGGAATAACACCCGTAAGCTCGAATATCGTCGACTAAGCTCGTTACGGCGAAGCTGCGGTCGTTTGAAACGTCTTAAATTATGCGAAAACCCTTACACCGAGAACCGATCAAATCACGTTTAAATAGTCCTCATATTCGGGTTGAATTACTACATTTGATTACTCTTTGATTGAATATTTATGGATTTCATGTTTAAAATGTAGTAGGTAGCGCTGTTTTAAATTAAAACTATATACTAGAATAGGTTAAAAGACTTAATTAAAGCCCTTTTTGGATGTACTTAGTTGTATCGTCGATATTCTATATTTGAAATTTGTCATGCAAAACGGCTTAAGTTTTTAATCTATAGACGACTGAACCAAGGCGATATGTCATGTTAAACAAATAAGTGTGTAAATGCATAATGAAATAAAAGTAAAAATGAAAAACCTCCAAGATAAAAAGAGATGTTTTATCGCGATGCCAATTAGCGATCTCCGCATATCCGCGGCGTTAACACAGTCTGTCGACAATATTATACGGATCAAAGTTTAGCTGCCTACTTCGTTACCACAATATTTCTCTTCTAAATATTTTTTGGGCAAAAGGGGCGTTAATATTATGTTAACATCTTATACAAACATATATTGTAATTTTTGTCATGAAAATAAACTGGACTTAACTAGACTATATTAAGTTTGTACTGGGGGGTTATTATGACGTAACTTTGCAGTTCTGTTTACGCTGAGAGAACAGAGCACACATACATACATACATACATATAGGTTACATAGCTCTGTCTTTTACGCTCGCCGTAAAATTAACTGCGTAGTCATGTCATAATAAAGCGACTATATTTGAAAGTCAATGTAAAATACACTATAAATAAAATTCACTAAAATCTTTGAACTCCCGATAACAACGCAAAAGAGCACCCTTATTAAAATCTAAAAAGAAGTATTCTTTTAAGTGCCAATTACAGCCCAATTAGCAGAAACCGAACAACAACTCCTTTGTTGCAGGCTTATAATGGAACTGCCGTGAACTTCAGACATGGATGAAAAAGTGTCAGGTACCGGGGGCGCCTCGCAGCGGAACTGGACGCATTGGAACGCTAGCGATGAGCTGCCCCTGGAGATGAGGTTCAACCATGGACACATGGTGTCCATCACGGTGTACAGTGTGCTGATGGTGGTGTCGGCCACCGGGAACCTCACAGTGCTGTCACAGCTGGTGCAGAGGAGGCGGGCTGGCCGCGCCAGTCGGCTGGATGTACTGCTGATGCATTTAGCTGTTGCAGACCTTATGGTAAGGTTATAATGATAAGTTTAATTTCAAATTATTATAATGTAGATGCTCATTTTCGATAAGGAAACCTTTCGTCTGAGTTGGTTTAGGGTTCTGACTGTACCGTCGTATGTGTGTTATAAGGATCCGTACAAAAGTGATTTAATCGTTTTATTTAAATATGGGTTTTCCTAGTTTGAACATAGGGTTCTAAATTTCTTGTAGAAAATCGTAAAAATTCAATCTTCTATAGATAATATTCAGTTGGTCGAAACCAAATGCAAGAGAGCGTTTAAACTCGGTCACGTCACGTGACACTGCCCAAGTAACACGTAACCTATATATTAACCAAAGTGGATATGGATTTATGTCCAAAAGTCTGAATAACACTTTTAATTGGCATCGGCAAAGATAAAATAGTTTTTAATAGCATTTGGTTCGTTTCGAAATGCTTAAAGCTATACTATACTCTTAAATAAAGATTAAACTCCTACCAAAGCATCAGGTATTTATAATATACAGCAACTTAAATAGCTTTTACACTTCCACAAAGGTTAAACTCTTATAATAGTAATTTGAAAAGCCCAATACATTAAATAAGCATTAACGAAATATTTTATCCTGCACAGAGCTGTAGTGGCAATTTTTTAAGATCAAAAACTTTTTAATGATCTGTGTTTGTGTTCATTTAATGCTAGTCCTATAGTAACATTCACTAAACAGTTGATAAAATCTTAACTCCGTTTTCTTCATAATCTGTTTCTTCAATAAAGCTTTTAGTCGTATATTGATATAAAGAAATGTATTTTTATTATTGCAAGGAATAATTACATCGTAATTCAATTTTGCGAGTGGTTATTTTAGTAACATACCTATAATCGTGAATTTGTGTGCGTGCGTGTTATATTTTGTCGCCATGGATAAAAACGATTGGAAAAAAACTAATAATGCTAATAAAGTTTTACCAAATGATTTGCGATACCCTAATAAACACGATAGAAACTAATCACTATGGTGTATAATGGCAGCAAACATTATAATGTTCTTATGAAGTGTTGCAATATACCTGAATACTATTATTGAGTGTCTTATACTTTGGTAAACAGGCCCAAAGTATTTTGGTTAGCTATATTAAGATTAACAGCATTATTATACTTTCGTTGAATGCGTAAAGCATTTATATTATCTGACGCCATTTGCTTTCTGTTTCCCCTTGTTACGGAATCAATTAAAATGATTAAAAGTGACTAAATTCTGATTAAAAGAGCACTTTCTATAATTTTACTTTATGCGCGGTGCCTATAAAATCAACTCTATTCATTAAAATTAAGCTAAGAGCTTATAATTTTACAAAACATATTAAGAGTCGATTATAATTTTCTATATTTTTTGTGATAAAAAGCATTGTCACGAGGGCGCGTGGAAATATTACCACAAAACGTAACATGTTTTCTCAGTAAACTGACATCCGCAGCTGAATTTCACTTGCCATTCAATATTATTTTTCACAATTATTTACAATACTCGCGAATCTTCACTGCTCCTGCACCAAAAGCTCGCAATAAATACTAAATGTAACATAACTTTTTTAAAATCTATTGAGGAATTCTTTTCTACAAAGGAAATAAAACAATTAGCATTTGAATATGTTCCGTTTTAGAGATTGTATATTAATAAGGTGTATATTGGCTGTACTGTGGTCGCAATAAATGCTTTAAGTCTAGTGATTTGTTCTTTACCGACTTCAATAATAACTTTGTGCAATCATTGTAATGCTACTAAGCAGCCTTTATAAAGCTCAATGCTGTATAATTTGGGGCCCAAATTGCTCTTAAAAAAGCTGTAGAAAAGTAAATACAGCTGATATAGGATTTGCATATAATGCTTTGCGCGTCAGTTCGTGCTGTTGTATGTTTTTTATAATGGTGTTTTGTGTTACTTGGGTGATGACGTCATACCAACATGGACAAGGGGAACAAACGTATGACATATCATACGTTTGTTCCCCTTGTCCATGTTTGTCATGAGTGTTTCCTTAACCCTCGTCTGTGTTAAGACTCATAAGTCTTAACACAGACGAGGGTTAAGGAAACACTCAAAAATTGCAAAATTGTTGTACTACTACCAAATTATTTACGGAAAAAGAATACGGAACCGTCTGTGCGCAAATTCGCACTTGACTGCTTTTTTCTGTGACTTAACGTTTTCTTTGACGTATCTAAAGACGGGGTTACTCGTATCTCGTATCACTCAAGATCGTTTTATCTATACGGCTTTTAGAATTTCTTCAGCGTAATTCAATTTCCAAGTTACCTTCAATTTTAATTCGCTAACCTCATCAAAGGATGTATTTCCGCCATTACGCGTACATAAATCAACATTTCCGTAAAAAGATCATAGCTCTGCGGAACGACCTTGCTTTCAATTGCTTTGCTCTGTGATTGGGAATGTACTGTTAAATTATTAAATGCTTAAAGGATTCTTAGTTTTTATTGCTTAATAATGGTGCCAGTGGAAAGGAACCACATGAATGAGTGATGATATACATCTTAGTCTGATTGTGCAAAACGTTCTTCGAATATTACAGTTATTGGTAACTAGCGACCCGCCCTCGCTTCGCTTCGGTTTATGTGAGTTTTCTGTAATACCCGTACGTAAAACAAAGTTTATTATACATGAAAACCTTCCTCTTGAATTATCCTATCTATTAAAAAAAACCGCATCAAAATCCGTTGCGTAGTTTTAAAGATCTAAGCATACATAGGGACAGAGAGCGGGAAGCGACTTTGTTTTATAATATGTAGTGATTCTATAGCTCTGCCTACCGCACTCTGGGAACGAAGGCGTGAGTTTATGTATGTATGTATGTCAAGTAAATGAGAGTTATCATAACGTTGGCAATACGATAACATGTCAAAGGCAATTTGGTTTGACTGATTAGAATAGAGCTCAACAACCCGCGGTTTGTACCGCGCTCGGTGATCTCACTCTACTGTCAGTAATGAAAGAGACAGGTACACTACCAAAACTCAGAATGTAAGGCCCGGTGTGCAACTGGATGTACATAATCAAGGCAATTTCATTTAAACCATTTCGTAATAGGAATAAAGTTCATGTTTCTTAAAACTACAATCTTAAGATTGCAATCTAAAGAACGCAAATCCGTTTCTAACCAGTGGTAGGTTAAAAGATAAGATGGTGGTAGCGATCCGGTCGGACCACAAACTATTTTTTTAAACTTTTGTATGTTCTTCAACTTATACGCACGCGTTCTCATACACACACACACGCGCTCATTAGGGGTCAGTCTCACTGATAAATTGACCCAGTCCCAAACTATGCTTTAAGCCGGAAATACACGTGCCTGTCGCTGGTACACTTGAATAAGCTCTTGGCACGTACTTGGCAAAATATATTCGCACTAAGGTACACACAGCAACACATCTAGCTATACACTTCAGAAATCTGAAATATTGCATGAAGAGAGTCGCACTAGAATCGAATGTTGTTGACATAATACACATATATACATCTCTTACTTTTTCTCTCAGCTCTGTCTTTAATGGTTAGTTAGGTGTGATGTTGTGTGTACAAAACTATGTACACATAGACCTGCTCGTAATTGCCATATTAATAAGGTAAAATATTTTAGAGCTTTTGTGGTGTTTTGTGGTTGACTGTACTAGTCCAATCTGTGTAACATATTTAAAGAACGTCAATTATAATTGTAATAATAACAATGCTAATTAATAAATCAACAAAACATTTTATTTTGACGCTCATGTTCTGCGACTTTATAAAACACTAGCGACCCGCCCTCGCTTCGATTCGGTTTATGTGATTATGATATATAGCCTATAGCCTTCCTCGATAAATGGGCTATCTAACACTGAAATAATTTTTCAAATCGGATTAGTAGTTCCTGAGATTAGCGCGTTCAAGCAAACAAACAAACTCTTCAGCTTTATAATATTAGTATAGCTGACATCGAACCAGCCTCGCCCGACGGATAAACCAGCATATATTGAGCTCCGATTACAAACAGTAGTTGTAGTCTTAGGGATCATATGCTATGCGTCGTACAATTTATGCCATTGGGCAACGCTGCCGGCCTACCAAAGAAAACAGCTAACTGCTTAGTAAAAGTGTAAGCATTTTAAATTTAATGTGGTTACCAATAGAGTAAAGAATGGTTCGACTACTACATTGCAGTTAGTCCTTTTTTTTCTTTGGTAGGACGGTATCACGTTTGAGTTTTATTAACGGTTTCGAGAGCTCGGCTAATAACAAAAACCCTTTGGTCCCTTTGGACACCACTGAGTTAATTAGTAACGGTAGTACCTAGTCGTAAGGTTTGAACGATGACCACTTGTATTTCTATTTGGGGTTTTTGGCAAAAATGATTTATTTACGCAGAGTATTTTGGCACAGATTTTGGTTTCATATGAATATTTGCTTCCATTTTTTAACCCCCGACTCAAAAAGCGGTGGGTTATAAATTTGACCACTATGTTGTCTATCTGTTGCTCTTAAAGGGGTGAACCGATTTTGATGCGGTCTTTTTATTTGGAAGTAGATTTTCTAACGGTGGTTGTAAACTAAGTTTTATGAAACGGTTGGGCCGCTTATGAGATATCAGCTCTTAATAATAATAATAATAATAAAAATCTGTTTATTTCAATATTTGTGTTAAGGAAGGGGTCACCATATATCCGGGGTTTTATCTAGCTAATTAAGGTTAGTCAAACTATAAACTCATATAGTTTCACCATGTCCGCTTGTCTGTCTGTATGTCACACTCACTTTTTCTCAGAAACTATGGAAGTTAAAAAACTGAAATTTTGAGTACATACACGACGTATGATTTTTTTTGACGACATTTAGGAAATTGTATCTGACACTAAGTACGTATTTTTATTCATGTAATGTAATGTAATTTTAGTTAATTTTAGTTAATTTAATGAACATTTGTACGCCAACAGGCAAAACACAGAGATCTGTATTCCTAGATTTAAGACCTAATTTAATACCTGTGATTTACAAATAAAATATATTCTATTCTATTCTATTCTATACACAGACTAGTACCGCGCACTAAGATTCCAAAAAAAACAAAACAAAAATGTACCATGCATGACGGTAATATAAGGTGCTAACAAATTAGTCACGGATATTTTAAGAGACAATACATTACATTAAAACAATTAACTTTTAACTGTAATTAAGGAACCTTTGTATATCATTTTATTGTTTTAATTTTCCGAACAAAAAATATAAATTATAATTAATCTTTAAAATAATCACCCCTATTATGTACCTGTCAAGATGTTTAACACTGTTTGCCAAAAGTTGTTTTTCGTAAATGTCATTAGTATTCCGCGGGAAAACTGTAGGTTCTTAAATACTAGCGTCTGAATGATAGTTTAAAGAGGTTCTAGAATGTCTAAAGAGGTCTCATTTAATTATCTTATTAACAGGGTGTTTTAACGTAGCAAATTTTTTTCCACTTTTCTCCAAAAAAAGATAAGAAAACCTATGACGTTTCATACTTAAATGTACTCCGAGAACCGAGTACTATCGGCTGTAAAAATATCCGGGACTAATTTGTTAGCAAATTATATAGCTGAAGCGCCGTATTACCCAGTGCATTTTGCCGAGTCTTCTCTTATTAGAGCTGCATTTAATCCCTCTCGGCTTATAGTAGCCGACTGTGTTAACAGGGATCAGAGTTGCTGAGGCTCAGCCTTGTTGCTGGTTAAGCACCACCCGTGAGGCACGTGTAGCGTTGACGACGTGGTTAGTTGGTAGTGATCCTGCCTGCGAAGCTACCAGGGGTGTGATTCTCTTAAAAACGCGGTCGGATGAAAGAACAAGTGAATGTCGCAGCGGCCAGTTTAAGTAGTCCCAAAAAACATTTTAGCGCGTGCATTTTCAATTTGGCAGCATGGTTTCTGTCGATGAGATCGAACGTACGGTCACGATTGTTAATTTTCAAGAAAAATATACTTGAAGTCGCCAATGTCATTAGAGATGTCCAGTCATTTGTAACTTTTAGGAAATTCAACCTTATTGTTGTAGAATGTCAGATTGCCTTTAGACCTAAGGTCAAATCAAATCTCATGACTGTATAAGGCTGCCTAATTGAGAATGCACGCGCTAAAATGTGTTTGGTTCGCTCTGACGGGACTACTAAAACTCGCCACTACGAGATTCACTTGTTCGTTCGTCCGACCGCTTTTTTAAGAGAACACACCCCATCAGGCTTGGGAATGATCTGAAAAATACCGGTTAGTTATGGTTCTTCCCGGAGCGGAATCGATTTGCGAGCGTTATGATCACTGGGATACATACATACATACATAAGCTCACGCCTTTATTCCCAGAGTAGGGTAGGCAGAGCTATAGAAATACTAACAACTCTAAAAACTTAGTAATAATTCTGTAACCACATTTTGCACAATTAGGCTAAGATGTTTACCAGTGTGAATAACTACACAGATACACACGTTAATTTTATTAGTCTAATAACACCACTCTTTTTGCCTGGTGTTAATTTACAATCAGTATATAGTACACGCGGTGATTTCGTTTTTATAAAGTAACCTCTTCAATTCCTACTTAGTACTTCTTTTGCTCTACACCTTTTAAATAATCTGATTATTTTTTACGTCAGGATGTCAAAAGTCGCAGTAGTGAAAGTATCCAAATTGATTCCACTTAGAGACTTTATTGAGCGCTTTGATCTCGTTAAAAATAAAGCTATTGACAAACACAAGAAAATACAATTTACGGTGACAGTCAACACTTACAAAGGCCTGAGCAGCGCACCCTGTAACTATGTGATAACAAGACGTTGACATTTTCTCCTAAAGCTTTATTAGAGGGCTTTCCGTCGTGTCGGAGAAAGCTTCGCTCAGTGATCTTATTTCGCACGTCAGCTAAAAACAATTCCCGGAAATGTTTTTTCTAATAAAACGTATCAAAGCGACAGTGGTAGGAAAGCGTCACGTCACATCTCTTTTGCCATTAAATAACAAATGTTTTTAAATAGACACAAATTACGACTGCGCCATACAGGATGATGTTTTTAATGCCTTTGTTGGAATTTAAGTAGTCGATTGTTTTTAGAGCTTTCGAACTTTTGATTTTTATTAATTTATATCTTATTTAAATTTATCTTGTGTATTTTTTTATATTAAAGAAAGTAAATCTAAATCGATATATAAATTAATGTTCACGTTTTGTTTCCGTGTCGATTAAGTACAAGTAGTAGCTGTATGTTGCGAAGGTCTAATATGTATAACGGTCAATGCTTCATTACACCCCGACCCGTGCAATTAAGGTAGATGCTTAGTTAAACTAATCAGTTAAAATAGATAAAAATAGCCTTTATCCATCCGGAAATATTTACCTTTTGCGGGTGGTAGGACCTTGTGCAGGGTCCGCCCGGATCGCTACCACCAACTTATCCATTAACCTACCGCCAAACAGCAGTGTTCGCATTGTTGTGTTCCGGTTTGGGGATAAGACAGCGGAATGACTAGCATAGAGGCATTCCATCTTAGTCCTCAAGGTTGGCAACGCATTTGCAGTCTTAGGATTGCATTGCAGTCTTGTGAGTGCGAATGTCTATGGGTCACAGTTTTCACTTATTATCAGGTGGCCTGTGTGCTCGTTTGTCTTCTCTATGCCATAATAAAAAAGAACTGTACTTTATTTTTATAGATAGTTCTAAAACAAATTAATATTTTATTTATATACTAGAACCATTAAGTTTTTAAAGAATGATCGCCGAGTAGAATCTTCTTGTAAAGATTCGATTAAACGATTTTTTTAATTATCTACCATTTAAATATAGAACGTAGCAAAATGTCCTCGCAAAGTCAGGCAAACTTAACCTAAGTATTCGTAAAGTTAGTCGTTAATAATGATAAAATAATAATCATAATTTAAATCTTAGTACCTAGAATACAACTCTTTCATCTGTGACCTTAAGATGACTTTTCAACTGCCAGCCGTAACGTGAATAAATTAACTAGGCTTAAGATTTGGAATATTACTAGTTCAAATAAATAGTAATTATTAAAAAGGATTAATTGCCGCCTTAGGAGAATGTACGTGTTTTTAAATTGAAAGTGTGAATGACGATGAGTGAGTAAGATGAAACATCTGGAAAACCATTACCAGTAATTGTATTTGACTGGTATGAGGAGGACAATAGCAGCTTCGCCAGTACCGTAGAACCGGGTGAGTAGGGGTTAAGGGGTGAGTAGGGAGTAAGGGGTGTGTAGGGGTTAAGGGGTGTGTAGGGGTTAAGGAGTGAGCAGGGACACAACCTAAAATAAGTCATAACTTGTTACAAGTAAGAGTATAATTAAATATCCTCTTGTTCTTTTTTGCTTGTTGTTGCTCTGTCGTTCCTCGGGGTTGTGGCAGAATACCAGTGTTTTGCTCATAATGAGCAAAGTTATACGCTGAGCCATTGCCCTTTTGCCCTGCTGCAGCGCACACATTCTTTTGGCAATTTGTGTGTAATGTTAGTGTCACTCTGCTTATTATTTTTTTTATTTTTGTCAATTGTATGTGTGTTTTGTAGTACGCAAATAAACGTTTTATCTATCTATCTATCTATCTATCTATCTAACTATCGTTACGTTACGTCTATTGGAAATTATTTCAGTCTTATAATTAGTAACATCTGCTTCATGCCCCTTAATCCCTACTCACCCCGTTTTACGTTACCGATATTTTGCTCCTCAATTCAAAATCAATAGTTCTACTCTAGTTCCTGAAAACCAAGATCGATTGCTCGCAAATTCCAACAAAAACCATTCCTATATCGCAAAACATTGAACCTGTAAGTATGTGTATGGTCTTATTGTTAGTCGATACAGCGCAAACAAAAATGCGTCTAGTTTATTCCCCCCCGGCCCATAACCCCCCGGAGGAGGTAGGACCCCTAAATTTTGGTAGGACTCGGCAGATCCTTATATCTAGTGCCAAAAAAAAGTTTTAAACGAAGTTTCACTGTACATAATTTGCTGCCAAACTGTCATTATTATGTCTTACTTGGGGTGTTATGCTCTCAAAAACAACGGACGGTCGGACGAACGAGCAAAATAGCAGCGGCGAGTTTAAGTAGTCCCATCAGAGCGAACAGAACACATTTTAGCGGGTGCATTTTCAATTAAGCAACCTTATACGTTCGATCCATCGGCAGAAACCATGCTGCTTGTTGAGAGAATCACTACCCTGGTCAATACGACGGTATGGGTAACACAACCAATTTATCTGAGTTACCTACTTACCTTTAGTAACGCATTTTAATCCCAATTGATTCGGATGAGGTTTTTTTTAAAGATAGCTAGTTTAATTGGAATGGTCGTTAGTTAAGTTTCATAAAAATCTGTTAAGACTTTTAAGAGATATCAGCTGTAATAGTAGAAATCGCCGTTAGATGGGTTTATTCTTTTTTATGGCATCGAAAAGGCTAACTAACGAACACATAGGCTACTTATTGGCACATGCATTCTCAACCCTACACTCTTGAGACTGCAATGTTAAGATCGCAAATGCGTTGCCTTCCTAACATGGAATTTTACCGGTTGTCCTATACCCACTCGGGAATCCGACAATGCGAACACCACAGCTTGGCGTAAATTAAAGCATACGATGGTGGTAGAGATTCGGTCGAATCTTGCACAAGGTCCTACCACCGCTGTTATTTGCAAAACTATACCTAAATATTGAGTATGGAATTAGAATTCACAGAGCCCACTATAAAATATCTTTTAATCCGATATAATAAATCTAAGAAACTACTCGTATTCAAAGCTCCATTTGTTCAGTACGCTTCAGATTGCTCGTATCATAGACGACTTTCATCGACAAACCCAAAAGGCATTAAGTCTGTGTAAGTTACACGTTATTACGCCGGTTTAGAAATATGAAACGATGCGCTCGCTCGGAGTATTGAAAATAACCAAATATTAGGTGTATAATCCAAGCAAAAAAAGAATTTCATTACACTCGGGGAACGTTGTTTATCGTGGGAGTATGATTTGTACGGCTTCAGAATCAATGTTTTCATAGCAGATTAAATAAGTTCAGTTACTTCTAAGAGCTCGTTCCCACTATGTTGTATATCGGATTCCGATTTTAATCGGGTGTCGGCGCCTCTGTTCCGACTATGTCGTATGTCGGATTCCGAATTTTAATCGGGTGTCGGCGCCTCTGTTCCGACTATGTCGGATGTCGGATTCCGATTTTATTCGGGTGTCGGCGGCTCTGTTCATACTAGTCGGCTGTCGGCTACGATCGCAAATGGCGCCAGTATATTTCGGGCGGAACAAGGGGTGCGGGCGGGGCGTAGGCGTTCCCGACATCCGACCAGTGTGAACAGCGTCATACTTACTCATAGGCGAGCGAGATCCGACACGATTTTTTTTCCGAACGGGAAGGCTGACAAAACACACGATATTTTTTTGTCGGACACAAAATCGTTGTCGTACGAGTGTGAATAGCTTCATTTAAAACGTACTGCCACTGGAACCGCCGACTGAAATCCGGAACGACCTACGGCATAATGGGAACGAGCTCTAAAGCCGGGTTTACATGTGCTTAGTACTAAGCATAAGTACTTATCGTTGGCGAGTGGTACTAATGAAAGTACACTTTATTTTATTGTGCCTGCCTGTTCTACCTGCCTATATCACGCAATTCTTTTGACAATAGAGATATCATACGGAATAAAATGTTGTAGATACCAGGATATATTTAAAAATATACCTAAAGCCTCATCTTTTAATGGACGAAGTATAACTGTCAATTGATAAATTTCAATAAGAGTCAGGTAATTGTAAAAATAAATTATCACACCTGTATAACTATGAGCCTCTCTTCTTGGCGGTAAAAACAAACCTTTTATGGTATTGTTTTTAAAATGGCCGCCATTACTGTCAAGTAAAGATGCGGCCGCACCGCTGCTTAACGGTGCGTATAGTTTGGTGCGTCAAAAACGACGCCATGTTGCTTCTATGACCCCGTCTTTTGTTTACGCAACGACACCGTATTAATCTTTACGATAACATGTCAAAAGCAATATTGTTTTACTACAACGCATCTATTGATACATGGTAGTGAATGTTTGGTGTGGCAGGACAAGCATGAAAGTCGTGTAAATGCAGTTGATATGCGCTCTTTGCGTAGTATACGTGGTGTGAAACTGATTGATAGAGTAAGGAATGAAAAAGTCAGAGAGAAATGTGGAATAAATGAAGATGTAGTGACTAAGATTGAAAAGGGCATGCTTTGATGGTTCGGTCATTTGGAAAGGATGGATGGAAGAAGATTGACGAAAGAGATATACAGATCGAAAGTGAGTGGACGGGTCGGAAGGGGCCGCCCTAGGCGTACCTACTTTTTCGAGTCAAATCGGAGAAATACTGGAAAAGGGCCGAATCTTAAGTACCCGAAACCGACGTGCGTGCATGACTCGATGTATGAATGTGGAAGAAGCGAAAGAAATTTGTCAAGATCGTAGCAAGTGGAAAGAAGTGGTCTACTGGGAACTGCCTACCCCTCTGAGAAACAGGCGTGATTTAATGTATGTATGTACAACGCATCTATTGATACAAATGTTTCAGAGGATAAATGTTGGTTACATACAAGATACAAGATACGGTCACGAGCGTTAATTTGGGACCGATTTCAAGAAAAATATGCTTGAAGTCGTCATTGATGTCATTAGAGATGTCAAGTCATCTGTAACTTTTAGGAAACTCAACGTTATTGTTGTAGAGTGTCAGATTGACTTGGACCTAAGGTGGGTACGAAATTAAATCTCGTGACTGTACAAGCTATTATTAGCCGTGCAGTTGCGCAAGTTAATAATAATCAGATCCTATCAGATTTTCTGGAACGTCCCATTCAAGTACAATTCAGTTTGAATGCGTAGAACTGGCAGTTTAGTATTCAATGTCTTTTTAGGGTTAGGGGGGTTTTTAGGGTTCCGTAGTCAAACTAGAAACCCTTATAGTTTCGCCATGTCCGTCCGTCCGTCCGTCCGTCCGACCGTCCGTCCGTCCCCAGTCTAGCTCAGAGACTCATAGTACTAGAAAGCTGTAATTTGGCATGAATGTACATATTAGTCACGCCAACAAAGTGGTAAAATAACATTTTTAAAAATATTTTTTTTTAATGCACCTCCCCTACACGTAACGTGGGGATGTCTTTTTTTTTTCTTGCCTACCCCATAGTGTGGGGTGTCGTTGGATAGGTCTTTTAAAAATATTGCGGGTTTATGAAAACAATTTTTCGATTAAGGGATCCGTTTATGAAATATTAAGCTTTAAAGCGCTATTTTTTGTTAGAGTCAAGTGTCCCCCCCCCCCCTACAGCCAAAACTACAAGTACTAAAAATCTGAAAAAAATCTTCAACGAAAGTGCATATAACGAATTTTAAAGGAAAACTATCACGGCTAAGTAGACATGATTAGTTCCTGAGATACAGGCGACTAAAGTGTTTATACCTACTAAAAATCATCTAAGACAGCGCCAAATAACTTTAAATAGAAAATTGGTTCATACATGTTGATTTTTGAGATAGTTTTTTGTGTTTGTCGTTACGGCTTCGGAACCCTACACTGAGCATGGTCCGACATGCTCTTGCCCGGTTTTTAGGGGTTGATATCCCTACGCGGTCCGTCAGTCCTTCCGTCCGTCTTAACTTTAAAGAACTGCGGCCGCTGCGGGCCTAGTATGCGGCTGCGTCTATATCGCGTATCAACTGTGGATAAAGCATCCGACACTTTTTGACACGTGTACTTATTTACCTGTCAGAAGGTGACGGATGCCTTATCCAAAATTTATCACGCGATAAAAGCAGCCATATTAGGCCCCCTGGTATCTTTTGAACATAGCGAGTTGTAATTTTTTAATTATGTGTTTTACGGCGGATTTACTCACAAATAAAAAACAAGAACGTGAACGTACCAAATTTGACGCTTGTACGTTTTACCGTTATTACGATACAACTAAAATAAAAATACGTTGAAAAGAAAACGTTTATTTTCGGGTGACTCTGTTTATAGGTACCAGAGTCACCCGAAAATAAACGTTTTCTTTTCAACGTATTTTTATTTTAGTTGTATCGTAATAACGGTAAAACATACAAGCGTCAAATTTGGTACGAAGCCCGAAGAAACACGAATTCGAATTCAAATTGCGCATTGCCTACTGTGCGGCGCGCGCACGGAACGCTCGTTGTACGAGTCCGACTCGCACTTGACCGGTTTTTTTTTAAATCATGACCTATCGAATATTAATTTCTCCGAATTTGCATTTTTTTTAAAGCTTTGTTACGCTAGAGCTATTTTATATTAAAACGTAGGTTAGGTGAGGTTTGATTTATAGGCGATAGCAAAAAGTTAAGTATTCTGCCAAGAATTTGCTTTCGGAATTATGAAAATTCGGAATTTCGATCAATTTGGAATTTTGACTCTTCGGAATTAAGAGTACCTACCCCTACAGAAGCCTTAAAACAAGTTTCCTCGTTTAAATCACAAGTAAAAGGAAAAGTACTAACAAGTCTTAAATTAGTATTCGGATTACTGGTCCGATCATTTGTACAAATTGAATGGGATTAGTTTCTAATTCTAAAACGGTTTCATTATCTTATTCTAAAGATTCATGGAAGATTCTGTCCAGATAGATTAAAAGCTGAGTGATTAAGGTGCTTCCTGGGTAGTGATTCTGTAAACAACGCCGGTCGTGCGGACGGTCGAGTGATACCAAGCGGCGAGATTAAGCATTTTCAATTTAGCAACACGATGGGTCGATCGTATAAGGCTGCTTAATTGAAAATGCACGCGCTACAATGTGTTTTGTTCGCACTGACGGGACAACTTAATCTCGCCGCTTGGTATCACTCGACAGTCCGCACGACCGGCGTTGTTTACAGAATCACTACCCAGGAAGCACCTTAATCACTCAGCTTTGAATCTATCTGGACAGAATCTTCCACCCAGGGGTGTTATTGTCTCAAAAACAACGGACGGTCGGACGGACGATCGAAATCGCAGCGGCGAGTTTAAGGAGTCCCGTCAGAGCGACCAAAACACATTTTAGCGCGTGCATTTTCAATTAAGCAGCCTTATACGTTCGATCCATTGGCAGAAACCATGCTGCTAAATTGAAAATGCACGCGCTAAAATTTATTTTGTTCGCACTGAAGGGACGACTTAAACTCGCCGCTTGGACATTCACTCGTTCGTCCGTTCGACTGTCGTTGTTGAGAGAATCACTACCCCGGCCGAGAATCTAAATGCCGCCTGTTTAAATTGTTAAGGCTAAAAGAACATACCAAGATCTAAGTTCTTTATGCGTATAGTCCCGGTCTATATGGTTTGCCATAATTAATTTTAGTAATTTAATGTGTATTAGGTCATAATTAGCGCGTGGTTGCCGTGTAAGAATAGTGCCACTCCATGTCCTCCCGTGGATGTCGTTAGAGACGTCTAAGGGAATAAAGGCTGTGTAGTACTGTTAGGCGATGGGCTTGCAACCTGTCACTAATACACTGGTAAGCATCTTAGCCTAATTGTGAAAAATGTGGTTACAGAATTATTAACAAGTTTTTAGAGTTGTTAGTAATTCTGTTGCTCTGCCTACCCCACTCTGGGAATAAGGGCGTGAGCTTATGTATGTATGTACCTATGTAGGTCATAATTATCGCAATTCATAACGTATTTTTTTAAGAAATCATTACTTTTTAGGTGTTTTATAACCTCCGTATATTTCAGATAATATAGTGTATTTATAAAGGCATTTTGCACGATTCGAGTAATGAGCATGTATTAAGAAAACTTTTTTTTCAAGATTTACTGTCGTATTCGAAGACATTTTAATTTAGTTTCAGTTATAGTCGCACCGGTTCTAAGAGGCCCGATTTGACAGCTGTCAACGCAGTACAAAATATAGCCTCAAACACATATTTTGTACTGAGAACTGTAGAACTGAGCGAATAAACCATTTTTCCTGTTTTAAATTAGTGTATAAAAAATTTACACTAAAGGACGACTTATTCGTCATTAACTGACTCTTAGTGCCGCCGTAAGGAAAAATAACTGAATGTCCAAATATTTGGCTCCAAATCTCGGTCTGTTACCACAGTAGTGACTTGTATAAAAATAACTTAACTTCGTAAAACGCCGACATTTAAATCATGTTCTAACAATTAAAATAAACTATAATTCCAGCAACAATTAAAATACTACCTCTATAATTCTCAACAATAGGGCTGCGAACAAAGCTAAACTAAAGTGTTCATTTTATTCGTGCTACTTTCTAAAATGTAACAATGGCAGGTTCATAGATAATGGTTACACCAACCAGCGTAACGTGACCTTTGCGTTAAATTAAGTGTTCTAACTAATCCAGGATCGCGTTAAGCGATTTACACATTTCCAGGATTACACGGTGTTACGTTTTTTTTTATCGTGTTACGTAATCCGAACAATTCAAATTACAGCCGTGAGCCATTTTAGTGGAGATAGGACCTTGTGTGGGGTTTACCCAGATCCCGACCACCATCATCTATTAAGCTACCACTAAATAGTAGTAGTGTTCGCATTGATGTGTTCCGGCGTAGATGAAATTTCAACTCTCTGTGGGTTTCAGTTCCCACTTACCATCCGGTGGCCAGGGCCTCTATTCTACACTGTAAAACAATATTGATTGTAACACGTTATCGTATGATCAACGTTTCGATAGCTCTTATTTACTTGACAGTAATACCAGCCGTATTAAAAACACGATAACCTATCAAAGACAATATGGTTTAACATTCTATTAACGTATTTTTATTTCTGTTGTATCGTAAAAACGGTAAACATACAAGCTCCAAATTTGGTGTAATTGTAGTACGAACCCCGAAGATAAACAACAAATGCTAAAATATGGGGTGCGTGTCACGAGATATAACAACAAAATCAATAATTTCATGTTAATAACGTTTACAAGATATAATAAACGTTAGCTATAATAACAAAATCAATATTTTCATAAGGAATAACGGTCAATTAACATAATATTCATTTTATATAATATTTAGTCTATAATACTCACATTGTCTAATTTCAGTTCGTATAACATACATGACATAATATAACGATCATAATACATAATATCTTTTAGTATAAGGATTATAAGATCTAATATTCGACAAATTCGACAAATTTTATATTCTCCATAGTGGTAGCTTAACATTTTGTTTAAGATTATGTTGAACACTTATGTAGAACATTAGTATAATTAGTAATATAGGAAACTTTAGGCCTTATCTAAGTAATTTTGTTTAATGTAATTATTACTTTAAATGGCTGTTTGTTTTCTGAATAAATAAATAAAAAAAAAAAAAAAATCGTATGCTATACTCAATGGGTGGGTACTGTGAGGAGCGGGTACAGTCGAGTTCATAGATATGTGTACCCTGTAGTACTTTGTCATTTTAATCGCTGTGACAATTCATATACTTATGGCAGTCTAAACATGACATAAAATAAATAGAGAAGGTACTAAAGTGTACACATATTTATGAACTCGAGACTACCAGAACGGTCTTGCTTGTAATTTGTTTTAATTAACCAGAAAATGCCACGACCATGACGAATCAGGTCAGAACCGACTCGGTTAGGTTAGGTTAGAAGGCCTTCGAGGTTATTTTTTTTATATATTATACGTGTATTATGTTTTTTGATGTCAGATAATTTGATTAATATATCTTTTAAATCTTAGGTGTTATGAACGTTATACGTTTTAACAGTTATATAAATTGATATTATATATTAATAACGTTATACTTTATGGAGATAGATATTTTGAAATTATATCTTCCGTTCATTATATCCAGTGAACGTTATACTAAACGTGTTTAAATACAAAGTGAGCGTATATATTATGAGTGTTATATTATCAGTTCTTATATCTCGTATTACTTACCCTAAAATATGGTCAAGTGTGAATTGGCCTTGCACTGCATCGATTTGAAATCGAATTATTTTTTTTCTGTAGGTACAGTCAAGGACTTTAATTGTTAAGCCACTATGGAACCCTGTCATAATGACAGCGTCAAACCATCTGAAAGAAATTACGCTAAAATTAATGATCAACGTTATGCGACAGGGTTCCATAGTGGCTTAACAATTAAAGTCCTTGACTGTACCTATTCCACATAGGTACGCTACTTATTATTTCAATTTCTTTAAGAAAAAAATATCTAGTACGGTATACAGGTTTTTAAAGATAGCAAGGACAGAGAGCGTAAAGGCATATTACTTGGATCCCATTGGGCTCCTTTCGGGTACGAAACCCTTAAAAGGTTCTTAATCCTCGCAGCAGTAATGGTATTAAACGGCAGCAGTGTGTCCACAGGTGACCTTCCTCATCATGCCCCTCGAGATCGCCTGGGCCGGTACCGTGCAGTGGCTGGCCGGCGACCTGATGTGCCGGCTGATGATGTTCGCCAGGACCTTCGGCTTGTACCTCTCCAGCTTCGTGCTCATCTGCATCGCTGTTGACAGGTGAGTGGAACGTATTAGTCTCGTAAGGCCCATTATACAACGAAATTTGTCAATGGAATATGAATCTATTGAAAATGAAATAAAGTTACTTTTATAATTTGATCATTAGGTACATCATTAGTCATAAAACCAAAGTAAGTTCCACTTTACTACCTTTTATTTCAATGGCCGCATGTGTAAAGTGTGTGGAGGTTAAAATGAAGCCAAAAGACGGTAATTTTTTGAGTTGCGAATCGCGTAATTTCTGCGGCATGCATAAGTCCAGCTGAATTTACGTTGTCGTGTGAACCAGGTGTATAAAGGTGCTTAATTGAAAATGCACGCGCTAAAATGTGTTTTGTTCGCTCTGACGGGACTACTAAAACTCGCCGCTGCGATTTCGCTCGTTCGTCCGACCGTCCATCGTTTTTGATAGAATAAACACCCCTGAAATTACGACACTTTGGCTTTATGCTTGGTGAATTTTCTGGAGAATTCACGAGAGAACGACACGAAACGAATTCCTGGGAGATGCATGTCTGAAAAGTCCTACAGATGCAATATTTTTGGTTTGAGTTTGGTTTGTGTAATAAAATAACCACGGTACTCTGAGATATTTAAGAGGCAATTAACTCATTCCGTTTTCAAACTGTTTTACAAAAAATCGTCACTAAGAAACGATTTTATAAATAATCGAAAGAGTAAGGGAGTAGACGTACTTTATTTAGGACGCTTAGCGGTCATTCCGACGTGACACAAGTAACAAATCGTTTTTCACTTCTCATGCTCGTAAAGTCCTTCTTTATGCTGGGTATAGGCTGCATAAAATCGCATTTTATGCACTAGTGCATAAATGGTTGTCGTCATCTAGACTAAGACAATTAAGCCGTACAGCCAGACAGACGAGGTGACTACATTAAATAAACTTGTTATTTGAATAAATTTACTTTAATTTTATTTATATTTGCATCGTAGTTGCATCTAACAAAGAAGAAATTTAAAACTATTAAAAACAAGCAGAAGACAGAACATTAAAAAATCAACGTAGGTATAAACTTGGCAGTATTGCGTTGGACCTAAGTCAAAAATCGCAAATAGAAAAAAAAAAATTTTGACAGAAATACAGTGGCGGGAAAGAGGTTTTGGACTATTAATTAGTTATTTTCTTTGCAAAACTTGTTGTGTTATGGAATTTAATTAAAATGTCGTCTAGTGAAGAGGAAAATAATGCTCACACCTAACACACTCATGGAAAAAAATGCAAAAGAACTTATTAAAGTGTTTTTACATTATCACATGGAAAAAAATGCAAAAGAACTTATTAAAGTTTTTTTACATTATCACTGTTTTATTTCCTCGTAATCGAAGTGAAATGCAGAGTGTATAACTCGGTCTTAAAACCCATTTTATCCTCGACTTAATTATCCAACCTCGCCTGCCGGCTCGGTTGGATACCATAAGTCTCGGAATAAATGGTTGGTTTTATGCCCTTGTTGTACAATCTACTATTGTATTTGAGCAACCAGACTAAAAAACATTGTAAGGAAAGCGAAATAAATTTAAAGTTCCATATGTAAATTGCTGAATGTAAAGAATAAATATATTGATGTTTTCTTCGTATCAAAATCAACTAACGCTTAACATCTTAGAGATTAAATTGCACTTGCAAACCCTGACCCAGTAGATATATGCAATCTTTGAAAAATAAATCATTGTATAAAACCTTTCCACTGAAATATTTTCTGAATCGGAAATATTTTCTGCAATTTTCTATATCTAGTGAGACGTGAGCTCGCATCTCCAATCGCGCTTCCGTATTTATAACGACCTCTGGAACTGAACTGAACTATTTTCAGTACAATACGAAAATGAAACAAATATCTAGTACGGGTACTTATCATAACATATAAAGTTCAAAATACATAATGGTCATAAGATATAATGGTTTTATTTCTGAAACCGTAAACGTTTCAGGATTGTTATAAAATAAACCTAACCTAACCTTTCTATACGATTGGTTTTTAAAAAATCCTGAAATATTTACGGATTCTGAAATAAAATGATTATACATATATTATGACCAATATGTATTATGACCCATTATATATTTTGAACTTTATTTATTATGATACGTACCCATCTAGTACACACATATGTAATTGAAGCACTTTATTGAATATTGTGATTACCTAGTGAGTTCGGTCTTCAGCATTTTGTGTCTACAACACTGGTTTTGCGTAGCCTCGACCTACTCATTATTCAAAGAGGATGCTTGTGACAGCCGTATTTCGTAATTCCACCTCTTACTATACTCACAAGGGATGTGTTTAAAAATAGACGATTAATTATTTTTTCTACTCCTGTACTTTTATTAGTCTTTTACATAGTCACGAACACTATTATAAGAACATAGATAATATGACTTCAGAAAAGTCTATAACTCTATTCCCCATAACAGCTCTCGGTGTCGTAAAGTCGCCCTAACGATACGCCACAGATTACTAAGTGTAGCCTGTTAATCATATTTTAACGATTGTGAAATAGGGACTATAAAACACCTAATGTTTTGAGAAATGATTTCAGTTATCTGATTGGTCGATTTTAAAATAGCTGTATTCTGATTGGTTGATACGAATTACAAAGTTTTTTTAAAAGATTTAAATTAGTTAAAGAGAAACACGTACCTAAAAGAACCTATCGTTCCGTTTGACAGTCGATGTGTATTGTGATTGGTGGATTTAATTTAGTGAAGTATTCTGATTGGTCAAATTAAAATGTTTTGGAATTGTAAATAATTCTTTTTTCCATTCCGTCAATTTAAAAACAAAGTAAACCATAGACACATATTTTGTCATTTTCTTGTTTCCCGCTCGTTTGTTGTTCTTTACTTCGTTCGTTCGTTTGTAAGTTTTTTCGCTTAATTTTGCATTTCATTTGAAACCTAGTCGTAGAAAAAGTATTGTATGCAACGGTGTATAACTAAGTCAAAAAACACTCGTGGCGCTTTCCTTTACGATGTTCGCCTTCGGCTCACATCGTAACTCACGCCACTCATATATTTTGACCTCTCTTATACAACTATTGCATAAACTACTATAAATTCCGAACGGCGTCGCTAGGGTTGTACCGATGTAGTATTTATGTGAAATTCAAGAAATTTATATGCGCTGTCACAGGCATCGTCTTGGAAAAACCAGAGTACCTATAAAGGTTTGTCATTTTTGACACATCTTCAGACGAGCATTACTACAGTTTGAGATTAGCTTATTATTAGGGCCCTAAAACTCGTGTTGCCAGGGTTAGATACAAAAATCGGGAAAGAGCCGATATTTGAAAAATCGCGCGAATTACAGCCGTCTTTCAATGAAAAATGTGGCCTTACCGTTTTTGAACTCCGTTTGTAATCTTATGTATAATCGCTCTAGTGATGTGCCGAAAATCCGGAGATTTGGCATCCCGATTAAGTTTAAATCGGTACTGTCAATAGCCCCCTGAAAATCGGGACGTCCCGCGTAAATTGAGACGTCTGGCAACACTACCTCCCTTCGGATTGTATCTCGAGCGCTGTTTAGCGCTGTGAACGGGCGGGTACGTATTGCAAGGTCTAAACTTAAAAAAACTAACGTTAAATAACCTACGTTCAAAATACCTAAAATCTAAATACCTAATGGTGTTTTGACTTATATTCAAAATATCGAAAGTTTAAAAGGGTGCCTATTATAATGTCTAAAATTAAAAGCACTAAAGTAAATTTACCTACGTCCAAAATCACTAAAGTCGAAATACCTAATGATTAAATACCAAAAGCTAAAAAAATCTTAAAATGCATAATGGTCATAATGTATAGCTAAACAAGCTAGGCATTTTGAAAATTGACGTTATAAAACACGGGCCAAATGTTGTTAGGTTGGCAAATAAAACAAAACAATTTTAAACGTATGGATTATAATCTTATACACATTGTAATCTTATACTTATACGTACCCATCTAAGCGCCTATGTAAATTACAAAATCTAAATAAAAACACAATTATTACTACAAAAGTAATCAAATAATTATAATTCCTATACTTAGTCATAATAATCAATTTTAATCATATCTTTATTCTATAACAAGCAAGCAAGTTTTCCATGACGTAAAAAAAAATAACCTCGAAGACTAAGGCGGGAGCGACGCTTCGCTTCGCTCCCACCTTAGCCTTCTAACCTAACCTATCCGAGTCTTTTTTTTTACTTCCCGAAAAACTTGCTTGCTTGCATAGCATCATAATATTATGTGAAGTCATTTTTATGTTTTAAAAAAAAAATTGGTGAACAATAAACCACTAAGTGTGCCAACTGCCAACATAGGACTAACAACTAACAGAAAATAATTAAACTTTGTTCAATCTACCCTCTTTTACAGTCGCGGAACCTGACCTACTAGTACTTCGTACAAATAGCTCGCAAATGAATCATTTTAGGTATTCTGACCATTGAGTATTTCAAATGTTGGTGTATCAAATTTAGGTGACATTTCTTTTGGTATTTTAAACATTACATATTTAGTCCAATAGGCATTTTAAATTTAGGTAATTCGTAGGTAGGTGTTACTTGCTTAGGTATTTAAAATCATTAGGTATTTAGATTTTAGGTATTTTGAACGTAGGTTATTTAACGTTAGTTTTTTTAATTTTAGACATTGCAATACGTACCCGAACGGGCATTAACAACCACCTAAGCTGCTCTTAACGTGGCATTAGAGCAGATTACGCAATAAAGCAGCTTTCAGCTATTAACTTCGCACGCTGAGCAGAGGGCGATGACCACTGCTCAAAAAGACACGGTGTGATGTGTATATTTTACAGAAAGATGTCTTTTTAATACAGAAGGGGTCTGTGATAAATAATAATAATAATATCAGGGGACTATGTCACTCCAATTGACCTAGTCCCAAACTAAGCTCTGGGCTTGTACTATGGGTACTAGACAACGATATAAATACTTATATAGAGAAATATATGCTTAAATACATAGAAAACATCCATGACTCAGGAACAAATATTTGCGCTCATCACACAAATATCTGCCCTTACCGGGATTTGAACCCAGGACCACTAGCTTCGTAGGCAGGGTCACTACCCACTAGGCTATCGTGTCGTCATTATTATTTATTATTATTACCACTGTGCTTCTTGACTTACATGTTATTTATGTACTTGCCATGAAAAAAAAAGTTTAATGCATAAATTAAACATCAATTGGTCCTTTGTGTGTGTGTGAGATCCCTCTGTTTTCATTTTGTATCCAGATGGGCTATTGCCTATCGCAATCGTTTTCATTTTGAAAATCGAAGGCTTGTCTGCATACAAAATGAAAACAATTGATCCGCTTTGAAGTTGATAGCGAGTGCCTTACGCAAAATCCCCTCCGTTCAGTATCAATAACAATTGAATTATTACAGGGTTATACAAATAAGATACTATTAGTTTCCTTACTGTGTGTGCGTGTGTGTGTATACATATTTGCACAATAAATGTAATTGAATATATTTCAATGAATAAATAAATATCTCAATAGGTAAATATGCAAGTTTGTAAATAAATATGGGTACGCTACGGATTTGTAACTCAAGTCTCGTGCGCGTTTGGTATGCCCACCGCTCGCTGTCGCTGCACCGTTCCACCGCTGGGTGGTAAAAAGTTTTGATTAAAAACTTCTGGGGGGTTATTATGACATAGCTATGCAGTTCATTTTACGGTGAGTGTAAAGGATGGAGTTATAGCAGTTACATAACTCTGTCCTTTTCTTTCAGCTTAAAATTTATGGCATAGATAGGTCATAATAACCCCACTGGATCAGTATAAACTTTAAACCTGGCAAATTCCAGGCAGTGAAATGGATAGCGTCCTTTCATTCACTTTGTAAGCCAGGAACTTCAGGATTTGAGAGTTTATAATATGGGATACATATCAAGAGGCACTTAAGTCCTGAAAACGGAACTGCGCCTCTATTCCAGTTATACTATATCGTCTTTGACCTTTTATGGTAATGTTTTTAACTCTATATTTATGGTGCACCAACAGGGCCCTATTTCACGAATCTACAAGTCTACGGATTTACTTGTTACCAGTCACCAGTGTTACAATTACAAGTTCTAGTAAATCCTGTTTCACTATTACCTCTTATTAGACTTGTGGAATCCTGTTTCTCAAAAGCTATCAGACTAGTATTACTATTCTATGGACTATTATTTTTCACTAGCTTGTAAGATTACGTTTCACAAATTACAATATTAATCTACCAGTTACTAGTCGCCAACTAGTAAATACTGGCTAATTTCACCATGGTAAACCGCTTTTTGTTTCACGAAAGTTAAAAATAATAAATACACTTGTTAATTACAAGCCTAAACCTACCAAGGTCGGAAGCTTTGTAAAAAATACAAGTTGAATTTACTCTTGTCAAAAATATCGATTTTATTGTGAAAATTGTTGTGTCTTGTCGATTTTAAGTGTATTGTGAAGTTTTTAAAGCAATGTGGACTGATTCCGACAGCAGCGATGAAGAAATCGTTATTATCCGTCGGCGTCGAGTATTTCTTCCTAGAAATCAGTTTAGGGGCCTGACGACTTCTTTCGAATTCAATCAAAGATAGGCAAAGGGTTTAAGACATACTGCCAAGTCTTGTGTCGATTACCATTAAAATCGCAACAAGTTTTTACACGCTTAATAATTAATACGATACTAAACAATAATTAATTAACCTAATTAGATCCGGCACCTCAAAATAATGTGTGCTCGACCCTCACTTGACTGATTCTTTGAATAAAAAATTTAGGTACAGTGGCGTTCAGAATTGCATGGACAATTTATGAATGAATTCATTCATAAACTGTCCATGCAATTCTGAACGCCACTGTACCTAATTCAGCCGTGATAATAGCGTAAACAGCCATTCGGTAACTAGTATTTTTAGTCTGTGCACCGCTACAAGTACAAGTCTTGTAAAAAAAGTAATGAAACGTGATTTACCAAGACTTGTACATATTAACTAGTTACTACTAACTAGTAAAGCCGTATATTTGTAGATTCGAGAAACGTATACTAGTAATCCTAGTATTTACAATTTTACAAAGAAGTAACTAGTAACTTACAATTGTAGTTTGTTGAAACCCACAATTGTAAACTTGTACAAAATATTAGTCCATAGACGGGTATTACTAGACTAGTACCTTTCGTGAAATTGGGCCCAGGTGTTACAATAATATTTTGATAGTAGACAGATTTTGTGAGACATTATAATAGAGTTTATTGCACACCTAACTATCTACGTAAACACTAAAATCTTATTTATCTTATTATTGTGCAATAATAGTTAAATTAGAGTTAATCAAAAATTGTGTCAACTATTAAATTACTGTCGAGCAAGATTATTTTTCCCTTTGTAACATAGTCTGGGTCAGTATATACGTCTCCATTATATTAATAATAAATAATCATTTATTTATATTTCGAGCAACGAGGCCCATTCTTAGTTACAAATACCTTATAAACTAACATAAATAACAATATAAAACTTAAAACTAACACCGTGCGTCCTGACCACTTTTGACATTTTATTACCGTCACAGTCTTAAATCGTCATACAACCCTGTCATAATCAACAAATCAAATCAAAATCATGAAATCATATTTATTTGCTAGAACACAGTATTATATGTACATACAGCAGATGTTCAAGAATATTATAATAATATATATAATAAAGAATATTATATAATATTATAATCCATTGTGTTCAGCCTGCATGCAAGCGTGCAAATATTAGAAGTTAGTCTAAAAAAAAAACAATCTAAAATACAATCATCAATTACAAATATAAACATACAAATTATAATTCAATTATAATTATATATAATTCACAAGACTCACTTTCAGCAAGATCCTCGGGCTAATAAAGTATATTCTAAATCTGTGCAACATTAGTATCCTTCTTAACCGGTTAAGTACTGACACACCAGACAACAAACAACGTGAAGCATTCTGTTCCAATCCCCAAAACGTCTGTACCAAGTTAGTAGTAATTAATCGCTTGTGTATGTGTACTTGGCGGTATAAGGGGTGCTCCAACTTGGATCTTTGATAATGGGTGCTCGTGTCAACAATCACCCTATAGATAGACTAAACAGTGTTCGGCTACTATATGTAAATTGAGAGTAGAATTTAGATTAACAGAGATGTCTAATCAATATCTTACCGTATTTTTCTTTAACCCACCGCCAAGTAGCAGTGTTCACATTGTTGTGCTCCGGTGTAGGGATAAAACAACCGATTCCAAATTACAAGCATATTACTCGGAGTCTTTAGATTCCAGTTTTACGATTCAAGTCTTGAGATTGCAAATATCTATGAGTCACAGATCCCACTTACCACCAGCGGACCTAGTATAGCATCCGTCTCTTTTTGACACGTGTACTTATTTACCTGTCAGAAGGTGACGGATGCCTTATCCAAAATTTATCGAGCCATAAACGCAGCTGTATTTGGCCCCCTGGTGGCCTGGGTGCTCGTTTGCCTTCTACATCCATAAAAAAACAGGCGGTAAGTTAGGGTTACATGTACATGTAGGTACACATACACATAAGAGATAAATTGTATAAAGTTAAATTAACGATGATGATGATGATGATCACCATAAATATGATCAACAAGACCATTAAAAGATATTCCAAGTCCATTATCTATTTTGCTAACAGTAATTTTCCAATCCTATATTACGTTTTCACGGCTAAACCGCTGAAGATAGATAGAAAAAACTTTATTCATTTACAAAAATCACAGAACAGACCCGAAGTAAAAAAAATAGTTAAAATTAATTCACATTATAAAATACTGTCATTAACAACTTTAATTAACCCTGCTCGTAATAAGTACGAAATATTTTTACTGCCAACAGTGCCATCACATCATTTAATCGTATTTAATTAAAGTTTAAAGTGCAATCTTTAATAAAAAGATACTACGTAAGTTGCCGAAGAATGTTTACTTTTTATTAAGTATAATGGAACAGCTGGCAGTTCCCAAGTTAAATTAAAATCTATTCATCTCTTTGACGATACTGCTCTGAGAAGTAACCGGGGAGATCTTTCCTCACTTAACTCAAGCAGAACTATCTTGTTTCAAACTTACAACTGAG
Source organism: Acleris laterana (assembly GCA_963966035.1). Lineage (NCBI taxonomy): Eukaryota > Metazoa > Arthropoda > Insecta > Lepidoptera > Tortricidae > Acleris > Acleris laterana. The sequence goes on along the minus strand of OZ014454.1, from coordinate 12,055,808 downwards.
TTTAAGTGACGCCTCGGGGTGCCGCAGAGCCGTTGAAGGAAGTAAGCACTTTTCATTATCGCTATGATCCAATCCGAAAAGGTTGTATTCATCCCTCCGGCGTTTAAAGTCAAAGTCTTGAAATTTCAAGGTCTTAAAACGTCAAGGTTTTACAACGTCAAGGTCTTACAACGTCAAGGTCATACAAGGTCAAGGTCTTACAACGTCAAGGTTTTACAACGTCAAGGTTCTACAACGTCAAGGTTCTACAACGTCAAGGTTTTACAACGTCAAGGTTCTACAACGTCAAGGTCTTACAACGTCAAGGTCTTACAACGTCAAGGTCTTACAACGTCAAAGCCTTACAACGTCAAGGTCTTACAACGTCAAGGTCATTCAATTTCAACTTTACTACTCTAATATTCTACAATCTAGGCAGCTTGACATCTCAAGACTTTGACTTTAAAATATGTGATGTTTTACTACCTCGTCATTCTGAGACTGACATATTGCTACTATGACATTCTATCATATCTAGGCAGCTTAACTTGTGGCTTAACATTTCAAGACTTTGAATTTAAACGCCGGAGCGATATTTATGTTATGTAGTAGGTAGTGTGTAAACATCCAAAATACCGAGGAAAACCTTCGTTTTTCCGAATATTCATTTAACCAAAATAAAAAAAACCGTAAGCTATGTTACGCTGGAGCTTTCTTACATTAAATGCATAATGATAACGTAGGTTAGGTTTAGGTTTGATTTATAAACGATAGCAAAAAGTTAAGTGTTCTATCAAAACACAGCTTTCGGAATTATGAAAATTTGGAATTTTGATCATTAGGAATTATGATGACTCTTCGGAATTATGTAGTGTACCCGATATAATGGCAACAGAGCTGCGGTCCTAGTATGGCTGCGTCTATATCGCGTGTCTAATGTGGATAAAGTATCCGTCACTCTCGTACTTATTTACGTGTTGGAAGGTGACGGATGCCGATATACAAACTTTGTCACGCGATAACCGCAGCCATATTAGGCCCCCTGATCTCTTAAACGGGTGAATGGATTGTAATGAAAATTTGCGAAGAACCAAACCAATTCAACCAATTCAACGACCGAATCCGTCCATCCGTTTGGGTCATCGATGTGGTATCGACTGACAGTCACACAAATAACCAGACACACAGATACACAAAAATAAGCACACATATATACAGAGATACACAGACACAGACCCTCCCATCCCAGCTAATTCTTATGTGCATCTGCTTAGTTCACAAAAGAAAATACTCTTTTCACCTCAGCAGCTCAAACAAGCAGGTTTTGCTGCTTAAAAACAGTGAGCAAAATTCAATTTAGCTGCGAGTAGAGGCAAAGTAGCTTTTTAATTATTTTTTTTAAATGCCGTGTTCGTGCTGTGGCTACTCACAACATTCGAAAGAATTGAACTTCAATTTTTTCTGTCATTTTCACTTCGATACGAAAACAGCGAGAGATAGAAACAACTTGATTCGAGGTTCGATTTTAAAATTCCATACATAGTAGACCCAAAAAGGAACAAACACGTTTGGATACACATATAACCATCAAAATAACCTAAACCCGAAACTTAGTCATTCATAATTTGTAAAATTGCAAAGTTGTTTGTCTAGGGGACACCGTTGATGTGGGAAAGCATATCAAACTTTTATTTGGTTGTCCTGTGTTTTTTTTTTCCTCTCCTCTCTTCCCCCCCCCCCCCCCCCCTTGTCTCTCTCGTAATATTTTTGACATGTTTTCCTGCTGAACTACGCATGCTATTTGCTATTTGATATTATATTTAATTTAATATTTATTGCTTTATATAATGCTAGATTAAGTACTACCATTGTAACATGTTTAAAAAATGACTGACTGCTGAGTTTCTTGCGGCGTTTCTTCTCGGCAGTGGTCTCCTCTTGGGAAGCGCTGGTAGATTCATGACGTGTAAAAGTGCCCGTGCGGCCTACTTACTGAATAAATATCTTTTATCTTTTATCTTTTTAATAATACGTACTAAGTACGTACCTACACCTGGAATGTGCACTGTGCAGGAAAAACGAGCCGATACAGATAGTTACCACAGGGTGATTTTATCTCACTCTATTAGTGTGACTCTAACCGCGGAAATATAGGTTATTCTGGCTCTTTATCGTTAGTTAAAGCACTCGTTCTTAACACTATGCAAAAATCAGTAAATGTATTTTGTAATCATCAACAAAATTATTAACTTAAAATTTATTGAGTCTCATGGTTACCCTACTTCTTACGTTGAGTTGTCATGATTAAAACTACTCTGAGTACTTTAATCAAATCAAATCATATTTATTTGATAGAACACAGTATACAGCAGATGTTCAAGAATTAAGAATCCATTGTGTTCAGCCTGCATTTTTTTTTTTTTTATGGCACAGAGAAGACAAACGAGCACACAGGCCACCCGATGGCAAGCGGAAACTGTGACCCATTGACATTCGCATATAACTCGTCTAGTAGAATGGGCTAAACACAAGGTTGGTAATTTTTACTCTTAAAATAATTTAAGGTTTACTTCAATAATATTTAGTTGTCGGGTTTGGGAGTTAATGCTGCGTTAAAAACCATAATTTCGGTTCACGACTTAGGAGTCACCCTGTATATCATCTGGTAGTCTCATCGAACTAGGGTTTTGTGTCGTTTCTTAGACGTGCGTTATGAATAAGAGAAGACGGAAGTCTCTAATGTACCTGACCAACAATAAATAATACTCCAATTAAAATGCAAAGTCATGCAATGTACATTTAAATAACACTGAGATAATGGCGCCGTCGTGCTGACAGTTCATGGGTCAAGTTGATTCAGTACACGGATGATTCTTCATCTTTACATTAACGCGTATTATTATCGTATTACTTGTTATCTTCAATAATAATATTATCTTGAAAATAATATTATCTAACACATGGGTATAGCGTAGGTTATTTTACAAAAATAGGCGAATGGACCGTATAGGTAAAGATATTATGCATGCGTAAAAGTATTAACATATTATAATGCAACCCCCTCGTTTGTTAAAATTGGTAGAACATTCGATTTTTAAACAGAAATACTATCATCCCAGTTGAACCCTGACCCGCCATAGAACGGTGTCACAGTGACATTATAAAACAATTTGTTTGACACTTCTTACGACTTGAATCATAAAATCACGTGGGTCAGGGTTCCATTTGGCTGAAATTACATACAGTAGTATAAGTTTGGCTTCGCGCAGTCAGGTAAAAGAATACAATTTTACTAAAAACACATGATTAACAACCTTCTATGTAACTTCGCGAGTGAGTGTATTTGGCGCAGTGTTATTATACCTGACTCATAATAGATCCGTCGAGTCTGTTATCATTGTAAAAGGTAATGTCGGATATAGTGTTAATTATTTTTTTATTTTTATCGCTTATTTTTCTTTGGGTAACCTTAGACATAATACCTACATGATTTACCCTCAGACTAACTTTACTTAAACGTCTATTAATAATAAACGAACTAAATGGTGTCAGGTGGCTTTATTTCTCAGTGGAGTCCCGCTTAAGTAACCAGATTCTCTGTGTTTACTTGGTAAAAGGTGTTTCATTTTGTTCGCCTATTTACTGGCTACATTATGACTTACGAAGTAGACTCGCTAAATAAAGGGTGCCTTTTATTTATTACGCTGTTTCGCAGAAATAATCGCTGTTGCTATGCGAATGACAAATTATGTTTGCGATAAGTCCTAGTTACTTATAAAATATAATATTTATACAACTTTAGAGTTTCATCCAACTGATACGTGTGTTGGGCTTGAAGTGAGACGAAATAAAATCTGCACTGATTCGAATGCTGCTCGTGCAGCTGCTGCGCGTGCGTATATAATCTAAGACGAATCGGTGCAGATTATCTTTCGTCAACAATATCATCATCATCATCATCATCATCATCATGTCAGCCGAAAGACGTCCAATGCTGGACATAGGCCTCCCCCAAGGTTCTCCACTCAGACCGGTCTTGTGCTTTTCGCATCCACTGCGTTCCCGCGATCTTCACAAGGTCGTCACTCCATCTTGTTGGAGGCCTACCTACAGCTCGTCTCCCGATCCGCGGACGCCACTCAAGAACCTTCTGACCCCATCGGCCATCAGTCCTGCGAGCAATGTGCCCCGCCCACTGCCACTTAAGTTTAGCTATTCTTTAACAATATAAATAAAATTAATTCAAAATAAATGTTTCAAATAAACGTCTTCAAGAACGCAAAAAATAACTTTTAATATGGTAGGTAATAGTAATACTCCAACTGGAGTCGGCGACTGACAATATTTTCAACGAAAAGCCGACTTCTTGAAGATGGTTATTTGTTTTTAAAACATTGATTTTATTTCCAACTTCAAACTTCAAACTTAGTGATCATAATAAGCTTATGTAGTCCCACTTCTTAGATAATCTGAAACTTTACGACGCCAAAAGCCGCGGGAAAGTCATAGTCATATTAAAACAATTAAATGTAAGTACTTCGTTGTAGTCGCTTCACTATCCTTATCGAGATATCTTATCGCCACCATTGAAAAAGGTACCGTTGAGGAGTTCCGGTGGCCATCTGTAGTCTTCATCATCAGTTCCACTTCACCAAATAATAAGATAAGAAAAGATAAGATAAGATAAGATAAGATTTATTTATTGTCAGAAACTGTGTACATTAGGTAACATCATATAAAAGGTCCAACAGTACTACACTTACAGTACTAAATATACTTTCTGAATGCAACTTGTTACTAAAAATACCAAAATCGCTACATGTTTTTCTACGATAGTTGAGGAATTCTCTCAATTCCTCACTGATCAGATTCGGATTTGGTGACAATGAGACCACCTCGGAAGTATACTCTATCAAACCAAAAAAGAGTATTTAAAATCGGTCTACAATTGACGGAGAAATCGGTGAACATACATACATAAAAGAAAAAGAAACACAGTAAAACGTAGGTATTAAGGATGTTACGAACATTCGCATTCGCATTCGCATATGCGAATGATTCGCATCATTTTAGACATTCGTATCGACATTCACATTCGCAATAATTGATGCGAATATTTAGCGAATGCGAATGTGTGCACAGATCATGTCGTGACTCACCCGCCGGCCGAGAAATTCCTTTTTCGTAAGAAAAAGCTGCAAAATTACTTTTTCTGAAATATAATTATTTATAAAAAAATATTAAATTTATATATAAATATTTTTTTTCATGTGATTCCTTAACATTCGCATTCGAATTCGCATTCGCAAATTTTGCCCTCTGAACATTCGCATTCGCGAATGTGAAAAATATGACATTCGGAACATCCCTAGTATGACGTATCCTCCTTTTATGACGTCGGTTAAATAGTTTTTTTATTAGTTTTCACCACGATATACTTACCCACACTTACATATACACATACCCGCTTTGTGAAAAGTTACGCGGTCCACATTACATTCCAGCTTCAACATATTTACTCAACAATGCTTAATTGTAAATAAATTCGAGTTAAATTCAAATTCAACTACTTTAATTTGAAAGTTAAATGCGAGCTTGAAACGCCCTTATAATGGTAATGTATTCAATCCCGTTGTAGTTTTCCATGTAACCAAATGAAACGGGATTTGAATATAATTTCGTATGCAGAAGGATATTATAATTGAAATACTTATCCCTAAGCACCTGGTTCACCCGCGCCTTTCATCCAACTCAAAACTCATTTCCAATAAAGGAAGTTACATTTAATCGTTATTAAAACTGCCACGGTTAATTACTTTCGAAGAAGTAAATTAGAAAAGTTGTTACGCATATATTTTGTATGTATTGTTTGTCAATCAAATTTACAACATTTCTCCTGTTTTTTTTAGGGTTCCGTACCAAATACTGAAAAATGGGTCCCTAATATTATAAGAGGGCTTTGTTGTACGTTTGTCTGTCAAGACGTTTTTTTTCTGAAACGGCTTAAGCTATCGAGCTGATATTTGAAATATCTGTAGTACCTATTTCTGTTCCTATTTGTCCAAACGAATAAAATGTTTAATTTAGAAGCTAAAAATATTTATCCCAAAAAAGACAGTTTAACCCTATCACGTTAAAGTAAGCTTCATGTATCTCGAGTTAAATTAGATAATTATGTTCTTTTGAAATACTTGGATAACTAATTTACAAAGAAAGAAAAATAATTGTGAAAAAAATATTAAAACTGTTACAAGGCTAAAAAGCTAAGGCTGGGGCAAGGTTGGTAAAGTTGGCTTTTGTTTATTTTAAGAGCGGTAGATATGTCCCGTATGATTGAACTTCTACAGCCCATCTGCAGAGACAGCAAGGAGCTGGACTTTATAGTAGGTGCTCAAGTCTGATTCGATTGTTACAAGCGTATTTATGTGTAGGTATTAACGGACTATTTTAAAGCACACCCTGTAGTCTACCAAGCCTTGTTTTAAGACAAGGCTTGGTACTTAGACTTTACTTAGACCCGAAATATTTCTCAGAAAAAGTTTGGTTGTATAATTACAGCTGGCTTTGGCTTAGGGGCTTACGGCGTAATCTGCCTAATTACGCTTTGGATCTTTAATTATTTATTAAATTTTTATACCCAAGGTTACTTTTAATAAAGGTTATTACGACAAAGAAAACTAGGAAACAAAGATAAAGAAAATAATATCTATCATAATATCTTATTAGTTTTTTTTACTTATTTATTTGTGATGAATCTGTAGTCATCTTTATTTAGTTATTAGGAACCAAAACATTGCGTACCTAACTAATTTTGAAATACATCACTCACTTGTTTTGTTAATTGAAAGTTATTGGTTATTGCGGGGGACAATCTCACACAAGTTAGTGAGTTACAAGCCATCTCTATAGTAGCATATGCTGAAATATTAATTAATAAACCACATTAACACATATTGAAACTGTACCCTTACCATGAGTTACAATTACCGTACTCGCCAGCGAGTCGAATGCTCTGTCCCTCGCAGACGTCGCAGTGTTCTTATAGAATGCGAGGGACAGAGCATTCGACTCGCTAGCGAGTACGGTAATTGTAACTCATGGTAAGGGTGCTAAGTGATAAATAACATTATGAGGCAATATTCCATATTCATGGCTCTGTACACAATAGAACAACGTCGAATATTTGAACTACAGAGTGTTCTCAAAACCTTCGCCGCGAATTTAAATTATGTAAAACCAGCTACATTACGAAATGTTTTAGATTTCTCAATGTTTTGTTAGACTTCTAATTTGTTAAAAGCTATTTTGACTCTTATATAATTTTATTATATAGGGTTATTTTTAAAAAAACGATCGTGAAATGTAGACGTGTCAATTTTTTAAAACTGTTCTCGTGCGTGAATCCAGTGGTTGAATTTGTAAGTTCTAAGTTACTTCTTTTTAAATACCGTTAATCCAATTTCACTTAATACGATTATTAACTACCTCTCTTCTGAGGGATTAAATACTTTTTGAAGTGAATTATAAACGCTCAATACGCTGTGTTTTTAACATTAAGTGTACTTATAGATGAATTTGAAGATTGAACTCAACTAACAAGTCAGCATGATTTGTTTTGCTATTTTCGTAATCGCCAAGTCTACGTGACTGTCTCTGCAGATTCAACTCTACCCTGCAGTTTCTATATTTTTAATACCTAGATTATCATTTTAGTTATTTAGCTGCTATAAAGCTGCACCTGCCAAAAAAAGAAATATTTATTTATCAACCAACTTATATTTTACAGACGTGCAACTCATAATAAGTTATAGGTTACATACAGTGCAGTATATACTTGTACAGATTGAAATAACGGGTTGGCTTAAAGTAATGAGAAGGTATTCAATTGACAATAGCAGGCAAAAAAATAATAAAAAAAGGATTTTGACAGCTATAATAAATAGAAAATATGTCAATTATTGTTAAAAAGGCAAATAATGATTAGCTGTCTTAATAAAAAATGTCCACAAGGAAGTCATTACGTGAACATGTCTATCGCCTACTTGGACGACGTGCAAAATCTGAAGTGGTCTCTCACTTCAAAGCTGAAATATATCTCCATCTACAATTTAATGTTTGATCCAGCGGTGGGAATTTGGTATTAGGACTAAAGATTTACCAAAAACGGGAAGATCACCCATTCTTAATCATTGAAACCGGAGGAAAATGGCAAAGTTTGCACAAAACAAAGTGGATGAGTCCCAGATAAGTTAGCTGTAAAATATGCTGTTTCCCGTTGGTGAGTAAGGAATATTTTAAAGAAATACAATGTTCTACACTTAAAGCGTCAAAAAACAACCAAATATTCCGACATACAGCTTGAAGAAATTCCAAGAAGTGCAAGAAGTTGCGAAGAAAGTATCACTATGCAGGGAGCACCCAGAATTGACTAAAAAAGCGTGACGTTCATTTCGTATCGAAGGATTCAAACCGTCCGAACGTCGGTGTAGCTCGTCCAATGGAGGATTTTTTGGTAATTCTCAGTAGACTAGTTTACAGTGATGGGCCGGAAGCGAAATCACATAGGTACACGGTTGAAGCGCCGGGTATAAAAGCACGTATGATGGAAACGGTAAGAAGAAAGCTGCGATTTTTTTTAAATGGGCGAGGTTTTCTATGTTATAATGATTGATTATCATGCTGGTTTTAGTTTATTTGTATAATTGATAAAAAGCTATATAACCTAAACAAGTAATTTAATAAAAAAAAATGAGAAAAAAAAAATCTCATTACTTTAAGCCAACCCGTTACTACAAATTAAAATTAAAATTAAAAATGTCTTGTACCTAACATGAAAAAAAAATTAACAATACATATATCCTTTGTGTCACCAACAGTACAAAATATTGCATCAATTTTAAAATGAATCTCACAACATCTGAATTTAAATTATTCGGGTTTTATCAAATCTTTGGTTATATTTTTAATGAGAAAATTTGTTAGCATTTTTAATAAAGCGCGATTAAAAAAGTTTACAAGCCAGTCGGCACACACGTCGAGCATATTGTACACGAACCCTTTCAAGAAACTTTACCGCATCCTGTATCTAACTATCGCAAACTGTATAGTCGCAATGGTGATATTACTTTATACTATTAATGTACTATAATATCTATATATGCTCATTAATGTTCTCTCTGGAAAATTCTATGTATAATTTGATATCAGATCTTACTATTACTGGCTAGAGCTTCGTCACCCTAGAGTCCTAAATAATTCCCAGAAATATCCGTCCTAAAATCCCAAAAGAAACGGGAAAAATACATTTCATGCCTTTTGCCGTAGTAAAGCCTAAAATCGGGAATTAACCATATAATACCGTTTTTGTTCCAAATAATTACCTGATCAACGTTTTTTTTTTTCGAAAGCTATGTTTTACTGGAAGCTGTAGGTAAGTATGACTATTGCTTAAAATAATTTCATTCGTAATTATAAAAAACGTGATCTCCATCGATTCGGACCGATGACGTTCCGGAATTATGCTACAGTAGGTACGTTACCAAAATACGTTAAACTCAATTACAAAAGGTCAGGTTTAATATCATTAATCGCATCACAAATCAAAGTTACGTATTTGCGATGAGAAAAGTAAACACACACAAGCCCTACTCTCAAAAAGTAAGTTTATAGTCACCGGACCCTTTTTATCTATTGCGTAATAACTTTAGAGTAAAAGGGATAGAGCTTCGTTTCGTAGAAACCCACCAAGGAGGTTATTCTTAGAATTCGCACAGTCGATGCTCAGCGGTTAGATTTTCGAGAAATCGAACGCACGAACGAGGGACAGTCACAATCACAATCAACCCCTGAGGGCCCAGACAAGATGCAATACGCTAGCTAGCGTTTCTCTTCGTTTAGTTTTTAAACCAATCGCGTCACTGGTAGATGACGTGATACGAAAAGTCACGTGACGTGCCAGTGACGCGATTGGTTTAGAAACTAAACGAATAGAAACGATAGCGTAATGCATCTTGTCTGGGCCCTCTGAAGTTCAAAAGTTTCAATCTTGGAAACTTCGATCTTAACAATCGACCCGTAGATCGACAGCAATCATGACTTGGTCTGCCTGACCGTTTTACGTTGGGCACCCTTGACCTCGGTCATACGAATTATCCCGGATTGTGACTTTGTAAGCGCCCTGAATTCTCCACGGGCGCCATTCAATGTCGGAGCCTCTGCTAAGGCCGCGAAGTAGGGAATGCAATTACCAAATTTGAAAACCGGTAAATTAGCGACGTCGGTCCGGTTTTTGTGTTTTTCAAATAAAAGCAATAAAATTGGTAAATCGTATATTTTAGTGAAAAAAGTCATTTAAAAATAATTCTGGGGTCGGTCGTAGTGAAAAGGGGTACAAAGTATGTATATTATGTATGTAAACACTTTATTGTACAAAAGAAAAACCATAACAATACAATTAATCTAAAAATATGTACAAAGGCGAACTTATCACTTTAAGGGATCTCTTCCAGCTAACCCTTGAGAGATTGAGAAGAGTGAAAGATTGTGCAACGAGTAAACAAGTGTACAAGAAGAAGAATATAACACATTAAGTAACCAATAAAACTTATATAAATAAAATTAAAATAAAAGTCGACTTAACTCGTATGTAAAAAGGGTATATTATGAAAGGAGTATGCTAAACTCATACACTTTTTCATTTGATCTTCAGAAGACTTATACCCGTTCTCACCAGGAGCCCAGAGTTACAACTTGAAGGTAATGTTTTTTTTTTTTTTTCTTTATTATTAAACCAGAAACAATACAATTTAATACCTAGTGTTCGTTTAAGTCCTAGGTTTAAATAACATGCAATGGACATGGTTACTTGAGCTATTTGACGCCCATTATAAACCTTATATAATAATAATGGATGCTTAGTATTAAGGATTAACAAGTTATACTAGTGATATTAACTAGTACCATTTTAGGTTTATGCTCACTTTTCGGAGTTCGCATTTGTAGCATGTAATAAATTAAGTTAAATTAAAAAGGTAATGCGAGGTAATGATTGGAAACTTCAACGAAATACATTTTTGAGTAGTGTCTGTAAGTAAATAAGCACTTGAAATCATATTATTTCGCGTTTATTTTTAGTTTTTCACGGTTTGGTTAATTACCGGTAGCAGCTATAATTTACCGGTATTTTACCGGCTCAAAAAAGGTGTGATTTACCAGTAAAACGGTTTGCATTCCCTACCGATAAGTGGGCCGGCCGGTGAGGGTCGTAGTGGAATGCGCAATCAGAGACAGCGGCCCTCGCGAAAGGGCGTAGAGGGAATTGCTGAGATTTTAGTGGATATTCCTTCCGATCTCGGTTGGTGAGTCCCACGTCACCATCTTGGGTCAACCCGGAACCAGGTCATTCGTATGATTTTAGTTTTAGTAATGATAATAGGTTGACAGTGTTTGTTTTTCTTTTAAATAACATCGACTCACTAAGTCCATCCCTAAAGCCCCGTCCGAAGATGGGACGGAGGATTTATTGATTGCCGTCGCGATTCAACGTCGATATTAATATCGATAGATAATTTAGAAATAACAAGCGAGCTCACGCTAGACCGCGCGAGGGAGAGTTTGAATAGCGTTGCAAAAATAATAAACATTGTATGTGTAATACTCAATATTACAGCTAATATTTCAATTCTCGTCGTCAATCCAGACCAATTATTTCACTGCGCAAAAACATTATTTTAAATTTGCCATTGGTACCATTTTCAATTCATTTAAATCGAATCTTCGCAACTCGCGTCTCTTCGGTGGGAAATAAAATGTATTTACAACCAGACAATTATAATTTAAAATCCCCTCTAAGCGCACACGCTGTATTACTCGCAGGTAGTACAGCGTGTACACGCTGTATTACTATAGTTCAGGAAATATGAATTGGCCATTTGTAATCTTCACTAAAATCTTTTTGTTAATATCATAGAAAAGATAATCGTAAAAATGTCCTCGTTCTTCAAACAGCACAGAGGGTTGAAAGGTTAAGGTTAAGGTTAGGTCCAGTAAGATGGTAAGTAGATAACAGACAGAGATTTTTATATTTTTGTCAGTTGTATGTGTGTTTTGTAGTACGCAAATAAACGTTTTATCTATCTATCTATCTATCAGACGGCCAAATCATATTTTCTGAACTATACTTAAAGCCTGTTGAGCTGCATTGAAACACTCACACACGCACTAAGCGCACTGACCCGTCAAAGTACGCTTGCCCAATTTCCTCTTCGTCATCAACGTTGCCGACAAGTTATAAATGTTGTAAAGTCGAGCGTCGATTAGCAAATTATAAGAATACACCCTTAGTGGATTACTACGAGACACTACAAAACGAAACTCTATCCCTCTCACGCTCATTTATAACTCAATCGAGAGAACGTGACAATAACTCCTATCGAATCGAGCCAGTTATAAGAATAACCTACTGGTAACTGGTAACGTATTTCTGTAGTTCGTCGTACGTTCACACTTTACGATCGCCACACACGACACGACGCTTCCCCACGAGTGTTGTGTTTATGAACCATTATGTAAGTAGCTTCACTTGTACAGTGCCACCATTTCCTTAATAGCCATGGATTACCGCTATCACACTGGCACTTGCATCTGACAATATATTTTCATCACACTTGCTCGTAAATAGTGTCCTAACATGCTAGAAAAATCGACCGTAAATCCAAAATAATACCCGCGTGCCTTTTTTTACCATTACGTCCTATCGTGCGTAATAGCTTTTTTTTTAATTATTATACCTGGACTCAAACTATCACAATACACAATGGTAAAGGAAAAACAAAGCTCGAGTCATTAAAGCCCTCAGCCTTGGGCTTCGGGCTTCTAACAAACTCTCGTTTGTAATTCTTTCTTTACCACCCTTAATACACAATGTACTATTGTTACTTTTGTTTTTAACGATGTAAAACTGAAAAAAACCGCGTAAGAAATGTGCCGAGAACATAAAATAGGGGCGGTTTTTGTATGGAAATCGGAGTCCGGACTTCTTAATAATCCACAATATTTAATGCTATTTATGCACAATATTTGCTATTATCAGGGGCCTGTTTTATAAAACTACAAAATACAATTTACAGGATACAAGTTTCCATTTGACACATCCTCGACCAATGACGACCAACCATTTGAGCAGTGTTGCCAGGTTAGACCTGTAAAATTGTAACTTGTAGCTTTATAAAACGTGCCCTAGGGCCTCTATTATGTCATCTTTGACCTGGGGGGTTATTATGACATAAATATGTACTTCATTTTACGGCGAGTGTAAAGGACAGAGCACAGTTATATAGCTCTGTCCTTTTCTCTCAGCGTAAACTGAACTGCATAGCTATGTCATAATAACCCCTCTGGTATCGTATTGTCAACGTTTTGATAGCTATTATTCACTTGACAGTAACGGCGGCCGAGTTAAAGACAATACCATAACTGTCAAAGACTGTATCGGTATTACCGCCTAGAATAGGGGCCCAGGGGGGTTATTATGACATAACTATCAGTTAATTTTACGGTGAGTGTTAGGGACAGAGCTATGGCAGTTATATAGCTCTGTCCTTTTCTCTCAGCGTAAACAGAATTGCATAACTATGTCATAATAACCCCCAGTACAAGTATATGTCCCGTATTACTTAAGTAGATACCTACAACCTAGCATCACGACAACAATCCAAAACTTCGTTACCCTTATTGCCTTTGTGTCGTATTTCTTTTTTATTTTTATACAATAACGAGTATATACAAACATACAATCCTTGCTAATATAAAGTGAGGCAAAATGCGTTTAGTTTTTTGTTTGTTCCATCTTAGAACAACGATCGGAAATAAATTGAATTCGTCGATGTCATTAGAGATGCTAAGTCATTAGTAACTTTAAAAAAACTCAACCTTATTGCTGTAGAATGTCAGATTGATTTTAAACCTAAGGTGGCTCACAAATTTAAGTCTTTCTGTACCGCCACCGCCTTAACCTGCTGATGTGTAATCTGGTAAGATCGGCCCAGAAAGTGGTCCACCAGTTTTGACAAAAGTATCTGTGAGATCAAATTATTGCAAGGGGAGGGCCATTCTACTTTTCGTTGTACATAACTTTTAGCCACGCTCTCACTAAACTATTTTTATTTCAACAAACGGTAAAGTGCTGCTTTTTCTAACTTAAAACTAGAAAAGGGACGTCAATAAGCTTATATATAGAATTAACCTAATTCATAAAAAGTTATTTGTAATAACTATAAAGTGAGTAACGCAGTGGACGTTGATGTCCCCGCCTTTTCTATGGAAAATGTGCAATTTACCACTGAGTTACCAAGATTCTTCAGCGATAATTGAGTAATTTAGGATAATTTTTTTTGAAAACCGTTAAACGTAAACATTCTAAGTTCACGTTATTTGTTTATTCGCGGATTCATCATTTGGTATACTTTTTATCGGACGATAGCAAAAATGTACACTGAAAAGTAGAATGGCCCGGGAAATCGAACTTGTTGTGTCATGTCATGACGTGCAAATGAACTTCAACCGTAGGGTAGTAGACCACATTTTTGGCCGACTGTACAGGGATTAATACCTATGATTACTTACTTGAGGTTTTTCTTTTTATGTTATTTTATGTTAAGTGTGTCACTTTTCGTCTCTTCACCAAGCGGTTCCAACGGAAAACCAGTGCTGGCTTTACGGCTAGCGAATGCTGAGTTGGGACCGTTTCGCAACTGTTTCTCTGTGTCATATTTTTTGTATCTAGGTACCTAATGTGGTTTTGTATTGTTGCGAATAAATGTATCTTTATCTTTATCTTATCTTGATCAACTTTGTCTATCCTGGAAAATAGGACAGTTCCCGAGGGTCTATGAAACATAACTTCGATATTTCAAAATTGAATAGTTTTCAAGTTTTTCAATTTCATGTTCTGGTAGACACGGGTTTCTCGAAGTTTTTATTATCAGTCGGCATAAGAGTTGTGCTTCGGATTTCAATATTTCTGATTTCCCCGGTGGCCTTAAAGTGTTTTACGATGCCGAGCGAACTAGCTCAAGTTGTTAGAACGATAGAAAGAGACAAAAATCAGAATTAGTATAGACATGGTAGGAGAGATGCATTCTGTTTGGCAACTTAGTAAAAATCTGTATAGAATCGACAACAACTACTTCTTTAAAGATGTTCTAAAAAAAATGCTTATAGCCCTCTGTGTCAAAAGTTTTTTAACCGACTTCAAAAAAGGAGGTTTTCAATTCGTCGGGTTTTTACTTATTTTCCCCGAT
The DNA here is from genome assembly GCA_963966035.1 of Acleris laterana. Lineage (NCBI taxonomy): Eukaryota > Metazoa > Arthropoda > Insecta > Lepidoptera > Tortricidae > Acleris > Acleris laterana. The sequence goes on along the minus strand of OZ014454.1, from coordinate 12,040,530 downwards.
TATTCAAAAACCACTGGACCGACGGGGCGGCGACTAGTTGGTCCCATTGTCAACACGTCAGGATCTGATGATGGAAATTGGAGAATTAAAGAGAACTCTTAATATCATAGGGACACCAACAGCGGTATTTTTCATTGTAACTCGTGTACTTGCTCTTGGAAAGCACATTTAAGTACTTACATTACATTGAAGGAAGGTATTAATAATTTTAAAATCAATCTACACAATAAAACAATACTAAGAAATATCACAATAAATGTAAAAGCTTAATCTTGTGATGAGTATAAGATGATATTTTGTTCCCTTCTGCTCATTTGTCATAGTTACTTAAGAGTACTTATATAATATCTGGCTCTCAATACAACAGTTTTACATTTTTGTTTGCATTCGAAACCTTATCTTTTTATTACTATTCGGTACCTGGGATTGTACATATTTTTACAATTACTCCAATTCGAAAACCATTTCGAGGAATAGGGTTTTAAAGCCGTTCTGCATTATTAAGTTTTTAAAATATTTATCTATTTTGAATATTTCGACAAAAGTATATTTAACCTTTGTTTGACTTTCGTTTTCGGCTTGAAGCCCTCCTAGGTGTATCTTACGGGTTAGGCGAAAACAGCTTGAAATAGTATGTTTTAATACACTATTACAATAACTTTTTTTCATTGGATATCATTTAATTGTTGTAATTGATTAGAAAATGCCATCCCAAATTTTAAATAATCATGTCATCCATAAAATGTCTGCTAAATAAATAAAGACGTTAAAACAAAACTATTAGGTCAAATACAAAATTAATGAAATTAGTGTGTTGAAATTTCCTATTCTTTCGAATGAGAAAGTAAAAACCGTGAGTTATTTTTTTTGGTCAATCCCAAACTCTACCATAACATCATCTACGCAATAACGATATGTTTAAGACAAAGGGTAAAGGCTTTGTAGCACAATAATAACTTTTACCTTCTCTTCAGATACTACGCTGTCCTCAAGCCGCTAAACGTGACGTGGGAGGCCCGAGCGAGGCGAGCGCTGCACATCGCGTGGGTGGCCGCGGGGCTCGCTAGTCTGCCACAGAGCTTCATCTTCCACCTGGGGGAGCACCCTGAAGTTAAAGGGTAAGTCACATCACGGGCAAAGTCAAGAAGCATAATGATAGGTTAGCGATTTACGAAAGTCGACCAAATTGACGAATTTCACAGACGTAACCACAGATCGCTTCGATTCCATACATTTGAAGTGGATAGAAATCTGAAACGTTTGCAGCGTTTTCGTCTTGGTGAAACCTACAGGACAGGTGAAAGCTATGCCAGTAGTCTTAGTCTAGGAAAAGCTAGGTTTTTCTTAAACAACTTGACAACGTTAGTTTGCTGGTTAATACTTCGTTACTTAATTGCTAAGTCAGTTATTTAAGAGAGTAACACTCAAGGCGATATAACACGCGTCCAACAGCGACTTCAGTCGGTAGCCTTCACGTTTTCGATAACGCGGAGCGAGATGGAATCGGTAAACGATTTCGCCTAATTTGCAACTTGATTAGTTACAAACCTACAAGTGACATCAAAGAGCATGTCGTACTCGAAACATGTAAAGTGGTGGAGTACATGCACCAGGAGGCCGTTAGGATGCCCCGCCCCTTTCATTAGCCATGGCTAAATCGAGAGAAAGAGATGGAAATAACGTAACTTCGGGCTTCGATTTTCAAAGTAGGGCTCATGTATTTTATTTCACGCGTATTTTTATGATTTTAAGTTAGTTGAATACTTGTTTGTTTACTTACATTACGGTTTTTCTTTTTGTTTTGTTTAGCTTAGTTAATGTCCCTCTGGCCACGTGGTCCTACTGCCTTTGTCCTACCGATCGGACCACATGAACTTTTTTTTCCGATTGGTTCGATTAACTAATCGGACTATACAAACTATCGTTTTCTTAGACCACGTAGTCCCACCAATCGGATCACGTGAACTTTTGATGTCCTGTTGGTTCGATTAACTAATCGGACTATAGAAACTGACGTTTTCTTAGACCACGTAGTCCCGCCAATCGGATCACGCGTTCTAGACATGAGTAATGCGACTAATGCGACCTGCATACTGCGTATTAGGTAACTTTCTTAGGAAATAATATAAAGTCAATGTCAATAGATATCTGTCACCGACATTGTTCCTGCTTTTCTTGCGAGAAATTGAAAGATATATTATCAACATTACAATTTATTGTCTGGTCGGACAAAGCATGGATGCAGATAATAATGAACCAGAATTATTATACTTAAAACGCAAAGGTGGCTTGGTGTTGCTCTACAACGGATACCAATTTTACCGCAACAAAAAATACAGCAGCGGATCTATTCTTTGGGTGTGCAGCAAAAAAAAACTGTAAAATGCCGAGGGTCTATTACTATACACGTAAGTAAATTTTTGGTTCCGTACATTTAATAAAAATTAAATCAGCACTGTCATTGTTGGAATTCACAAAAGTAAATCCGTCCCACTCACACTAGTAGTTATCTAGACGTTCTCTTTCACTCGTATGGATAATACTTTACAGTCTCAAGTGTTCCTTGTTTTTATAAAGGTTTCTTCTAAAGCAATATGTTTGCTTACAGTTAGTTCCCCGGGACACCTCGTATAGATCGTACAGTTACGTTTAGAACATGACTCTCCTAGTAAATAATATAATAATATATTATTTTGACTTATAAACATATCTCTTATTTATCACCCTAACCAAATTATACCTGTACGTCTATCAAAGTATTTTTCCCAAAACCCTAGTTACTGGTAAATAATAGTACATTTAATTACAGGATTCTCGCATTTCAAATTGCAAGACGCATTCTTGTATTCCTGATTTACATAAAAATGAAATTGACAAACAATTTTATTTAATGAAAGAGGCAGCAAGTAAAACTTTAACACCCATAAAAGCCATATATGACGAACACGTAACACCACTGAAAGATGCTGGTCTCGAAATCATAAAAGAAATACCAACGTACAATGCAGTTAAAAGTAAATTATTCAATAAAAGGAAGGAAGGTCTTCAGGTTAAAAAACTAAGCTATAAAAACCCCATGGAGGTAGAGATACCGCCGGCTTTTGAACCTTTTATGTTGGCGGATTATGCTTGCGATGATGTACGTATGATCGCATTTTGCTCACAAGAAGCTAGAAAACTCATACCAACCCTTACGTCTTTTTTTGGTGATGGAACTTTTCACAGTTGCCCACGATCATTTCAGCAATTGTATACGATACATGCAGATATTGGTTCTTCAACACAGTTTGTTAACGTTGTTCCAGTCATTTACATCTTAATGTCAGACCAAAAAGCAACATCCTATGAAATAATGCTGAACATGGTTAAATCTCAGATACCAGGCTTTAATCCTCAACAATTCATGACGGACTATGAGTTAGCAGCAATGCGTGCGATAAGAAAAACATTTCCACAGGCAGTGATAAAAGGCTGCTTTTATCACTACGCGAGAGCACTTTGGAGACAAGCACAGAAATTAAAAGTGACAAAAGCACAAAGTCAAAAAAGAATTGTGGCTTTGGCTACAGTACTACCATTCTTACCATCGTATTTAATAAAGGATGGTTGGGCCTATACAGGGTTATTGGTAATTCGACGTATTCCCGTTAGGAGGTGATAGGGGTGACTATTTGCGGTAATTTTAACCCCCATATGCATTATGCAAAAGTGAACCATTTTTGAGTTATCATGTTTTTTAGCTTTTTTCAAAATAAGTCAAAAATGCAGCATCAAAAATTAATTTAAAAAAAAGTATCAATTTAAATCTATTTTTTTCTTCTTATTTATAAAAACAATAAAACTCTGGTTATTTATCAATATTAAAACAACAATTATCGGTCCAAATTTAAAAATGCGAGACTAAAAACGATATTATTTCTAGATTTTTTAGATATCTTTTTCCACTAAAATGCCTTAAAAACAAAAAAAATGTTATGAAACTTGGCTTGCAGATTAATTTAAAAACATAACCGTTTTCTTAGCTCTCCAAAAATGCATAACAACTAGGAACTTATTTCAAAGAAACTGAAAAAAAAATGATCACAAAAGAAGCAGGCGGAAATTTGGATTCGAACTAAACACAAGGTAGTTCTTTAAAAAAATCCCATAAAATTAATTAAAAACAATACCCAATGTCAATAAAACAAAAAAACTATTTTAAAACAAAATTTAAAACCAGTAACAGTTTAATAGTAATAACAATTAACAATTAATAATAGTAACAATTAACACATTTTTTAATTTAAAGTTCTTGCTCGAAGTGACTTCCCCTATTGCGTACGCAAAGTCGCATTCTTTTTCTTAGTTGTGACTTAACTACCGAAGTAGGTAGTCAAATTATTACGCATTGCATTTGCTGCATTTATAATTCTCGTCTTGAGTTCTTCCGCAGATGACACAGGCGAGAGGTCGTAAACTATGGATTTCATGTGACCCCAGACATAGAAAGCAACCGGCGTTAAATCCGGACTTCTCGTGGGCCACGGAATGGGTCCTCCTCGCCCTATCCAACGATTAGGAAAATGGCTATCGAGCCATCGCCTAACATTGACACCAAAATGTGCAGGACATCCGTCTTGCTGGTATATCATGTTTTGCCTTGTAGCCAAAGGCTTTTGCAACGGTAACAGTGAAGCTGCTCGTCATGATTATTCGCGTCGGTTTCCCAATCGCCGGTTACCCCATGTATCCGTTTTTAATGGAGTGTATAGGCGAATCCGAGAAACTGGTTGTGTTCAGAGAAGACAAATTAATGCCGGAAGACCCCCAGTCCATGTTGTTAATTGCGAAGAGGATATTCTGCAAGAATTTATCGATGAACCAACAATTTCGACAAACACCGTCGCCACACGACTCTCTGTAACACAATGGAAAGCGTGGTCTACAGTGCATAATGCAGGATTGGATAGGGCCAGGAGGACCCATTCCGTGGCCCGCGAGAAGTCCGGATTTAACGCCGGTTGATTTCTATGTCTGGGGTCACATGAAATCCATAGTTTACGACCTCTCGCCTGTGTCATCCGCGGAAGAACTCAAGATGAGAATTATAAATGCAGCAAATGCAATGCGTAATAATTTGACTACCTACTTCGGTAGTTAAGTCACAACTAAGAAAAAGAATGCGACTTTGCGTACGCAATAGGGGAAGTCACTTCGAGCAAGAACTTTAAATTAAAAAATGTGTTAATTGTTACTATTATTAATTGTTAATTGTTATTACTATTAAACTGTTACTGGTTTTAAATTTTGTTTTAAAATAGTTTTTTTGTTTTATTGACATTGGGTATTGTTTTTAATTAATTTTATGGGATTTTTTAAAGAACTACCTTGTGTTTAGTTCGAATCCAAATTTCCGCCTGCTTCTTTTGTGATCATTTTTTTTTCAGTTTCTTTGAAATAAGTTCCTAGTTGTTATGCATTTTTGGAGAGCTAAGAAAACGGTTATGTTTTTAAATTAATCTGCAAACCAAGTTTCATAACATTTTTTTTGTTTTTAAGGCATTTTAGTGGAAAAAGATATCTAAAAAATCTAGAAATAATATCGTTTTTAGTCTCGCATTTTTAAATTTGGACCGATAATTGTTGTTTTAATATTGATAAATAACCAGAGTTTTATTGTTTTTATAAATAAGAAGAAAAAAATAGATTTAAATGGATACTTTTTTTTTAATTAATTTTTGATGCTGCATTTTTGACTTATTTTGAAAAAAGCTAAAAAACATGATAACTCAAAAATGGTTCACTTTTGCATAATGCATATGGGGGTTAAAATTACCGCAAATAGTCACCCCTATCACCTCCTAACGGGAATACGTCGAATTACCAATAACCCTGTATATTAAATGACATGCCAGATGATGACGTAGGCCTGGCTAAATTTGAGCTATACATGGAGCGTTACTGGCTTAAGAGCGACGATTTCATAGCAAAGTGGTCAATCTTTGGGCAGATCATAAGAACTACAAATTGTTTAGAAGGGTGGCACTCCAAAATAAATCAGTTGGTTGGGAGAAGGAAGCCAAATTTGGTGAGCATTCTCGTTTTGAAAAAAGATTCGGACTTTTATCTGATTAAAATGAAAGGAGGCCTCCTCGAAATACGACGAAAAGAAGTGATTCGACGTGATGAATTTATCTCGAATACTAACACTATGCTCATTAATTTTGATATGGAAGTCGGATTCTTTTTGGAAAGATTAGCGTGGAAAGGCTCGCTTTTTAAAATGTAACGTTGGAGCACACAGTCATCTCTAGTATCTGTACATAATTAGAATGTAATTATTTTTAATTTGAGTTTGAATTATTTTGTGGAGTTGTAACATATCGTCGTATGTAACGTCTCATACCAATAAAAGACGTGCTTAGGTTCAAAGGTTTTTTGACTTTTATTTGTCCTTGCCGTTTTGCAGTACAAGTGAAGTCAATAGTGACGTCATCACAAAATGCGTACTATGGAAAAATATGAAACGTATCTAATTGGCAAACGGATGAAATCAGTAACTTAAATTGGCCTATATTTTACGATTTTAACAAAAAAATGGTGTGGTAAATTTTTTGGTAAGTATACAAAAATATACACCGTGCCCGGGAAGTACCCGAAGGATTTTAACCATCGATTCTAGACGCTTAAATAATGCTTTAAGGTGACAGAGTTCAAATTAAATTAACTATGGAATTGTTTTTTAAATAATAAAAATCTCGGAAATTATGCGATATTGGACTACATGTTATACCACATTATATACTCCAAATATGCTCTAGAATCGATGGTTAAAATCCTTCGGGTATGTCCCGTGCACGGTGTATATAGATAGATATACAAATTGAGCACAATTAAAAATTGTTCATGTGGTCCGATCGGTAGGACGAAGCGGAATTACAATTCCTTGTAATCCGATTAATCGAACCAACCGGAAAAAAAAGTTCATGTGGTCCGATCGGTAGGACGAAGCGGAATTACAATTCCTTGTAATCCGATTAATCGAACCAACCGGAAAAAAAAGTTCATGTGGTCCGATCGGTAGGACAAAGGCAGTAGGACCACGTGGCCAGAGGGGTTAATGCCCCCTGTTAATGTGTGTATGTGTGTGTTATCTGCCGGTGGTTTCACTGGATGGTTCTTTGGTGACTTTAATGCCAGCACAGCATAACGCTGAAATGAAACCATTTCGTGACAACAGACCTTTGGTCTATGTCAGTATTATAACACCTTTTTGTTTTTCTGTTTGTCAGATATATTTTTTCTATCTGCTTTCTTTATTTATTTCTATTAGTGAATTGTAGCTTACCTCAATCTTATACTTGGTGTCACGTTTCGAAAACCGCTAACGTTATGCATCTTGTTTGTATAAGTCTCCAGACGGCTAGCACAAGATGCTTGTTACTTATTTTGTCGCTCAGTAATCCCGCTCTTCCTAGTATTTAACAAAAGAAACGCACTGACAAACGAGAAAATACAATACGCTCAAACCATAAGGGAAGAGCAAACCACAATGGTGATTTCCGTGAATGGTCAAATATAAATACATACCTAGTCGGTCCTTAAGTTCTGTCACAAAGGTTTATTACAATTTTAATAATAAATAATAGAGTTTCATAAACTTGTAGTACATCAATCAAAACCTTATTTTAAATAGAATAAAAAAAGCGACATTTGAGTTCGTTACTATTGCAATAATTTGGTGTACGAGCTTTAAGCATTCCCATTCGGGGCAGGAAAGCATGGGTCAAAACACGCACGACCACGATACTGATAACGGCTACAACTTTCGTAAGAGTTCTCGTATTGAGTCGAAATTTGCGTGACATATTGACCAGACTTTTATCTTTAAATACTGATACGAATGTATTCCAAGCAACTAAAGATCCGCTTATACTCCGGTCAATCTTCATGTCTCATTCAATTGACCTTACGATTTCACATCAATTTGCAGAAATACGAAAACAGACCAACTTTCGTGCTTCATAAGCTGGTTTTTACGTGTCGTTAAGATAATAATGCTGGTCTCTGAACATACACAGAGATGAGAAGCTTCATAATATTAAATAGATAATTTTCCTGGTTAACAAAGACTAATCTTTAAAGCGTTTTCAAAAAGTGTCATTTTTAGAAAACTCGTGCGTGTTTTAATCGGTGCCGGCCGTGAATGTTAAAAGATCGTATCGGAAATTGCGGCGACTATGTGGAATGATGATTAGTTCCTAAAAATGTACTTTAATTAAGCTTTTAAATTTAATTTATTTTAAAATTAAAAAATGAACAAAAAATAGTTTTATTTGACTAAACCTTTGTGACAGAACTTAAGGACCGACTATGTAAATACCGGGACGGTGTCACACAAATTGACCTAGTTAGAAATAGCTCATGGCTTGTACAGTCACGAGATTTAATTTGATACCTGCCACCTTAGGTCCAAAGTCAATCTGACATTCTACAACAATAAGGTTGAGTTTCCTAAACTTTACAAATGACTTGACATCTCTAATAATGACATTGACAACTTCAAGCATATTTTTCATGAAATGGGTCCCAAATTAACGCTCGTGACCGTACTATGGGAACTAGACAACGATTAACTTGCTTAGAGAATTGCATACTTAAATGCATAGAAATCATCTAAGACTTAGGAAGGGCGTCGGTGGCCTTGGTGGCTTAGGGGTTCGACTCGTGATCGAAAGGTACCGAGTTAGAACCCCCGCGGTCACCATGTACCAATGAGTTTTTCTAACTTAAATGCATGACCCGATGCTCTTACGGTGAAGGAAAACATCGTGAGGCAACCTGTACAATCGAACAGCTGAGTGTGTAAGAGGGTTATTGATCCTAAAGGGTTAAAGTGTATCCGAAAGGGCCCATCTGAAAGATAAGATAAGATAATACTTAGTAAAAAAATGTCGCACTCATCACAAAAATACCTGGCATTACCGGGATTTGAACCCAGGACCGCTAGCTTCTAAAACAGGGCCACCAACAACTAGGCTCAATGCAAGCGCTTATTGTATAAGATCGTATTCTGGTGTACTCAAGTGTATTCTGAATGTGTTGAGTCGATCAATGTAATAATTGGACACCAGCAATTTGCCAAATTCATACATTCATAATTGGGTTAACATTTGTCGTTAATTAAATGCGCACGGTGAAACGCCTCGTGCATCCAACCAAATGGATTTTCAGGAAACTAGTTTTAACTTTGGAACTTAGTCTATTTGGGGTTCGAATATGTCGAATATTTAACGTTGAACGAATGTTATTATTAAATGCTAGCTTCTGACCGCGACTTCGGTGTACAATTATGTCCATTTCGTTGACCATTTCCCGAGTACAGTCGAGTTCATAAATATGTATACACTTTAGTACCTTGCCACTTTAATCGCTTTGACAATTAATATATGACGCGGCTATTTGATAGAACGAGAAAGTTAAATATGTCTCTCATTGTAACAAATAGCTGCGTCCCTCTCAGCCTGTCAGTTCAACTGATCGTCTCTGGCAGCCGTAGATGAAACTTAAAGTATAGGTTCTATTGGTGAATAAATTTATTTTGGAAATTTTATGGATTCTGGGAAAAATGCATTTTCAACTTTTGAATTTTAGACAGATGGGAAACAAAACTTCAGAAATAGCTCCAACGTCTTTTCCCAGGTACTAAAGACCATTGACAGTGTCTCATGCTATGTCTTAAATTAATTCTGAATGTGAACAATGCCAATAAGATCATAAATATACAAATAGATTTGAACAGAATCCAATCCAAAATAGATCGAGAGAGTGCATTGGCATGGCCACGCGATACAAATAATTCAGCAAACGCGATTCATTTCGATATGAAAGCCCAAGTTAAATGGATTATAGTGATTGGAAAGCTATATTTAGAATTTAATTTAGAATCCTGAGGCCCGTCATTGCTACCACAAAGAACGCGTCTGCGACAGTGACGTGGCCCTGAGGACCTAACATGGCTGCGCTTATCGCGTGACAAAGTTTGGAGAAGGCATCCGTCATCTGACACGTAAATAAGTACGCGAGTGACGGATGCTTTATCCACATTTGAGACGCGATCGAATCCCTTTGACTGCCATACATATCGTTGGTCATAATGTATTGTTATGTTAATCATACTTTTTTTTGTCATAACTTCTTTCAGGCTGAAGTTACAGTTTTAAATAAACGTTTATCGTGTAGATTAGTTTGGTTAGGTTAGGTTAGTTTTATATAAATCCTGAAAAATAACCGTGTCCTGAGAAAAATGCATTATGACTTGCGAAAATTATGACTTAAAACACATTATGACTAAAAATAATTATGGCAGTCAATAGAGACCCAGACGCGATATATACGCAGCCATACTAAGCCCGCTGGACAAGATGCATTGCGAGAAGATTATCGCTATCGAAAATTTCCTTACGGTCGCGACAAGCGCTTATGTCCATATGCATCTTAAAAGTTTTCGAAAATCATTTACGATGGTGTTAAACATCTTGTTTAGCCCTTCTGTGCGTTTGGAACATTGTGCAATGTTTCCAACGTATGAACCCTTAAACTGTATGCCTACTTTATGTTTACGTCACTATGTCTCTAAATTTTCATGTTTTTTATTTAATTAAAAAAAAACTCGTATTGACTGACTATTTTTCTCACAAAGGAAAATCAAAAATACGTCAGTGTTAAAAACTCAAAATTGAGACTATTTTTTACGGAATCCAGTTAACTGGACAGCTGTCTTACGAAAGTTGTAGAATAAAGTGCTCTAAGCCTATTTAAGGACGTTTCAGAGGCTCATTGACGTCATTGGAGGCGGCAGAGCTGGCAGTTTCGCTCAACGAATGTAGTTTAGTTTAATTTTAATTTACAGTTATTGTCTTACATACGATGTCATGTTTCATGTCGTTTGTCAAATGAACGTACATACCTACTCTAATTCAAGCTCACGTAAGTACAGTCATAGTACAATCAACCAATTTGACTCCTAGGCCACTGTGGACTATATTAAAGTGACGTCAACCAAAACATAAGCGACTTCTTATGAATTTGTGGAATTGGGATTGTTCATATTTTTACAATTACTCCAATTCGAAAACCGTTTCGAGGAATAGGGTTTTAAAGCCGTTCTGCATTATTAAGTTTTTGTAATATTTATCTATTTTGGATATTTCGACAAAAGTATATTTGACCTTTGTTTGACTTTCGTTTTCGGCTTGAAGCCCTGCTAGGTGTATCTTACGGGTTAGGCGAAAACAGCTTGAAGTAGTATGTTTTAATACACTATTACAATCACTTTTTTTCATTGGATATCATTTAACTGTTGTCATTTATTAGAAAATGCCGTCCCAAATTTAAAATAATCATGTCATCTGTAAAATGTCTGCTAATTAAATAAAGATATTAAAACAAAATTATTGGATCAAATACAAAATTAGTGAAATTGATGTCTTAAAATTTCCTATTCTTTCGAATGAGAAAGTAAAAACCGTGAGTTATTTTTTTTGGTCAATCCCAATTCGTTGACAAACGTCAAGTTGAGATGGTGAGATGGAATCGAAATCGGTTGACGTAGGTGCCTACGTGTGGGCGTCAATTTTACATTATTATTTTAACAAAAAAATGTCTGAGTGTCTAAACCATTATTAATAAAAACACGCTCAAAACTTCACTACTTTACTACTTTAAGTATCAAAAACACCGTACAAATAAAACAAAAAAAATTAAGACTGAAGATTAATATTAAGATAAAATATAAATATAGGTTTGGTATTTCATAATGCTTTACATATTAGTTAAAATTTGGGGTGGCCACAAACAGTATTAATATGGCCAAAACCGGTACTTCTACCCTAATATTATAAACTAGCGACGACCCACCAGTGGCTTCGACCCCGCTGTAAATTAAGACTTTCCCGGGGATTTTTATTTTTTTCCTTTGATACAAGTCTTCCTGACGATAACGAACACGATAAAAGAAGAACTTTCCAATTTGGTGCAGTCGTTCGGAAGTTATGCACGGACATACATGTTGGAGAGTCATTAATATTCACATACTAGCGACCCGCCCTCTCTTCACTTCGGTTTAAGTTTTCTGTAACACTCGTGCATAAATCAGAATTTACATACATACACAGATACATAATCGCACGCCTTTATTCCCAGAGTCGGGTAGGCAGAGCTACAGAATTACCAACAACTCTAAAAACTTGTTGATAATTCTGTAACCACATTTTGCACACTTAGGCTAAGATGTTTACCAGTGTATTAGTGACAGGTTGCAAGCCCATCGCCTAAGTAACAATACTATACGCCTTTATTCCCTTAGCGACATCCACGGACGCACTATTATTCTAACCTTTATCTTGAATCACTCTCTATTAATCAAAACAACATTAACATCCGTTGCGTAGTTTGAAAGATGTAGGTAAGCGTACGGTCAGCTGCAGAGAAAAGTAACCCCCCCTGCATACAAGTTTCCTAGCAAATGGGGTTAGATTTCTCTGCAGCTGACTGTACATAGGACAGACGGCAGGAAGCGAACTTTGTTTTATACTAAATATGTAAAGAAGGTAAGGAAACATAGATAGTGGTAAAAAAACTTACCTCCTTTTTGAAGTCAGTTAAAGAGCACTAAACTGTACATAAACGCCTGTGTACTGGCTATAATTAGTCAACATACATACATACATATTCATGTATACGTTATGTACTGAACTACTGTTTCCTTACCAAATATGAGATAAGTACTTGTCAAATAAATTACGCTTGATTGAGTTCTAAATTAGTTTCAACGTCGATACGAGTAGCAAGTTGATATAATCGATTATGTTGGGTCTGATTAATTTTGATGGCTCGTGTATGAATCGAATGAGTTACGACTCGATTAATATCTACGTCGAATGTAATGTATCCTAATTTATTTTATTGATGATATTAATAACGTATTTGTTTTGGTGAAAAAGCTTTTAGGTTCAATGATAATGAATTGACGGTTTATTTATTTAATTTTCAAAAGGTTAATTTACAACATTTTATATTTATTTGAACTTCTCGTTTTGATTTAACTATTTACATGGTTTTGCTGTATTTTAAAGATTACATTGTATATATTTTATTTATAGTATATTTGTTGAATCAGCTAAAAATAAAATCAAGGGCAGACTTTAAACAAAATCACTGCAGCGATATTCTGAAATCGGCTTTTAATCAAAAAAAAAATAATCGACATCAGTAAAGGGACAAGCGAGGTGCAAGGATCTGGTTCAGACTGGCTGGTGCTCTCCTGGTTGGCCTCTGCGTGTGACGTCACCCGATGACGTCGCTAACACGCTCCCGGCCCCTCACATCCCTCCGCAGCATGCAACATTGTAATGCCATTGCTGACATACCGCTAACACAAAGGAAATCAGCGATACCTTAAGCATATTCAGTGCAGAATAGTTTTTGTTTCATCATGCCAGACTATGAACGTCCACTGCCGTTTAATTAGAGCCCCTAGACTGGAATGCAAATACCTATGCATATCCGCCCTTGCCCCCACTAGCGGAGGGCAGGGATATGAGTAGCTACCTACATGCAGGCACTTAGTTATGTCAGTTGTATAATTCATCACTCAGCAGGCCTAACCGAGATGCAAATCGCTCTGCCGTCCTACAAAAGAAGGCGGCTAACTGCTTAGTAATCTAGGGTAAAGTCACCAGTGATAGACCAGCCTGTAGTCGGCCTCTGCCTATACTTTGTACAAGTGGGTAGAGTACGAAAGATATATTTCCCACTCTTCGCACTCACATATGGTAGACTACTGGTATCTGGCTGACTACTGGTAACTTTACCCTATACTAATATTATAAAGCTGAAGAGTTTGTTTGTTTGTTTGTTTGCTTGAGTCTCAGGAACTACTGGTCCGATTTGAAAAAATATTTCAGTATTAGATAGTCCATTTATCGAGGAAGGCTATTGGCTATATATCATACTGACATAAACCGAAGCGAAGCGAGGGCTGGTCGCTAGTAAGTATTATAAGCATTTTAAATTTAATGTGTTTACCAACAGAGTAGGTATAGAACGGTTCGACTACTACATTACTGTTAGCCGCCTTTCTATTACGACGGCAGTGCTACCGGCAGGCTTATTAGTTATTGCCTAACGCACTCGCAATCGAAATCTTTTTCATTTTGACAGTTCTTAGGCGAGTCTGCATACAAAATGAAAACAATTGTTCCGCTTTGAAGTCGATTGCGATTGCGAATCAGCTTACGTCAATCCTATAAAGATTGTGTTCGAAAATAGCAAACGTAGCGTTATGCGACTTGACTAAGAACTCCAGACTAAAACACTCTCGACGCTAAAGCGCTAGACTTTTGCCCTGCGGTCTCGGCTTCGGGCAAGACACTGTTAGTTCCCTCGCCTTCTCCGTCGAAGGCACTCTAGAACACGGCAGACTTTGTACGTACTGCAAGCGACAGATAGACCCTTCGATCCGTCATACACAGCCCCCCGTTGTGCGATTGGCGTAAGCCAACCGACGCCGTCCCAGTTTCCACGGCATGACGTCGCAAGCATTGTCAACGTAACGGCATCATTCTTACGTCGCGGATTTAATCATCATGGCATATGTTCTGTACACGCCACAGAAACGTCACGATGACGTCTTGCTTTTCACAAATAATGTTATGAGTTATTTGCGGAGTTACAGACACGAATAGCAACCATCTGAGCACTTTAAAAAACCAAGTTACAGCCACCGAGCCAGCCACCGAAAGCCACTAGTTACTGATGTTTTACCTCCGGTACAAAAAGGGGGGTGTTATAAGATTGATGTGAATGCAGTTTTTTGGGCCTGAAAGAAGAGATCATCATTATATTGGGGGTTTTTATTTATCGAATAGTTATTTAACTTACGTATTTATTCCAGGTACTACCAATGCGTGTCATATGGCTCACTGCCCACGCGCACGCACGAGTTCCTCTACTTCCTGGTGAACATGGTGCTCATGTACGTGCTGCCGCTGGTGTCTACGCTATATTGCTCCTCGGCGGCGCTGCTCGAGATCGTGCGCCGGGCCAACACCAGCAATGGTAAGTGCGTCTTCTTGCGTTGCGGTTTATAAAATAAAAATCTTTAATCGTTCAGATGTAACTGCGGAATTTGAGTAGCAAATATGAAACCTTATGTGGGTATGGAGAAATAGTGATTCTAGCGTCTCATTATATCCGATTTATTCGAATACGTGATTCAGTTCAGCTAAATTCAGTTTTTATTTTTGTCGGATATTTGAATAATTGGAGTATTCAATTTACAAACACTAACCGCATGTTCTGCAATCGCCCGGTTCACGCGTGTCTAAACGCGTATTTACATAACGAAAAGCTTTGTGAACCTGTAGCCTGTAGCAATGGAAGCAAAAAAAGCCAGTGGCTTAGTTTGGGCCTCGCAAAGACTTTTTAATGCGAATCCTCACGAGTCCTTAACGTGTAAGGCCAGTCATTGGCCCACCTAACATACGACGGACGTATGCATACCAGAAGAAATATTCAAGGAATGACTGGCCTCTTCCAAAATAGACCAGCTGCGCCAGCTATGGGTTTTCTCTAGGACTGGTGCCAGATGCGTACAGGCTTCTTATAAACAAGGTATAACACTTTTACGTTTTATTAAAAAGGTTGACAGTCAGGTTGCACAGACATGTAGAAGTGCCTTAAGCTTTTTGTACCTTCATCAGACCTTGCATCGGACCTGGATTTATATTTTTTTGATGATGTTGGCGGTCCCGAGTCCCGATTAGTCCGGCCAGTATGCCAAATACTCGTATTTGTGTAAAATCACGATTCATTCATCCTGAGTCCTGCATGTACATATTAAAGATTATGTTTATATCTGTATTCATTTACATATAAAAAATAGCCTCTATTTTTCCTGGTCACGCTATAACTTGAGAACGGCTGAACCGATTTCGAAGCCGAAGTTTATGTAGAACGCTTTCAAAGTTTTTCTTCAGTTTAAAAACCAGATCGACATCTAAATAAAAAGTATTTGGATACCTAATACCAAGTATCGACCGGCTACCTCATAAAATAAATACTTTACAAGGGAACTGCCTATTTACCAAACGCCTAAAAACGCCAAATTGCCAAATTGCCTATTTTTCAAATCAAAGAAATTGTAGTAGGTACAAATGTGTTTCAAGATCGTCGATAAGCCCTGAAACCGTGAAAAACGGGATGTGTACATGGATGAATGTTCTGCAAAGCTATTGGTTATTATCTACCCTTTACGCTTGAATCACTAAAAGGTTTAATGGCATAATAATAATACCTAGTTCAGCCGGTGAAGCTTGATACCCTACTAATATTATATATGTGTAAGTGTGTGTGTGTCCGCTGCAATGGCTGAACGGATGAAATTTGAAATGGAGATAAGTTATAACCTGGATTAACACATAGGCTACATACTCGAAATCTACGCAGGCGAAGTCACGGGCAGAAGATAGTAAGTTATGTAAACTTGTCATTATTTAGGACAATATTGCCATGCCTCCGGGTGATAAATAAGTTAAATAAATAATAAATAAGTAAATATCAGGGGACAATCTCACACAAGAAACACACAAAACTCAAAAAAAAAACTCTTGCTCATCACACAAATATTTGCCCGCTAGCTTCGTAGTCAGGGTAACTACCAACTAGACCAAAGCGTCGTCATTATCTTAGTACCAAACCAATGGAGAATTGTTAAACTGAAAAGAAGAAACCAATATACACAATTTAATATTCTGGTAACTACTCCAATAGTAGACGTCTATTTACTGATAGCCTGACT
Organism: Acleris laterana; assembly: GCA_963966035.1. Lineage (NCBI taxonomy): Eukaryota > Metazoa > Arthropoda > Insecta > Lepidoptera > Tortricidae > Acleris > Acleris laterana. The sequence goes on along the minus strand of OZ014454.1, from coordinate 12,023,690 downwards.
TTGTCTACAAAGTCCTCTTAAAAGGATAACCACGAGCCACAATAAACGGATTTCGCTAGCATGAACTAACCGCATTTCTTATATCGCTCTTTCTATTTCCTATTTCTAACCAGTCTGTAACGATAGTGCTCAACGATAAACTAGAAAATAGTTCATACTACGAGTATACATGCATACATACCTTTACGCCTGTAATCTCAGAGCGGGGTAGGCCGAGTTACATTACCTACAACTTTAAAAACTTGATGATAGTTCAGTAAGCACATTTTGCAAATTAGGCAAAGATGTTTACCTGCGTATTAGTGACACATTGCAAGCCCATCGCTTAACGGTAAGTACTACCTCTACAAGCCTATATTCCCTTACTCGCCTCTTACGACATATCCACGGGAAGACATGGAGTGGCATTATTCTAGCACGGCAACCACACAGGCGAGTATGTACCTTAAATAACTGATCAAATAATATTCAATATGCGGATACTCTTCGGTGAGTCACTTATCGTTTATTGTGTACGAGTGGCGAGATAACAAGCCGGCTAAAGGGTATCGAATGCAATAAATGCATCACACGTGCTATAATCGTTTTCGAAGCTCGTAAAATGTTCATATCGATGCCAAGATCCGTTAAGAAGATGCCTTACCATGAGTTACAACTAACGTACTCGCTAGCGAGTCGAGGCTCTGTCCCTCGCAGACCTCGCAAGTATTCTTATAGAGTGCAAGGGACAAAGCATTCGACTCGCTAGAGAGTACGGTAATTGTAACTCATGCTAAGGGTACAGTAGCATTACTAAAACCTAAGTCACACGGTGCTAGCTACTGCCATGGTACACTCGCCTTTAAAGTTGATTTGCCTCAGAAATGTAAAAGTGAAATTGACATGAGAGCCTCGTGCAAACTTTTTCTTATGACATGGCGTGATGGGGACTGACGAATGAAAACATAAGTCAGGTAAACAAAGGTAATTTAGATAAGAATTCGAGAATTACTGTTACGGCTGGTTTTGTGTTCACCTCTCGGTCACATACATATAGAATACTAACGAAGAGTCTTGAAAGAGTTATGCGTTGTTTGTCTCTACTAATTTCTTTGAAAATTTTACTTGGGACAAACAGGCTCCACTCAGCCACTCGGTGCGAGTAGCTGTAGCACAGTAACTAACCATACCAACTCGCAACGTGTGGCTTATGCATAATGTAACAGCTAATGTAACAGCGTTCAGCTGGACGATGTAACCAATAAACCATTTGAACCCGTGAAATCGTTGAAAATTATATGGGCTAGAGTGCAAAATATACTGGTTAGCCCTGGTTAGGGCACGCAGAGAAAATCAAAAACGCAACAATGTTCTGGCTATTCGTTGTTAAAAGTTATTCGTTGCATGTTTTATTCATAAACGGGAAAATGTCATGGCAATCCGTGGACAGTTTTAGTCAAGAGAAAACTTCCGTGATTGCCATCGGTGATTGCATTTTATTGTTCGTAACAACCAGGGGTGTTATTCTCTCAAAAACCACGGACGGGCGGACGAACGAGCGAAATCGCAGCGGTGAGTTTAGGTAGTCCCTTCAGAGCGAACAAAACACATTTAAGGCGTGCATTTTTAATTAAGCAGCCTTATACGTTCGATCCATATCGGCAGAAACCATGCTGCTAAATTGAAAATGCATGCGCTAAAATATGTTTTGCTCGCACTGACGGGACTACTTAAACTCGCGCGCGGACATTCACTCGTCCGTCCGTCCGACCGTCGTTGTTCAGAGAATCACTACCCTGTAAACAATAGGGTTAGTTACATTAAAATGCTATTCAGTACGATACGTGATACGATTGTTAAATGCTGTGTATACGCACATTAACAATAGATTCCCATTTTGACATTATGATGTCTTTTGTTTTCATAATTATTGAGAGTCATAATTTTTATGTCACAGGAACCGTAAAGTTCTCAGAATTTATTAAGTATTAAGTAGATCTTACGTGTAGATAAGGGTTGTTTAGATGAGGTTTGATTTATAAAAATCCTGGGAAACTAACAGTTTTCTATAAAAAATCGTTATTATTTGCGATAATTTTCTAATATTCTAAGAGCCCGTGACACTAAACCTAGTCCGATAAGACTACCGGATGAGATATATATATTTAGACGTCTCGTTAATGGTAGAGCACGAAATGGCGATGTTGCAATGCAAAAAACCTGGCTGCGGTAGGCAGCATAATTCGTTTGTTCCTCGAAACATGGGAGGCGTAGGACTATACGATAAGGCAGTGCTGCAAGCCCTAATCATTGGCCTTATCAGTGGCAGCAGCATGACAAAGACGCCTCGTACTTAGTTATCTAGTACGATCGACCTCATCAAAAAACCAATGTTCATCTGAAAGAGCATCAATTTATGTGTAAGAAAAACCACTGCTGCATTTTCCAAACACTGAAGAAAGAGGTTGCTGCAGCGATTGAAGATCGCCCTCCGCTCAGCTGTATTGTATAGGGCGTGTCAATTCAGTTTTGTCTGCTATCATCTGGTTCCTTCCGATTTGTCCTGATTGAATACGCGTGCCACGGTCACGTCCGAATAATTTTACGTGTCATGTTCAACAACTGTTTTCAACAAAACCGGCCTTGTTAAAAAGTTTAGGCGGAGTAAAGATACCGTCTTTGTTATTTATATGTCTTTCCATATGAATGCTTCTCTTTTATTCGTTGTATATTTTTTAATGTCCCGTCTAGGTGAAACTTTGTCTCCGGTTTCATGAAAATCGGTTAGTTGGGTCTTTAAAGATAAATCAGAAGTTCAGAACTGTAAGCTGGGTTTGCTATTATATCGAGAGTTTCTAATAATTCCTTATTTAATAGTTATTTTATGTTTTAAACCCTTATCGTGTTGGCATTATCACTTCACCTCATTATTATTTTATGGTACTTTTACCTCACTGTGTAATGAAAATCATCTTCTTAAATTTTTTATTGTATTTACTGCGGAACTTTAAGTGATTTGTTATCAATTATTTTTAGGCACAAAGTAATGTCTAGACTTTGTCGAGTGAATTTCAAAGTAAGTTTGAGAACAAAAATTGAACCTTTATTAAATTTCTTAGTGAACATAAGTCGATCTCTGGCTTTCAGGGGAGAACTTTCCTTAACAGTATTTTGTCCATTTTCGAGTCCTTGGCACTTATTATTGCTTTTAACTGAGAGAGTAATTTTGCAACGTCTTTTGTATACTTTTTAAAAGTTATCCGAACTTTCACTGTGGCCTTTTGTTGAATATTTGCGTCATTGTTGCCGAGATCCGTATTACTTTTTTAATGGTTTCGGTTTGTTAATGTTTACAAACCACGGCCTTATTGTTAGAATTCCTTGGCATAATATTAGAAGAGTTTTTAAACGACCATATCTCACCAGGATCTGTTCTACTCGGCAAAACCATATTGCTTTGGTCATGCTATCGTATCGTTAACGTTACGATGGTTCTTATTTAATTGACAGTAATTACCGATTAATACAGCGGAAAGACAATACAATTACAAATTAAAAGCAATATGGCTTTACCGAGTAGAATAGAGCCCGTCTGCCTGTTTTTATCTATTTAATTTTGAGTTATGATTTCAGACAACATGCGCCGCAGCGGCGTGGGCATCCTCGGACGGGCGCGCGCGCGCACCCTTAAGATGACCATCGTCATCGTCATCGTGTTCTTCACCTGCTGGTCGCCGTACTACTGCTACTGTTTGTGGTGAGTTTTTTTTTAATTCCAAAGGGAACGTGGAGCACCTTATAATAAGGCTTTGAGAACTATAGACTTCATAACGCATACACACACATACAATCAGATCTTACATGCCTCCTTTTTTTGTATTTTTATTTTTACTTGTGTTGGTACTCATCTGTACGTAGCGCTGATACAATGAGCTTAAGTTTGTTTGTATGTGTAAAAAATAGATTATGTTGTCGTTCATCCGAATCCAAACATGTGCTTAACCTCACTCACTGGACGCCCAAGATACAGGCTCAGCCTAGCGGCAGCGTGAGGTTGATTCCGAAGCGCTGCCAATGCGCCGCAGGCGACTAGGTCGACGGCGGTTGGCTTATGTCAACCGCATGCCACCGTAACGGGGGCCTGCGGGTGATAGATCGGGGGGTCTATCACCCGCAGTAAAAGGTCCTGAGCTGGAAGGCCCCTGCTGTGTTCCAGGGTGCCCTCAGAGGAGTAGGCGAGGAGCCGTGTAAAAGCCCTCGCCGGAAGGCGAGCCCAAAGGGCATCCGCTATTTGGGGGGCTAATACGTTTTGGCGCTATAGCGGTCCCGTAGCCCCCTCCTGAAGCAATTGGCGCAACGCCCCGGGGGTTTTAGTCCGTTCAAGTTGGACATAACCCGCCCTGGCCCCCGTCAGGGCGGGTATGCAAAGGCATTTCTCCCGGGTCAAAAAAAATAAATTGTGGTCCGCCGGATATTTCTTTTAAGAACATTATGGTTAATAAATCATTACTTACTTACTTATAACCAAGGCTACAAGTGTGATGGTAGTGCAAAGTTTTAAGAAACACAACAAAATAAAAAACACGCAATTGAGTGGGCGTGTTCGGGCAGTAGGGCACCCTCGGTACGCGAGTCCACTCGAATTTAACCGGTTTCTTTGTTTTTAGTACGAGTCTTCATGCCTGTTGAAAATGGCCAAAAGCTTCACTTTTGTTTTTCATAAAATAAATGTAGATCATGCGGCTATAATCATCCACAAATAATAATATGAAATATCTGGAACCACCAATTGAAACATTATTGAATGGGCCACATACATCTGTATGTATTATCTGCAGGAGATCAACACTTCTATTGCTAACCTGTGGAAATGGTAAACGACTCTGTTTGCCTTCACAGCACACTATACATGACGACTTTGATATATCTGCCTTTCTGTCAAGTGTGAGTAGTCGATTTACATACTTATCACTTTTAGTTGGTGAATTTGGATAGTGCAGTCAGATATTTGTTTTTTCAGATCTTCATTTTCTAATAACAACTTTGTTATATAGTTGTCGGAGACTTTTAGTTTCTCTTGCAAATGTGATAGTTTTTCGTGCAACATCAGAACTTCATCTTTGTAGTTTGTAGTCAAATCTGGGCAACTTCTATTTAAGGTCTCATTCTGAAACATACGACTGTTAAAGCCGTCTTCGTCCGAAAGAGATTCAAATGAGTTCTGTACCGGTACATTGTATTTCCTGACAGTAATATTATCTACTGACTTGTTTATTTGCTGTGCTTGATGAGAAGTATGTACTGGTAAAGTTTCTCGAGTTATTTTCTCTTGAGTTTTTGCAAGTTCTCCTGCATTCTGTTTAAATAATTGCTGTTGACATGACCAAGCCTGCGACGCCAAACCTCGCTTGAGGTCATCACTGCAGCTACCAACCCTTCAGGTATTCTCAACATGTAAACTCCGTTCATTAAGCAAGCTGTGGCAACTAACTGATCAGCCTTATTAAAAATTTTACAGCCATCATTTGTGAACAGTACTCTGTTGCCTTTCCTGATCAGTTGACTCACTGATAAGAGATTTGTGGTCAAACTCGGCACGCATAAAACCCCTTCGACAACTACATTATACTCACAGTTATCCGTCAATGTCGTAATTTGTACTTCACCAGAGCACTTAACGGGCACTTTTTCTTTATTAGCAACAACTATTTCTTTGACGGGATGGTCGATCGACACATTTTCAATCCAATGTTCATTCGCGGTAAGGTGAGCACTCGCTCCAGAGTCAATGTACCAATCATTCTTGGAGAAATTACCATTTAAAAACACAGCATTGAATGCATTGGTTTGTTTACGTTCACTAGACTTGGTATACGATGTATCTTTATCGAAATTCGTGCATTGATTGCGATAATGTCCAGTTTGTTTACATTTGTAGCATTTTATCACTTTCTGTTTTGACTTTGACGTATTGTCTCTGGTTCCGCCGGTATTGCCACTCTTTTTTTTACGAAATATCGCAAATGCTCCGCTAACGTCGCCACTGTCTTCCTCCAAGTCCATCAACTTGGTTTTAATGGTGTCTGCCGTTATTTGAATGCCAGAATGTTCGATCGCCGGCGAATATTTTTCAGATAATCCGGCTAAAAGTAGCGATCCAACCCACTCGTCATTGATAATAAATCCCGAACCACTTAATTTTTGACTAGTTTCTATGATCTGTGTTACGTACGTCGTCATAGAAGTACAATTTTCAAGGCGGATTGATATTAAGGTTCATAACAAACTGATTCTCCTGGTAAACCCGGAGTCATCAAATAATTGTTTCAATTTGTCCCATAAGCCCTTTGTACTCTTCACGTCCTTGATATGTACATATAGCGACGAGTCAATTGTTAAGATCAATTTTGCCTTGGTTTTCGCATCAGCTGCGGCTTCCTCTGGTTTTGTAACTTTGATGCTATCCGAAGTTCCTTCCAGCACTAGAAAATTCTCCGCGGCGAAAGCCCACTCTTGGTAGTTCTCGCGGCCTTTCAACTTAGGCACACTCACAACATAATTCGAAGTCATTTTCACTAGCACAGTGTATTCTCAGTCTGCGTAAACTTATACAGCACAAACTTGCAAGTCTTTCGCGAGAATAAACGGTCATTCTGGGCCTATAACCTCTAATAAAACAATCACGTTGTGATGCAGAAAAAGAACTAACTTTATTACTTTTAATTTACACAGATAACAAAAACAAGAGTTTACCACAGAGGAACTATACCTGTCACTTTAGTAGTAACCGGTGACATGGTGTTGATTACATAGATATAATTCAACAATGCCTATTATTATTTTATTTACAGACACTTTATCCTTTATATTAACAAAATAGTTTATCAAATAATACCTAGAAGCAAGTTTGGTATTTTCATAAAAATACTTCGCTTCGAAGCATCAAAATATTAAAAGCACTTTTAATAAAATGTTTCCTGTACAGCGAGAGGACGGCGCGGCGGCCTTATCGTATTAGCTTTACAAAAATACCGAGGCCCTGTCAAGATACATTACGCTACCTAGCGTTTCTATTCGTTTCGTTTTTAAACGAATCGCGTCACTGGTATAGATGAATTAGCGAGAGCGTGGTATTTCATTGTAGTGGTATTGTGTGTTTATAGGCATTCTATATTTGAAATTTCCGTTTTCCCGTACTATCAGCATAAAAAGAGGTTTGTAATAAAATAATTATATTTAAGAAGAAAATTCAAAAATAGTGTCAGTATGAAATTCTAAATTTTATTACTATTATTAGGCTGTTTTTATTGTATTGAATTTAGCAACTGAAAGAATTAATAATATTACTGCTGAGGACTGGGAAAATATTTGTCACCATGTCGAAAGTGAAGAAAATAAATATACCTAGAGATCAAGAAGGGGAAATGGATCGAACTACAGATCATAATATTATTATCAATACTTTTGACAGCTCAGATGAAGAATTAAATAATAGCGAATGAAAGCAAAAAAATACTGAGTATTGTTTTACTTGTTAAGAAGAGAAATATGATAAGAGACTTACGTTATTCTACTTTTCATGCGAACCACTACAAATGCAATTCCACGCTCTCGTTAATTCATCTATACATCACGTGACTCTTCGTATCACGTGATCTACCAGTAACGCAGTTGTCTTCTTTTTAGTGGCCATAGATAAAGGGGACTTTTAAAATATATAGAACCAACAAGAAATGTGTGTAATAATGTCGGAACCGAGGTATTAAAGTTTTAAGTTTTCATATTTTGGTTGGTACGAGTAGGTACTAAAACCTCGCCCAGGTGTTATATAATATTTTAGCTCTATTGCACTCCAAGTGTTGAATTATGTAACAAAATATGTTTATTTTGAATAGATCTATCATATAATAAAAACTAGCTGTTGCCCGCGACTCCGTCCGCGCAGAAAAATAAAACATAGCCTATGTTCATCAGGGATAATGTAGGATTCTAATGGTGAAAGAATTTTTCAAATCTGTCCAGTAGTTTCGGCGACTATTCAATTCAAACAAACAAACAAACAAATCTTTCCTCTTTATAATATTACTATGACTACACTTTTACTAAAATACTCAAATAGTCAAACGTTTATTGCCATCACAATGTGTTATCTTAATTTAGTACTCCGCTATATTATAAATAACTTACGAGCTTCTGCCCGCTACATCCGCGTATTTTTCGACTATAGTTATTCCATCGGGAACTGTTAAAATTTCCAAGATGAAAAGTAGCTTATGTAATCCAGGGTATAAGTTATCTCCGTTCCAAATTTCATCCAAATCCATCCAGCCGTTGCAGCGTGAAGAAGTAACAAACACACACACACACACAAACTTTCGCATTTATAATATTAGTAGGATAACTCAGGGCCTCTATTATATGCGCCTAACGCACTCGCAATCGAAGTCGGCTTCAAAGTGGAACAATTGTTTACATTTTGTATGCGGACTCGCCTTCGGACTGTCAAAATGAAAACGATTGCGATTGCGAGTGCGTAAAGGTGCGTTTAGACCCAGCGAAGGAGTGCTCCAGAACATGTTTTGTCTTTATTTATACAAAGAAAACGTAAGAGATAATGCATAAAATTCTAGTTCATTCGCTTGGTCTAAATCGGGCCTTAGACAATAAACCCTCTGTTATTGTATTGTCACCGTTTTGATAGTTCTTATTTACTTGACAGTAATGGCGGCCGAGTTTAAAACCATAACCATAATAATCGCAATTGTTTTCATTTTGAAAATCGAAGGCTTGTCTGCATACAAAATGAAAACAATTGTTCCGCTTTGAAGCCAATTGAGATTGCGAGTGCGTTAGGCAATAGCGACGCAGGTTAAAGACAATGTGGTTCTATACCGCCTCGAAAAGAGGGCCAGATAAATTACATTATTCAACAGCCCTGAGAATTGCTTAGCGTGTTATGTAATTTCGAAGAACTAACCAGCCTGAGGGCCGATGTGCTTAGTATTCAGTAATAATTCAGCCTTGTGAAGGTCCTAACAACAACACAACAGCGTATGGTTAGGATGAAACGAGAAATTTATCTGAGAAGTTCTGATTTAATTGTTACGAAATATGTTTTTAATCCCCGACGCAAAAAGAGGGGTGTTATTAGTTTAACTTGTGTCTGTGTATTTATGTGTCTGTCTGTTGCATAGTTATCAAAATTTTCTTTTTGGGATAAGCTTTCGTAGCTGACTGTATTGTCTATTTTGTAGCTATTATTTGCAGCTGGTCGTGGTCGTGATTGTCGTCGTCATCATCGTTATCATCATCATCACCTCCCAAACGGTTGGACCGATTAAGATGTGGTTTTTTAAAAAAGCTAGTTCAATCGAAATGGTTCTTACCTAGATTTCATAAAAATCCATTGGGCCGCGTAAGCGATATTAGCTCTTAAAGAAAGCACGCCGTTATATCGGGCGTTTTTATCTTTTACTAACTGGAAATGATCCCTTTAAGGGATAAGTTCGCCTTTGTAGTCTTTTTTATCTTTAGTGTATACATACAGTGTATTAAGTGTTTACATACATACATACATATTAACGAAGATTCTCAGTATTGATGGCCGAAACACTTCTAAGAACGAGGTCAATACGGTTTACATGTAGTCCAGAATACCAGGAGGATTGTACACAGAGTATTACCTAGACAAGCTTCACGGGTAAAGTAAAACGTTCAAAATAGCAATACAGACAACCCGACCAAATGATATTCAGTTTATTCAGTTTATTCATTGCTTTCATGGGCGTAATTGGGTAGGTACAATGGTGTTCAATATAACACCTTTATCAGAGAAAGGTTCTGTCATTGAATGCCTACCTTATTAAGTCGGTTTATCATGAGAAATTATTACCGGTGAAAGGTAATGTTTCATCTTTTCGCGCACTGTGGCTTTTGCATCTTAAAAAACAACAGTTCAGATCACTGTCTGTCTATGAAACCTATGAAAACCTATAAAAACACACATAAGCACAAAAACACGCAAAATTAAATAGTTTAAAGCAACAATTCACTCCATTCACAAACTAAATCGCCTTTGAAAAAACGTATTCGCGGAGGGAGAAAAAAAGTAAAGCCACCTTTATTTATAAGTATTTCCGTATAAATGCTCTGTTTTACTCGTATTTTTTTTTTTGTGTTCTAGGAAATACCTATCTACGAGGAAAATAAAATAAACGCCACTTACTGAAGGGTTCATTTTCAATCTACCCTCATTCATCTTCATTAATTTTATTGCTGTTGCAGATTTAATCTGCTTTGAAACTTCTCTTTTTATTACAAACTTGTTTTAGAATAGAATAGAATAAACTTTATTTCAGACAACAAGGCCCATATTTACAAATACCTTACAGACTAACATACATTATATATAACATAAAATTAAAACGACTACTTATACACTTTCGCGGTGTCAGCTAGCCGGCGGCCACGAAACTGACTGATAGTTCCGGATCTAGAAACGCAAATATCTTTTATACCATTCTCCCTATAAAAAGCTTATGAAAACAGTGAATAAAAAACACAAGCGTTCAAATTTAGAACACACTAAAATATTCGACATCCATCTCGATGCTATACAACCTCCTTGCGCAAAAAAGACGTAATACAAACTCCTGTGCAAAGAATACTCGACATACAAACTCCTTGTGCAAATAACTCCTCGATATTTGATTGGTCGACATTAACGACAAGGAGTTTAGCATTTAAAAAAAGTTTTGTTTTATTTGCTGTCAGTAGTAGGTAAATTGGCGCCATTTTGAATCTTTCTTTTTCTCGTAGTCATGGTATAAAGTATAGTATGCAACTCTTGAATAAAACGAATTTATATCGAGGGCCATGAATCACTCGCATCGCTCAGGATTATAGCACTTGAATCACTCCCTGTGGTCGTGATTCAGTCGTAAGTATCCTTCACTTGCACGTGTCATCTGTTTTAAATCCGTCCTTTATTCACTATCTGCATAATATACTATCAAACCTGTGTTTAGGGTTTCGTTATCAACGAGGAACCCTTATAGTTTCACCATGTCCGTCTGTCCGTGCCTAAATAGACAAAGCTTTGATTTAGGATGGCTACCCATACATACCTATACATATTAATCATGACGACAAACTTTTTATTTCATTAAAGGCTCATGACATTGAAGTAAATTAGGTGCGTACGTCAGTTTCAAATTATGTATTAGTGAGTCGACTCCTTAGCGCATATTAAATACACACCACACACCACGCACGCACGCACCACAAAATCATCTAATAATTCCGTTTTTCAAACTTATTTAAGGGACACTTATTAAGTGTTACAAGGTTTTTTTTAATTAAGCACAAAACTTGTAGTTTTAATATTAACTTACCTACACAATAATATTGGTAAGTACCTCATTATGCTCGATTAGACACATACCCAACGTATATAACAAGTTTGTAAACCTATATTATATAAGACCTTCTATCGAAAAATTGTTTAAATGTTTTATACAGACCGGAGTTTTCCAATATTCAATTTTATGTCAGGTATTTGTCGGGTGAAATTCCCCGTGATTGCTTCTAGTATTCTCGGTAAATGTTTTACACATTGCGATAAAATTATAGTTTTATTTTAATGGTTTCCGTTTTAATATTAATACTATCCACCTCAGCTTTCCACTTTGATCCATGATTATTTTTGTTTAAAGTAATTATTATTTGTAATGTTTAAAGCAAACGATACAAAAGTTTGTGTCTTTGGGTATTTTTGATTGCTGAGTGCAATCCACCATTCGTCTATTATAATATTATCTTATCTTACAGATAGGCCCTTTCGCATACACTTCGACCTTTTTGGATCTTTTGTGCAATCACCCTCTTACACATAACAAGCTGCTTCTCAGCTGTTCGAATGTGCAGGTTTCCTCAATATGTTTTTCTCTCACCGAAAAGCATCGGATAATGCACTTAAGTTAGAAAAACTCATTGGTACATGGTGACCGCGGGAGTTCGAACTCGGTACCACGCCACGAGTCGACTCCCTAAGCCACCGACACTCTCATTCGTCTATTATAGCTTTACACTCAATATTCCACTCCTTTATTCCTTTCACTAACATACAATCATTACAACGCCAATCAATCAATCAATAGTCTATAAGGTTGTGGCCCATAGCCTCGTTACTCGAAACAAAATTACTTCGCCGACTCTTCGTTATATTTATTCCAATGAAGAATAGACTAGTATCTGCCAAACCGGAGTGAGAATTTCATCTCACGTTGCTTTCACCAAATTACATTTCATGACTAAAGTTGACCAGAGTACTCAAATCATTTGGGACTTTTATTTTTAGGGTTCCGTCCAAAGTGTGCCAACGGGACCATATTACTAACAAGGAAGGGTACCCAACTGTCAGGCTCCGATTTGATTTATTTTGATATATGTTAGAGAGTAGTCAAAAATAACGGACACGTATTTTTTTTTAGCTGCCCAAACTCAACCTGTTAGGAGAAAATGGCCTTCAAAGTACTGAAAAGTGACTAAACCTTGTAAGTCTCCGGCCCTCCGCTGTCCATCTGTGTGTCTGTCTGTTTGTCTGTCTGTCAGCGGGCTATATATCATTAACCTGAATAGGAAGACAGTTGAAATTTTCGCAGCGTGTGTAGGTATTTCTATTGTCGAAGTATCAAAAAGTAAATTAAATTAAAATTAAAGGGGGAAACAGATTTTACGGCATTTTTTGCTGGACTTTAACAATCACTGTATCTTTTTGAACCGAAAAAAAAATGTAAGTCGTGTCGTCGTCGTTTATCTCTAATAAATACAGTGTGTTATACCAACAAACACCTTCGCCTAAGTGAGCAAAATGTGGTTACAGAATTATCAAAAAGTTATTATAGTAGTTGGAAATTCTGTAGCTCTGCCTACCCCACTCTGGGAATAAAGGCGTGAGTTTATGTATGTATGTATGTATACCAACAACCTGGCATGTTTTAAAGTAGGTTAAAATAACGTATATCTGTAACGTAACTATGACATTAATTTATAAAATTTTGATAGCCAGCTATGTAAGGCACAGCTATTTGACAAGGGTAAATGCCAGTCGACGGATACTTTGATTATTATGAATTGCCCCCGTACCACGACATGCCTTGTACTAAGTAACAGCGATTCAGATAACGATGAACACGCAACACATGCACTACATTAAAAATGGAGTACCTAAGAATATTAATTGTGAAGTTATTTTAATTATTTTTTAATTGATAATACTTGCAAACAACTGCTAAAGCAACATATTATCGGCAGTTTTAATAAATGCCCGCATGCCGGTAGCACACTGTACAATATCGTAAATAAACCACACAAGGAGACTAACAAGTCACAACCCCACCGAGATCGATGTCAATAGAGGTCCCGTTTTGCGTATCGATTTTATTTAAGGAATTCTACTTCAGCTACAAATAACTCCGAATACGAGAGTAGGGTCGCTCCAGTATTAGAATACCTTAATTTTATTATCCTTGAGTTACTGCGTATAATATATTATCGACACGATATAACGCGGGGTCTATGGCGAGTGGCGCAATCATTATATTGTTTGACCGAAAATCGTTTGTTCCAAAACGGTTCTTACAAATTGAAACGGTTAAATCAACCTAACTTAACTGCACTGATCTACACCAAAAAATATTATTAAATTCTGTAATTTCAGCGTAAAAGGACGCTAGGCAAAAATATAACAGTACATAAAAAAATACGTTCTAAAGGGACCCCATAAAACGATGTTAAGAGTTGGTAGCATCAAACTATTAAGACTGCACCGAGCAAACGTCGAGCGTCCAGTGGCGCCCTCATTGGCATTGCTATTATTGTATTTTCTAATTAACTAAAGAATTTTCTTGCAATCAGGCGATACGTTTTTGTAGCGTAAGAAAAATACCATTTATGGGATACGTAACAAACTTTAATAACAATTACCCTTTGAGTAGTCTGCTTAACGGGAAAAGGTCGCCACTTTTTTCCGTTAAGTTGATAACTCGAAGGTGAATTATTATTAAACTATGTGATATACCCTATAAGTTGTGTTTTCATTTGGAGTACAAAAAACTACCGTACAATTTCAAGAAAATACTTTAGTTTATTAGAAAACACAACAATTGTAATGAGGGCGCCACTGTACATCCGGGGTACGCTCGGCGCAGTCTTAAATACACAGCTTTCCGTAAGGATCGTCATTCAGTACTATCATTATATATTTTGGAGACGCTTTAGCCTTGTTGTTAGTGATCCTGCCTCCGAAGCTAGAGGTCCCGGTTTCGATTCCCGGTATGAGCAAAATTAAATGTTTGTGTAACGAGCGTAAAGGGCATTGGGTTAATTTGTTTGTAGAATATTATCATTTTTTTTTTCAGTGGCCACGAATGATTTTTGCATAGTTGTTTAGAGTACCTCAAAATACACATAGATAATATATAATTTATGGCGTTTAATAATATCGGAGCCGAGATATTTAAGATAAGGGTTCAGTTTTTGGTACTAAAAGTACGCCTAAGTAAGAATATAAAATATCTCGGCTCCGATGCACTTAAGAGTATTACATTACATAACAAAACATAATCATAAGAATAATTTCCCACTTTTACTAATGGCCGCTCACCTTCAAAATGTATGACTTTTACAAATGACAACACTTTTACCCAAACCCCTTTTTGGTTTTGAGTCTTGAACGTTTACAATGTATTTAAGTGTATATTTATCTATACATATAAGTATGTTTATCGTTGTGTATCTAGTAATCATAATAAGCCTGGAACTTAGTTTGGAATTTGGTCAATTTATTTGATTTGTTCGTTTGTCTTTATTTTGTTTGGTTGGATCTACCCTGATAAACAAATTAAATGTACCTACGAGTATTGTTGGCAGTGCCTGTAACCTATACGAAATAGCATGCTCTATACGGACGAAGTCACGGGTATCTAAATATACTTAATGAAATGCAGGATTTTGTAAAAAAAAATAATGTATCGTTCCCTGTTTTCAGGTACTGGGTGGACTCTGACATTGTACACAACCTGGACCCCGCGTTCCAGAAGGCGATGTGGCTATTCTCGTGCACCAACTCGTGCGCCAACCCCATCGTGTATGGCATCTTCAACCGCAACCGCTGGACGTGGCGGTCGGGCCCGGTGAGTATCATCTTCAACTTCAACCGAACGGCAGTAGCGATTGGACCCAAGGAGTACCATCTTAAACCGCTGCTAATGGTCGTGGCGGTCAGGCCATGTCAATACCATCTTCAACTGTAACCACCGGTTGTGGCGATCGGGCTCATTGAGCACCATCTTTAACCGCAACCGCTTGATGTAACGGACGAACTCGGCAAGTACCATCTTCAACCTCAACCGCTGATCATGGTGGTTGGGTTCGTCTCGGCACATGGGCCCGGTAAGATGTCCCATCTTCAATGGCAGTCGCTAATCGTGGCGGTAGAGTTGGGTACAAAGTACTTATAACTTTGACTATATAATCTAGTCCTACATTAAACACATTTTTAAATATTCGTTCTCAATACGAGTATATTGTAAGTGACCAGCTAACCAGCTTACCATCAAAAGATCAGCTTACTCATAGTCTTCTCATACAGTCGTTTTTTTTCGACAAGAATCCATCTTTTCCTGTCTGGTATTTAATAAGGAACCCCTAACATTACTTCTAGAAGAGGTCTAAAATCCTTGATTAGCTTTTCGGTGATCATTACCATTGTGCTATTCCAGCACACCCGATGCCGCGGCAGCAGCGCCCGGCGCGGCTCGCGGCTGCCCTACGGGGACTCCATGGAGATATCGGCGGCGGCGCTGGCCCGCGCGAGGCACTCCCTCCACGGCAGCCGCCGGGGCTCCGCATACGTCACCCACAACGGACACAAGCACCACAACAACAATAACAACCATGTTGAGAACGGGACTGTTTAGAATACTAGACATGTGCAGACGGCCACTTAACTTTGAATCATAGCCCGCTATGGAAATCTGTCACAGTGACGTGACGATATAGTTCAATTCGAAGTCTCTTCAGATTTAAATCATTACTTCACTGGGACATAGTGCCATGATCGCCTGTGATTGAAATTGGTTGACTGTACAGTGCAAGAGGTCTTTAAAATTCATTAGGGTTCAGGTGACATAGGTTAGATTCGCATAAGAGTGTATGTGATGCTAAAGAGAAATAGAAACCCGAAGATCCTTCGAGAACTATTGCACTGTAGATAAAAAGCTAGTGGTTATAATTCATGAAGTGTCGTTCGTCAATCCATGTCGACATTGCTTGGTTCCGTCAACGTACTTAAAATAAAGGAGTAACGCGACTTCATGGACTGGAAACGCCAGAGACAAGGTGTAATCTGTCAACCGTAACTCTTACTATCTTATTTTATCCTTATTCTCTACGTTATTTTTTAGGGTTCCGTAGTCAAACTAGGGATGTATTTTTTTTTCTCGTCTACCCCACATTATGGGGTGTCGTTGGATAGATAGATTAAGAGATTCGTTTAAGAAATATTAAGCTTAAAAAAGGCTAATTTTTGTTAGAGTCAAGTGTCCCCCCCCCCCTCCCCCTACAGCCAAAACTACAAATACTAAAAATCTGAAACAATTTAATAATCAATTTAATAGGAAAACTATTACGACTAAGTAGACTTCATTGGTTCTTGAGTTGCAAACGGTTTAAATATTTATACCTACCGCAAACTTATTTACGGTGTTTGTTTCTGAGCTCGACCTATGTCGATGTATGGGCATAACAGTTATCCAAGGGCCAAGTTAAGTTTGTCGCGAGGTCTAATTTGTTTGTAGTAACGGCTTCGGAACCCTACACTGAGCATGGTCCGACATTCTCTTGCTCGGTTTTTTGTGTACTACATTTACCTAGTTATGATTGATAGAATGCATTTTGTCTATAGTTCCGCGAGTTTGGGTGAAAAAAATGTGGTTTCTTGACACAAATGCAACATTTGCTCGCCGAAACACGGTCAGAAATACGAAAAACATAGTTATCTTGGGCAACCATTTACCAAATATTAGCACTATTTTACCTATTTCCTCTCTGCTCTAGCTGAAGAATATATTGTATTGTACATATTTTGACTACAGATAAAGATATTTTATTTTAGTTACCTAGTAAAATACCATAATATTTAAGCATGATAAATATAAAGATCAAAGGTGTGAAAATAATAATTCCATAGCCGACATCCGGAGAGGAAAAAGGGAGATTATTTTAAAAGATGTCTTATATACATACTCCCACTGTACTTTCGGTTATGATTCTATAATTCCTGTGGCTCAACGAAACCGTCCGGCACCTTACGGACCTTACTGCTCTATAAAAAATTCCTTATTTTCATTCAATTTTGTCTTAACCTCCTAAGGCCCAACGAAAAGTTCAGCTAGTAGTCACTACGACCCGTAGTCCTACCAGTAGTACTATTATTTTGTACTCATTCAGGCCCAAGTACTTCAAAGACTTACTTAGAGGACACGCCATAATTAGTTTAGTGGAAAAATTTAAGTGATAAGTTCGCCTTTGTACATTCTAATTCTGTAAATATTGTATTTGATTTTCTGTTTTTTGTACAATAAAGTGTTTACATACACATACATACATTTTAAAACAAAATGGCGGTTTTTCTATTAAGTCCTACTGGTAGGACCGTGGCCTATGACTACACAACTGTTGAAGGAGCTGGGTCTGAATGACAAAGTTAATAAGTACTACGGGTAGGACCTTGGGCCTTAGGAGGTTAAGGTACAATTCTATAGGGTAATTGCACGGACTATAATCACGATAACTTTTGCCGAAGTCAAGATGCATTTCTAAGGCGACTGCTATGATTGCCTTTTACGCATGATAGACCTTTTATAATGTTATTTTTTCTTATAATTAAGTATTTGTTTTTGTTATGTTTTTTACAACTAAAAATTTAGTAATGCTGTAAATAATATTACTGGGTTTGGGGAAGATGCTGTGTGTATAGTAATCGAAATCTAGAATTATAAACCATATCAAAGGGTGGTGTTGAATTAAAAATGTCCTATACTTAGGATTATTGTATTGCTTATTATCATCGTATTTAAGAGGAATATTTATGTTTATTAATGCGGTCATCGACATTTGCGACTAACTTACAACGAATCTCAGGTATTGCATGATGTTATAAGATATATATTATTTGTTCTCATCCACCTGTATTTGTAAACTAAGGCAGGGTAATGAGGTGTTATTCAATGTATATATATTGATCAATTGAAGATATTCCTACACGCGGGCACTAACAAAGGGTAACTGGATAATATTTCTAAAGAAGTTAACAATTTATTTTTGCTCATGTTGCAGGATAAATAATATATGTATGTTTGTATTTAAAACGTATTCTAAGCTATTATTCGGCCGGGTGATAGACCTTTGTTAATAAATAAAAAAAGAATGTTGAAAACAAATGAAAAAGTAGACTTGTGGTACAAAATCATTCCTGATAATGTGTAAAAGAAAGCTTTAAAGGTTAGTCTTGATACATATCTAGGATATAGGCAGGCAATAGTGCTAAGTTTGTGCCATGCATGCCTCTGTAGAGTCGGTTCTCACTATGCAAAACTGAGCGGAAAGGAAAAGTTTTTAACGCATTTGAGCAGCTGCTGTCCTATCGGTTGCAGAGTACACTTAAATACTATTGTACTGGGTACCCTGTGTGCTCGTTTGCCTCCTACATGCCATAAAAAAGTGAGAATAGTTTATTTTTTGTATTTTTTCTGTTACGTAAGTTTTATTCTTAAATTAACATTAATTTAATTACAGTTCTGAATTAGTGTGAACCGGCGGAAATTAATGTAATGTTATGTTAAGTTTTTTTGTAAATTATGAATTGTAAATGTGCATTGCAAAGCTTAAGTGTAGATAGAATTATTTGTAAAGTGAGAGCGAGAAGAATACTCATAGGTCATGGTTCCAAACATTCCATTTTTATCGTGACGTCAGTGATGGATCATTTTAGATTGGGTACCTATTATTATATCGATAGGTACTCCTTACAACGAACGTATGCGCATAATAAAAATTTCATGAAAGGCATTTCTTGCCTTATTTGTTGTTTTTTTTTGTTTTGGCACATTTTTAACCTAACCTAAACTACGTGATTAATGTTTAAGATATCCTGAAAACATCATGGTTTAACAGAAAATAGTGTTCGATGAAATGAAATTCGATAACATAATGGGTTACCCTTTGGATTATTATGTAAATTGTTAAAAAGATAAAAAAAGATAAAAAAAGAGAGAAGAAGATACTTGAATATCTGTCACTGACTGCACAATTTTAAGTTACATTATTTTTCGAGATCGGGGAAGCGAAAACCAATTTACCTAAAGTTTGCGTTGTTTTCATAAAAACGAAAACGTTACACTTTTTAAAATACAATTATTTGTGCGTAACGGATTAATTTAAAATAAGGGGATAAGACAGTCGGTGAAGTGACTAGCATAGAGGCATTCCATCTTAGTCCTCAGGGTTGGCAACGCATTTGCAGTCTTAGGATTGCATTGCAGTCTTGTGAATGCGAATGTCTATGGGTCACAGTTTCCACTTACCATCAGGTGGCCTGTGTGCTCGTTTGTGTTCTCTATGTCATAAAAAAACCGCGCAATTGATTCTGATGGAGTTTTCAACATTAGTTAGATACATTTTCACGGAAGGTTTTAACGAAAACTTACATAAGATGGTTGCTAGTATACATAAAGGCAACTCGGAACTTTAGGTAATCAGTTTCTGATTATCCGATCCATATACTTACTTATATTTATAAGACTGACTGACGGAAGTCTCTTCTATTCGTGACGTCGAGTAGGCCTAGCCAAGATGCATTACGCTAAATAGCATTTGAAACAAATCGTATAACTGGCAGATGACGAGATCCGAAGAGCCACGTGATCTACCAGTGACGCGATTGGTTTAAAAACGAAACGAAGAGAAACGCTAGTCAGCGTACAGATGTAGTGCAAAATGATTTTCCTTCGGGAAAACTCGGATCTCAATCGGAATACGATGGCACCCGAACTGTCAATCAATGATTGTATTAAATGAGTGACGTTTTCATGTCCATTAAAATTGAACTTTATTGTTTAGTGTCAAATGACAAATGCTGTCATTTGTCACTTTGTCATTTGACACTAAACAATAAAGTTCAATTTTAATGGACATGAAAACGTCACTCATTTAATACAATCATTGATTGACAGTTCGGGTGCCATCGTATTCCGATTGAGATCCGAGTTTTCCCGAAGGAAAATCATTTTGCACTACATCTGTAATGCATCTTGACTAGGGCCTCAGGGGCCTTCTACATTGCCTTTACTATTTCTGTTATCGTATTGTCAACGTTACGATAGCTCTTATTAACTAGACAGTAATTGCGGCCAAGTTAATGACAATACGAAGCATTGTAGAGTAAGGCCCCTGGAGCTTGATTCTACTCGGTAAAACCGTATTGCTTATATGTTATCTTCTATTTTTAACTCGTTCGATACTGTAAATCTGCAAAGTAAATAAGAAGGTTTTTTCCGAGTTAAATAGAGCCCTTGAAAGAGTGAAGACGGTTATTTTTTTTGTCGTTATCGAGTGACCTTGGCTGTGACCTTTGCTAGAGACATTGAAAGGATAATGATTTTTATACCAAAATCTATGATTCTAAGATTCTAAGTCAATGCCATAAGGTAAGTAAATTTGTTAAATAAATATATGAAGATTGATTGTGTTTTTTTATTTAACCTTTATACAGGGTGTTTGGCAGTCGGGTGTAGGGGTTTTAAGGGATGATAGTTAGGGAGATTCTGAAGTTTTTTGACCACATTTAAGTACTATTATGCTAAGTGTCATGGTTTCCGAGATATTGATCATTTTAATAGGAATTTTTGTCATTTTTTCTTATGTCTGTGATACGAAACACCCCTTAATTCAAGTATTAATTTTAAAAAAATAACAGTGTTTTCTTGCATGATATGAATCACAACAAAATAAGGAAGTTTTAAAGCTACATGGCATTTTTTTTTCCTTATAACTTTTTGAGTAAACGCGCAGAGTTACTTTCTCCATACTAAGAGAACCCCGCATTTGTTTTTCAGCAAGTATGGAAATACCAATTTTGTGAGTATACTCAAAAAGTTATGAAAAAATTGGCATGTAGCTTTAAAACTTCCTTATTTCATAGTGGTTCAAATCATGCAAGAAAACACTGTTTTTTTAAAAATTAATACTTGAATTAAGACCAAAATTCCTATTAAAATGATCAATATCTCGGAAACCGTGAAACTTAGCATAATAGTAAATGTGATCAAAAATGTTCAGAATGACCCTAACTATCATCCCTTAAAACCCCTACATCCGACTGCCAAACACCTTGTATAACTGATTTTCCTCGAGTGGAAGTGATAGCGCTATTGAAGTCATATAACTATATCTTTAAAAACTTGCTACGTTCCTCGTATTAAAAAGATAAGATCGAGAAAACACTGCGCACACGCAATGAGTACATGACTCATCCTTTATTCTCCACTAGACTCTCAAGAAAAACGGTAACAAACCACCAGTATAATAACGCCCTTAGGTATAAATGTTTCGAATCTCAAAAAACTTTTGTATTGGTTTTATATGTCTTCGACTGTGAATATAACTGAAGTAGTAGTAGTAGGTATATAATATAATACCTTGACAGGAAGCAGACTCTTTGAACGTCACTGATAATTGTATGTCACGCGGTGATCTCGTCGGCCGGTGAGTTATACTTATAGAAACCAGTTAAAAACTGGTAATTTGGTGAGAATCAATCACCTGTTGAGATTTTAAACCGACCCGTGGATCTTTAACCTTTTGAACGCCGAGAACCACTAAAGTGGTCGTGTACTGTCGTGCCTACGACGCCATCTCCCCATATAGTGGTCACAGATACAGTGCAAAATAGACCCGAGCATTTGTGACGTAAGGTTGACATTATCTGTGGTTTTCACCTGTCATTGGCGTGTGAGGACGACGTTTGTATCAAGTCAAAGGCGTTCAAAGGGTTAACATGAATATTACAAGTAGAAACAAAATAACAAACCTCCGTCGCTTAGCGATCTGTTTAATAAATAAATAATACCTACTTACCTGTTAACATTTAAAACTTATAATGTAGATGTGATACAATTAAAAATCTTAAAATGCACGTTGAAATTAATTACTTCAATCAATTGAATCATTTACAATGATTTAAAAGAGACTCCAAGTCAACGCCAACAAGTAAAATTACCCAACAGATAAAACAATCGTATAATAAAGATATGTATTGAAATTAGGTGGAATGCTGTAAGTCAAAGTTTTACAAACCAAACAAACCAAACGTTAAACACTTTTTTTTTACAACACATTTGTTTTTAAACTAAGCCTGATTTTTGTAAACACTCAATAAAACAAACTGCAAAAAATACCAACGACAATTTATATTTATATCATTACCGAGTTAATTTTGACCTTTAAAGGTTCAGTAGATATGGACACTTTATTATTTAAACATTAATTAATTCCCGATTACATACGTTATACAATAATTAATTCCCAAAAGTGAACAAAAGTTATATATTTAACAATTAATAAGCAAATATAGTTTAGTTTACACACACATCGTAAGATACCATTTGCATATCCATTTAAATTATGATGTGAAAATAATACTATAGTATGAAATATGCTTTACAGCTCAAAACTAATAAATCAAATGCATATACAAGTTAACCTTTTTGGGTAACGAAAAACAAATGATTGGGAACCATAGAAAAAAAATTGTTAATATCGGGCAATTAAGAACATTCAATAAGTTCGAGTTTATATGGCTATTTATGATGAAGCATACTAATAATGAACTTTAGAAATCATACTACGTCTTTAGTTAACTATAGTTTGAACGGTTGACACTATTAAAGTAGTCGAGTAGACAATACACTATGTACTCGTGCTTACAAAGGGGCTATACAAAAATATATTTATACGTAGTTTTACGTCCAAAGCATAAGTTTCGGAAAGGAATTAATCAGCACAATAATTTTGATTTCACTCTCAAAAGAGAAATTCTAAAAAAGCTCTGAAATGATGTAGTATTATTACAGCTTGAACTAAGAGCTTTTTCCGTACCTACCCACTATTAGTATTGGCACACATGAACAAGACACGAACTATGCCAAAAGCTCTTTCATCTAACTACAGATTATATTTTTAATACACTCCACGAACGAATTCGCATCCTTAAGTAGTTCCTAACTTTGGTATAACATCGACGCTAGACAACGTTCAATACATCTATTAAAATACACTTTTTACTTAAACAACTATTTTTACAACGTCTAACTACGAACAACAAGATCCTCACGGTTACATCTTAAATAGAATAAACAACATTGAACACCTTAAAATTATTATACAATATTCTTGCTTTACACCGATCTTACTACCTTTAGACCATCGTCTACATACATCAAATATCGTAGTAAAGAGATAAGAATTAGATAGGTACAGTGGCATTCAGAATTGCATGGACAATTTATGAATGAATTCATTCATAAACTGTCCATGCAATTCTGAACGCCACTGTACATAGGGTAAAAAACAAGTGTATTGTACGGTATCCTGCCTTTTGGCCAAAATATGTTTGGCTAAATGTATCGTTTGCCAATCCGCTTTTTTCTGTAACTGTAAATATTTCAGGATTGATTTCAGTACCATGTACATGTACGTGTGGAACCCCCTATAAGTTAGGTTACTTCTTATAAAAATCCTGAAATATAGTTACAGAATAAAAGCGAGTTGGCAAATAAAACGGTTGGGAAACGATACATTTTGCGAAACATACGAATATTTTTGCCAAATGGCAGAGTAACATATTGTACTGGATCAGGGCCTATATTAAACATCACAACAATATTGATGTTTGGAAAAGCAAGAGTTTCTTATAGAATAGTCAATGTCCAATATAGAATACATTTATATCTTAATAGATAAACTACCCTAAGACTCAATAGCTCACGAAAAATTTAATGGTCAAACAAAAAACAGCAATCACGCGCGCAAAATACATACGTCAGACACACGATACACAGTATAATTTATACCTCACTTATACTCAGGTAAAATCATCCAATTCAAGCATATTATTGTCCTCGCACGAGATTTAATTTTCAACACAAAACAGACAGACCTGACACCAGACTAAGGACCATTACGCACTGTTGTTAAATCTAGGACTAGCTCACAGGTAAGCGACTAGGCAGATGGACCCTGAACAATACACATAACGCTAAACGACTTTCAAAAAGTGACAAAATGAATGAAATTGACGCTCTTGACGCGACTCTTTGACAGCTGACGTCAATACAATACATTTTCGACAGCATTAACGTCGCAGAATGCATCTTGTCTAGGGTCATAGACCATTGCCATTGCTCACAGCCATAACACTATAGAAGATTAAATAATAATGTAAAATTAAAAGAATCAAACGATATATTCAACATGAAGATTAATACAGTGAAAGTCCAAAAATATGAGCCTGATATTTAAATCTCAAACATCTTTGACTTTATTATGGCAAGATTGTAGCATGACTATTTGTAACGAAAACATCAGCGAGCTCCATCAAAAACGACGTTGAACAAGAACGTTATAATATGCCGAAGTTCGTCTAGCTTACGGCCTTTTGCTTTAAGCACTCCACTACTTGTAATTGTGATGACACATTTGCCCGCTTCTTTGCGTCTTCATCTAACTAACCCACAACGCACTGGTAAGCATAACCCAGGTAGCATTTTGATGAACCAGTGACGTATTTACGTGAATGACGTCGCCTATACATCGATGACCTCAGTGCTACCTGCGAATATAAATTGTGCTAGCGGTTGTGTAGTCCTCCAAAAGTCCAGAGCTAACAGTCAGTGCGTAACAGCTCCTCCGTCGGGCGTTCAGTGGTCACCCTTCTCCAGTTCGGCAAGTTCGAGGGCGTTCGCACCCTCCCGGTCGTTCTGCGCTGCTCGTGACTTCTCGATGTCTCCCTGAGACAGGGACGCCACGATGATGGCGCCCAAGGCGTCGCACACTACGTTGATCGTTGTACGGAATCGGTCACTGAAACATTTAGCATATGTGAGGTACTATACGTTTCGTTTTAAAACAAATCGCGTCACTGGTAGAGGACATGATACGAAAAGGCACGTGATCTACCAGTGACGCGATTGGTTTCAAAACGAAACGAATAGAATCGCTTGTTAGCAATTACGCTAGCCAAGATTGCCTTAGCATGTATTAGCATCTAGGCTAAGGCCTCAGGACCTCTTCTACGACGGCAAAAAACATTGCTCTTGAACTGTTGTATCGAATGGTCAACGTTTCGATAGCTTTTATTTACTTGACTGTAATGCTGCCGAGTCAAAAACAATACCATAACATGTCAAAAGCAATGTTGTTTAACGTCATAGAATAGAGGCCTAGTTTTGTTTCGAAGGCTAACACGAATGCTGTTGGTAAAATTATCGTATATGTTGTATTCTTATACAGATTTGAAAAATAATCAGTTCATACGCAGTTCATGAAGATGATTCGGAAACATCTATAGAATATGCACCAACCAGTTCAACGTAACTATCTACTTTCATATAACCTCCAATAGAATACAGAATACAGAATACAGATATTTATTGGTAAAAGTACATTTTACAAGTCATCATTTTCAAACACAATTAAATTAAATTAATTTAGGTACACACAGTCACACATTACGGTGCTGGATCCAAATAATAATAATAATGTGGAATAGCCTTAAAAACTCTGATAAGAAGTATGTATGTGTATAATAACAGTGCAGACTCAAATGACTTGGTTTTTTTTTGTTATTCTTCCAATTCTGATGTCACACTCCGTCCTATCTTCCTCTCTTTCAAAGACCATTACTTTGTGTATATCTAGTAAAGTAATACATGAGTGCGGAATGAACTTACAGGAGCCAGTCGACCGCGAGGATGATGGACACGTCTTCAGCGGGCAGGTTGACGGTGTCCAGCACCATGACCATGGTCACCAGCCCCGCCTGCGGGATGCCCGCCGCGCCTATGCTCGCCGCCGTCGCCGTCACGCTGAAAAAAACATACCACCCATATTTTAGAGCCGAAATTTCAGGTGGCTAATATGGTAAACCAGTCTAGTAAAAAAATTATATAAATATACACAGTCTCTATTTTACTCGGTAAAACAATATTACTTTTGACAGTAATGGTAGTCGAGTTAAAGACATTACGATATCACGAAAGAAAGGCTGGTTTTGAGAGAAGACCGTGGGGCTAACCCCATATGTGCTTTTGTTTAGACTAGAGTAAATACTCTTTTACCGAACAATTGTCCTCGCATGTGATATCCATGGACTTATCTCTAATACGTTACCGGTGATTCAAAACTCGACATACTCCTTGTTAGAACAAGGAGATACCTAAGCCGTATAATATGTTAAATGCAACCTGGTATTACCAAGTAGTATAGACCCTAGGCCTCTTATCCACATTATCTTTATACCTTTACTTAATGATTTCTCCTGGCAGTAAAGGCATCCGAGTTCTTACAATACTTACAATTACAAAAGGGCTTAAACTAATGATGAATAAACGCCTGGTACCTAGGTATAGTCGCGGTATGAAAGGGTTCGTCACTTTTGGACTTTAATGGCATAGAAATAGAGTCAAACAGTGATGAACTTTTTCATACCTATACCTTTTTCACACGTATACTCAGGGATATTTTAGAAACAACTACAGTGCTACCATTTTCCTTATAGCTATCGGAAATCTTCTTGTTTATATGACACACATGACAAATATACTCGTACTGTCAATTCCAAGTGAAAGCGTGATAGCGATAGCCAGCCGAAAGAGAAGAAGCTGGGAATACTGCAACTCGTTCCTTTTTCGAAAGTTTGCAAATAAAATTGTGTTAACTGACTCTGATTTCGGCTATAACTTATTTGAATTCCATACTTCCACGACCCAGATACCGATTCCAACTAATCATCAGCTCACCTGACAGCGATGATCTTGCCGAAGGACATGTCGATCTTCCGGAGTTGCGCGATGAAGATAGCAGCCACGGCTTCATAGAGCGCTGTTCCGTCCATGTTGATGGTGGCGCCGATCGGGATCACGAAGCGCGTGATGCGGGGGTCCAGGCCCATGTCGTCGCAGCAGCCTATTGTGATCGGCATTGTTGCTGAACTGGAGATGAAATACCCAGTATATTGCATCGCGTTTTAGGAGAAAGACCCACCGCCGAGGATGAGTGAGAAGTGAGTGGAGCCAGCGATGAACTATTAAGACTGCGCCGAGCGTACGCCGGATGTACAGTGGCGCCCTCATTACTATTATTGTGTTTTCTAATAAACTAAAATATTTTCTTGAAATTGGTGGGTAGTTTTTGGTACTCCAAATGAAAGCACAACTTATAGGGTATATCACATAGTTCAATAACAATTCACGTTTGAGTTATCAACTTAAAGGATAATTGTTATTAAAGTTTGTTACGTATCTCGTAAATTGTGTTTTTACTTGCGCTACAAAAACGTTTCGTCTGATTGCAAGGAAATTCTTCAGTTAATTAGAAAACACAATAATAGTACGTATAGTATAGTCGGTGCAGTCTTAATATATGCATCTCTTTTATTCATACAGGAATATCCTTTGTTGGAGAGAAAGTTCGCACCGGTAGTGTAACCGGGCATTAATCAATAATTAATAATGGAATTAACTTAACCGATATTAAGCATACTAGTGTAACATACGACCATGTTCGTTTATTAACGTTCCATGGGATTTTTTATGTAATTCGTAGTAATTTGTAACGCCCTTTTCAATAAAGGTATTGTAATTAATCAAGCGCTTTTGAATGGGTTTGTTTGTACTCTAATAAGATTTTAAGGTCAAAGATGTTTTGCCACAGTAAATGTAAGTTAATACAAATTTTGCAAATCATTATAAAACCTACCTCGAAGCAGTTCCAAACGCAGTGGCCATGACCTGACCCATCTTCCCAATATAGCGGCACGGGAGCTTCTTAGTAGCCAGTATGAACAGCACGCTGAGGGTGCCGAAGCCGTGGAGGAACAGCCCCAGGATCACCGTCATGAAGTACATGCCCAGCCGCCCCACCAGTTCCGCGAACGAATCGATCTCCATGATCTTGGCGGTGATCAGGAAAAACACGCCGAGGGGAGAAAGCCTGTTTAAAGTAATTAGCACCAGATCAAAAACTTCGTATACCTAATACAAATCTATATTATTAGTGTTTCCAACCCTCGATGGCCCGTCAATACTTAACTCCGCGTACATTTGAGTGACGGGGCGTAACTACGTTGATTGATAAAACCTATGATTTATCATCGTGATATACATTCTTAAAACAAATGAAAAATGAAAGCATTTTGAAACGTACCTTTACCAAAAGGATGTCATAACACATTTAAATCAACAGACTTAGGAAGGGCAGAGGTATAAATAACCATTTATAATATCAGTCAAGCATTACT
The DNA here is from genome assembly GCA_963966035.1 of Acleris laterana. Classification (NCBI taxonomy): domain Eukaryota; kingdom Metazoa; phylum Arthropoda; class Insecta; order Lepidoptera; family Tortricidae; genus Acleris; species Acleris laterana. The sequence goes on along the minus strand of OZ014454.1, from coordinate 11,995,075 downwards.
TTCTTACTTATATAGAAGAACTATACATTTTTAGCACCATTATGATCCTGTAGCAAGACCAATATAATTCATACTTGTTATAATGATAAACTTGTTTGAAGAGAATAGTAGATCCTTCTGCAAGGTCTCCTTAGATCATAAACCAAGATGCAAGTTTTACTCAATAAGGCTGAGATACAGTTTAACTAGCATAGAGGCATTCCGGCCCATATCCTAAGAGTTGGCAATGCAAATGTCCATGGAACTCAGAGACCGCCACTAAGGCCAAGTGACCCCACTCTTTGGGTTCTCAGGCCGGGTATTTTCGAACTAAAACTGACCATATAACCCAGCTCGTGATGATCATCATGGCCTCAGACAGGGTCTGGAAGAAGTTCTGCAGCGGCTGGCTCTTGTCGCCCATCTTGCCCAGGGTGATCCCCAGGACGATGCTGAAGAACACCAGACCGAGGACATTGGTGCCGTTCTGGTAGTCGCCCTCGATCTTGTAAGTTTCTGGTTTTCCTGAAATAACGTAAAGACCAAATTTAGATAAAATGTATATTCACCCCTAATCAAAGACAACAAAACATTAAATCCCAGTTACGGCGAAGGTATTTTTTTGCAGTTGACCTTAAGTAGCTGCACTCCTTTGTACCTTCTCGCTTTAACGCCTTAAACAGATTAGTGCCGTGCTTCGAATATGACGTTAAAATGACAAAGCACTAAACTGTGCAGCTAATTACAAAGCAAATGTAAATAAATAATTTATAACATATATTTATACCTTTTGTAGCGTTTAAATCATTCGGATCGTAGACCAGTCGCGTTCTGTAAGACGCTATCGTGGCTTGAGCGATGTTCTCAGGGAAAACGTTTCTGGAACAAAAATTTACTCAGTATTAGGATAGCTATAGGAAGGAAATTACCTATTATGGGTGTATTACGGCAGACTGACAGTAATATTGAAATTTCGATCGATGGCTGACGTCTCAGTCTAAAGCCAAAGAAATCGAAAGGACCAAAGCCAAAGAAATAGTCGTGATTTCAAAAGGGGTGCGTATTAAATCGAGCAATCAAAAGCAAGATCTCAAGAAAATCATAAAGTGAAGCTCTTACTTTAAATGCATAAACTAACTCTCAAGAAGCGGTTTTATTTATTTCTTTAATTCAATTTAACGCTTATTTGCAGAATTTCAAACGCATCTGAAGTGTATGTACACACTAAGAAGAATCTGATAAGTGATACCAGCATACATCCAGAAGGACGATATGATTGAAACAGTAAGTCAACGCAGCGCGGGCGCAATTTGATGCGGCCTATGAGTGACAAGGTCGTCGACTTCCGGTACAATTTATACGATGCCTATCATTTATTTGCACATCTAAATATTTATAGCCCCCCAATTCAAAAGGACCTAACGGTTACTGGCAGTTACACTATAGCGCTTTATTATAATGGGAATATAACATGACATTACTATTTACAGTGAAACCAGAGTCAGCTTTCGCTCTCTCTAATAACAAATTAGTGGACAAATTCCAAACAAGTGACAGTGACAGAAATGACACGACAATACCAATCAAAACAACGGAAATGCACGTTGACTTTAAAACCTTTTTAAGTTGGAGAGTCCCATTCATTTCCAGGTTTTATATTTTTAATTCATGGTTACTGGCCAGCAACGATAACACGTTTTGAACCTTGAATTTGGAACAATGGAATTGTGAAACAATTTAAAAAATGAGCAATATTTTTTGCAAATCGAGTTGTGCGTTCATGTACAGGGTTTAATCCGATTTGGGCGCGGAGTGGCCCACGAGGGGCTTTTATAAAATTTACCCTGAATAGCAACGCTTTTGATTTAGCCTGCCATTGTAATCTTGTTTCGCAGACCCTGTAGATAATTATGTAGCCGAATTCATAATAATCTGGTGAAGGGACAGGATACTTAATTTGGGACAAAAAATTTAATGTTATGTTTTGCGTACGTCGCAGATTACACGCAGGGCAAGCGTATTTTTATAGTTGCCGTAAAGACAATTCATGAAGATACAACCAGTAAGTAGGAGTTATTTTTGCCTTTGACTTTACAATCTTACATGGTTTGATCTTTTTTTCTTTTCATTCAGCTCAACCAAGCGAGAGATCTTAATGCAATACTTGACTAACCAAACCAACCAACTAACCATGGCACCACCAATGGCACTGTAATTTATTTCCTCTTCTTGCATTTTTCAAAATTATTTGACGTAAACACGTACAGGATGTAGTAAGTAATCAAACAAATTGATAAGCGAACTAAGAAAGCAGGATAAATACGAACACATACGACAAAAAAACGGTACGTATAATTTTAATACATTATCATTCACGACAACCTCTCAAATGGGCGCCTGTCGTATCGCATAACGTTTTTTGTCCTAAAAATGTTTGGCCGAGAATGTTTGGCATACTGTTGAATGGCATACTACTCGTTTGTCCTAATAATTTTTGCGCATACTCATTTAAAGTCCTAAAGCAAGTTTGTCCTAATATTGATAACTCTAAAGTCTAATTACCTAAAGCATAATATTCCTAACATGAATTGTCCTAATAATTATTCTGCCTATTATTAAACTGGCTACAATTACAGCACCTAAACTAAACTATGGTAGGCGTGAAGTGAGAATCGTTACGTATTCTACCTTCAGGCAGGTCAGATTTCGGTTAGGTTAGGTACGACGACGAGCGAAGCGAGGAGGAGTGTTAGGTAGAACTGTGACCCTAACGAGCGAGCGAAACGCCAGAACCAACAAGTTTGACCATTTTAGCACATTAAATATTAGGAATATTACAATTATGTACATCAATCATTCGACAGTTGAATCTTAGCCACATCAAACGATAGGACAAATAATATTTAGGACAAACGATAATAGGAGCAACAATTTCGGACAATCAAAAATATGCGGAACAAAGTGTATGCCACACGTTATTAGGACAAAAGACGTTATGCGACACAACGATAGGACTAATAATTGTATGCTATTCGATATAGACCCCTCTCAAATATCTCCAATGCTATAATTTACTGCAAACTACATTATTATTATAATCTCGGTGGGACTGTACGTTCTGCGGACGTGCGGTCGTGTTAATCGATGTAGATAAACGTGGATAAAGCATCTATCGCTTTCTGACCAGTATGTAAGTGCGAGAGTGACGAGTGTTTTATCCACCGCGATAAACGCGATAATACGGGCCCTGGGATAGGAAGCGGGCCGGCTAATCGGGTCCCGTTCGACGTAATGTCACCTGGCATTTTGCTCCGCGCCAATCTGTGGCATCATTGTCTCGTTAGATTGCTCTGGCGCACAGGGTCGGCAACCGCGGACACGTCATTATATTATGTTATTATGAATAGCGTCAGTTATGGCTATTAGTGCTATTACCTTGGTTTGACGGTACTGTCAATTTGGCCCCAATAAAATTATTGAACCCACTGATTTTACTTTTTACCTTTATTTTTAATGTATTTTTGACGTGTGCTTTTTATGCAATAAACATTTGATTGATTGATCCAAAACGTCTCTATACGAAATTCGATTGGTTGAGGAGTTAAATCGTGAAGACAGAACAAATAAACAAATATAATGTCACATTAGAATATTAACTGTAGTGAGAATAGTAGGAGTATCGGGTAAGAATTGAGTCATGATTTGGGCGTTTGTTCCGAATCACTTTCGTGGTCACATTTTTGTAGAAGTGTCTGCAGATTTCGATTTCGTTTCTGGTTAGGTAACTAAGTTTACCGGACATATAACAAATATCTAGAAACGGCATCAAAATATATGCCCAATTTTTCAAAAATATGTCCACAAAAGTGAGGCGGTTGAAACGCTCGGATAATGACCCAATAATTAATACTGCAACTTGTTATATTTTGTGAACACGCTGTTTCTAATGCTCTTACAAATGAAAACACCACAGATGATTTGTAAATTATGAAGATCAGTTTTAATAATTAATTATGCTGGGCCTCCATCCCCCTGGGTATAATTTTTTTTGCCTTTGACATGCTATCAGTACGGTAACGTCAAAGTCAACGTTACGATAGTTCTTATTCACTTGACAGTACTAGCGGCCGAAACAATACGATAACATGTCAAAGGGTATATGGTTTTACCCGGTATTATAGAGTCCCTGTATATGTACTTACGGACGTATATTCAAGTGCAAAAATATGTATCGAAAGAAACCTCTTAAAATATGTAACAAAGTTCTTCATTTCAACTTATTCCTGTGTAATAACTGGAATGAGTAGAAATGAAGCATATTTTTGAGATGATTGCTTTCTCCCATTATTTTACACTTGACTACAAGGTAATCATAATAGCAATAAAAGCTAAAAAAACAAACACATTCTTGTTAAATGTCACCACAACTAATAAAATCTATCTAAAAACCGCCTGTATACTTTCATCTAGCTTAATATTATACAGATGGAGACAGAGTTGACGACTCGGTTAGCCTAGTTGGTTTACCTTGCCTACGAAGCTAGCGGTCCTAGTTCGATTCCCTGCAAATGTGTGATAAGTGCGAGTATTTGGTACTGAATCTTGGATGTTTTGTAAGTAAGTACTCGTATTTAAGTATGTGTTTATAAGTATGGTTATTTAGTACCCATAGCATGAGTACAAAGCTAGAGCTTGGTTCGGGACTAGGTCAATTTGTGTGAGACTGACCCTTGATATTCATAATTAATTTAGTCATTATTTATTAACTCACTAGCTAGTAGAGTTAATAAAACTCACTAGATAGGATAAAAGTACCCTTCGTCCTTCCTCGGGGTCTAAGCTATCTCCACACCAAATTTCATCTAAATCGGTTAAGCGGTTTAGCCGTGAAAGCGTAACAAACAGACAGACAAAGTAACTTTCACGGGAGTACAATTTCTGCTATAATTATTTTCATAATCGTCATAATTATTGCCATGACGTATTTTTTAAGAAACTAATACTTTTTCAGTATTAATCAAACCTAATCTAAACTAGCATTATCTACACGTTAAAAAAAACTGAAAGGTGAACGATTCCAGTGATATAAAAATTATGACTACCGATAATTATGACCAAACCAAATTATGGGAAACAAACTTTCACACTTAATTTATAATATTAGTATGAATTGCCAGCCCTAATAGCGATCTAGGGCGTTGTATAAATAACGCCGCTGATGATGAGTGACGAGCAGGGAACCGCCGCCTGATCCACTTCTCTGCGTGCGCGCAATTGATGGATCCACGAAAACGATGCGCTTTAACACCTTGACTGAAAGTTCAATTTGCAATAGTCAAGGTGCGTTGTCATCGGAAATTTGCCGAATTTAAGAAGTAATCATGCCTAAATTATGGTAACGGCGAGTTTTTTTTTAAACAAGACGTGCAATTTTAATGGGTGATGTCCTTAAAGTGGATAATTTTAAAGTATTATTAGAGTTCCGTTCATCAAAACGAAAAAAAAGACGCTCGTGGGGTCACTTCGTTGTCCGTTCGTCTGTCTGCAAAAACATTTTTTCTAAGGAACGCGTGAGGTATCACATAATTAATATAACGGCCCCCTTGGGCTACGGTCTCTTGAAGCTAAAAAATTAAGACTACCTAATATAACACAATCAAAAACAAAGCCGCGCCTCATATTAGAACTCACAAATAAATAAATCAAAACATCCTAGAATTATGAAAGCACAAGTATAAGATATATCCGAAAGTCATTAATTTGCAGTAATATCATGTCACATGGCTTTAGAAACCCCCGGTTCGTTCGACAAACTCGTACTTCATCAACGTATAATTAATAAAATTAAGTTAAACGGTGAATTAACGTTTAAATAACCCTACGACGGCCTGGTGTATAGAATTTTCTTAAAAGGTTTGAATTAATTATTTGTAGGGAAGTATGTTAGGTTTAATTTGTTTTCGTTTTAAAAATGTTAAACGCTTATGTTTAACGGATCACCAGATATAGTAAAATATAACGCCAAAAAAAATATTTTTACTGCCGAAAATAATAAATGACCACCAAAACCGAACCTAACCTAATTTGGTGATCATTTACTATTTTTGTGTCTCGAAGATAATTTTGATGCTCATTATATTTGTTCCCAATGTTAAATATAAATAATAAGAATCCCTGTGAGTACAACTGGAATACAGGTGCCTTTTTGTACAATAATATGGACATTCCAAAACCATTTTGAAGAATAACATTACTCACCCACATTGAACTGTCAGTGGTTTTCAATATGATTTGACAAGTTCGTTCGTACTTAATTGTTTAAATTGATTAAGTAATTAAAATTGTATATTTTTAAGTAATTTTTTATATTTGTTACATAACACAAATTACCAAAATATATACAAAAACGCATAACATATTTATTGTTTATTCAAGCATACTCCACTTTGTAGTCCTAAGCATGCAACGAGTCAAATTGCATGCATGCACAATTCCAAGAGGTTAACCTATATGTGTCGCAATGCCTTTCGGTGACGAATGGAGATTGAATTGGTCCTAATTGGTAACGTAACTCGATCCTAGGACGACGAGAGTCACGCATACCAAACCTTAAGTCTAGGGTATACTAGAGTCTGTCAAGTGTATGTTATCGGTAGAGTACAGTAAAATCTACGTATAAATAAATAAATAAATATCAGGGTACAATGTCACACCAATCGACCTAGTCCCAAACTCAAGGCTTGTAATTATGGGTACTAGACAACGATATAAATACTTATATAGAGAAATATATACTTAAATTTATAGAAAACATCCATGACAGGAACAAATATTCGCGCTCATCACACTAATATCTGCCCTTACCGGGATCTGAACCCAGGACCGCTAGCTTCGTAGGCAGGGTCACTACCAAATAGGCTAGGGAGTCGTCAAAAAAAAAATGTGACTTTCATATACATAAGTTCTCTATGGCTGTCTTGTCGGTTTATTTTCCTAACAATTTAAAGGAATTTTTGTGATTAATGTTCCAAAAATAGTGTGTAACGATGTGAGACACGTGTACATAAGTAGGTATAAGATGTGGTTTCGAAAATTAGACTATGGCGTCTCTTATTGTTGTTTTGTTTCGCTTTTTAGCCAAGGGAGTTATAAGTATATTCTGGACCGGTATAGGGGGGAAGGGGGACCTTTATATTTAACTGTAAACTGTAAACTACTTAATAGCCAATTAACTGATATTTTAAATACTACATAAAATCACACTCACAAAGTTTTGGTAGCTGTTATTAGATCTATGTTTTGTGGCAGTCATAGCTGTTATTTACTTGACAGTAGTGGCGGCCGAGTTAAAAACCAGACGATAACATGTTAAAAGCGATATGGCTTTACCGAGTAGAATAGACCCTCGTTTATGCGCTTGACATCTGCATCACCACCACTATGAAAGTGGGCTTCATTTAGAGTGACGTCTATTTGATCACTGTAATTTCACCTACCCAGTAACAGAAAAGTGCGTATTAATGTGCCATGTTGAGTTATTTAAAAGCAAGCAATTATAAAAGAATAACTAGTTTCCTGAAAGCTAGCAACAGTAAGTGTAGCAATAACACAAAGATGCCACGACCCGTCATACAAAGTGAACACAATATCGTTGGATATACAGGGTGTTCCACAACATAACGTAAGACTTTGTTACCCGGCCGCAGAATATATTTTTAACTTTTACATACATACATACATTAAATCACGCCTGTTTCCCAGAGGGGTAGGCAGGGACCACTTCTTTCCACTTGCTACGATCTTGACAAATTTCTTTCGCTTCTTCCACATTCATACATCGAGTCATGCACGCACGTCGGTTTCGGGTACTTAAGATTCGGCCCTTTTCCAGTATTTCACCGATTTGACTCGAAAAAGTACGCCTAGGGCGGCCCCTTCCGACCCGTCCACTCACTATCGATCTGTATATTTTTAACTTTTATACATATATGCTTATTAGTTCAGGATTTAAGGTTTTAATGATACTGGCAAAGAACACTCTAGCAATTCAAACTCTGAGCATTTTGGGATGAGTTCGTAATTTTACATTCAATAAAAATGTTGCGTACGTGTACCTGTACATATATTTACACCTTATTAGCTACAAGTTAAAGTAATTTTACGAACCCCTTATTTTAATAATACAAGTACGCGCCCCTCTCTGTATACCGTCGCCACTACTTAAATACCTCTAGTATTTACAAAATTCTGATAGGAACTTGGAACTTGATTTATCAGTGACATTTAATTTCTCTAGATCAAAATACACTAAATTACAAAGGCCAATATATGATTGTAAGTTCCGCATACCATTCTATTTTGACGCCGCCGAATGAACTACATTCTCCGACACTTTGATTGAGAGTTTTCAAGTCTTGCAAATTAAACTTTACCCGACAAAATTATGCTGAGGGCTTCTTTTTATAAGAATCCTTTGAAGATTTTCCATCAGCGGAAGTTTTGCTGACTTAGTGCTTAGTAAGATATCCTTTAACTTTTAGATGAATATAAAACTTTTATTGCTTCGTTTCTCCTTTAAGCGTAGTTGTTATGTTTTATATCCCTCTGTAAATACCAGCGTTAATTTGGGACCCATTTCAAGAAAAATATGCTTGAAGTCGCCGATGTCATTAGAGATGTCAAGTCATTTGTAACTTTTAGGAAACTCAACGTTATTGTTGTAGAGTGTCAGATTGACTTTGGACCTAAGGTGGGTACCAAATTAAATCTCGTGACTGTATGGTTAAACTTAGATGTAGCGCATTTTAGTACCTTGTCGCAGATATAAATAAAAATCATAATTATCTCTCTCATACATTAATTTATTCTCTAACATTAATTCCTTTTATAATGTAAGTAATTAATAATAATAATTAATTAAACCATAGTCTACTTTTCTATTGTTAAGTAATAATTTTGAATTATATTTAATTCTCTTTTTTTTTAAGCGGTTCCTGTGTTGAATGTAAGCCGACTCACTGGATCCCAACTCCCAAGATACAGGCTCGGCCTAGTTTGAGGTCCGCAAGATATCGTACCTTTGTGTAAACAGTGTATTTTTTATTAATAAAGTTAAAAAAAGTACAAAACCGTAATACAACAGTAGGTACCTATATAAACACTGCTTCTTGGTTGAGGGAGACCCTGAACCAGGTTCCAAGTGCATACATCACATGACACTCGATCCCACGCGTGCGCGAGCGTCAATCATGTTCAAGCCCTAGACGAATGTCATTAAGGTTCAGTTTCAGTCATAATAGCCTGCATGCTTTTAGTAATACATTGCGTCGCTGCAATATCATTCAGCGCAATAATGTTAAAACAACTCGTCAATGGATTTCTAAGGCTATAAACCAATGAAACGTGGCCTGCTAGTTTTCAACTCACAATTTTCATGTTAAACTAAGTAAGTAAGTAAGTAAAGTAAATTAAGGGGACAATCTTACACCAATTGACCTAGTCCCAAACTAAGCTCTAGGCTTGTACTATGGATACTAGACAACGATCTAAATACTTATATGTACCTATGTATAGAGAAATATATACTGACATACAAGAATCATTTATTTATAATAACTAATAAACAGTAAACAATAATAATTATAATAATTAATAACTAATGTAAAACCTATTATCTACTTAAATACATAGAAAACATCCATGACTCAGGAACAAATATTCGCGCTCATCACACAAATATCTGCCCTTACCGAGATTCGAACCCAGGACCACTAGCTTCGTAGGCAGGGTCACTACCCATTACGCCAGCGCGTCGTCACAAGTTCTCTCTTTCGCTCAAGGAATGGTATACACGGTGATTTTTTTTTGGTGATCAGGAACCAATTTTTCTAATTCATTTATTAATGGCGATCATGTAAGTCGCAGTTACATGAAACAAAACTTATTTTTTATGTAAAAAATATATTTTGTAACTAACTTTTAATTGAAATTAATTGTCACCCTACTAATTGTTTAGTCTATTGATTGATAAGTTTGTTGACGTAATATCTGTCAAATTTCCCGCCAAAGCGATGGCACTTGACGTATCTACTTCACTTCAATAATTAATGTAGGATGTCCATGTATCCAGTGGTGGTTTTAACAATCTCATTAACTTAAATAAATTAATCTGTGAGTTAATTGTTTGAGACATCAACCATCAAATTCCATTTTTGTTGCTTATGAATAATTTTCAACTCATGATCACCGATAAAAAATCACCGTGTAGATAAAGCCCACAGCTCACGAAGATGCCCAAACGGAATCCACTCGTGCGTAGGCATAATTGCTTTAAAAATGATATTGCAACGTAACTCGATTCTAGCCCATCAACCCAATTCCTCGCCGGAAAGCGGGATCATTTCGCGCCATCCCAGCAAATGTCACTGGCACCATTTAAGAAGAATATTTACTCAAGGCAACACATTTAAAATCAATCTACAGAAGTATTATGAAGAGAAAATATTTGTATTTTTATAACGATTAAACACAGAAACTACAGGACCGATTTCAAAAAATATTTTACCATTAGACTGCTGCATCATTCTTGAGTAATATAGACCGTATTTTTTTTGCGCAGACGGTGTCGCGGGCGTTGGCTAGTTACAAATAAAATTAAATCACAACATGGCGTTGATAAGGGTCTACTCAGCATTGTGCCGCAGCAAGCCGCGGCACTGGTTTTCCGAAGGACCCTGACTTAAAAAGTAACTTTAAAGATTGTATAGAATTTGTATCGTTGGGCTTGAGTATATTTTAAGTATGGTCCAACCGTATACCGGTTTTAATATCTAACCGTAATTCCAATCCCTCCAAAAATTTAATATATACAATATAAATTAAGCTAAGTCAGTCCTACCGCAAGTCCAGAACCACCATAAATGAAACAGAAGAAGAACAAAAAAGGGACCTAATTTAGATATTGTGCGTATATGAAAAAGAAAAACAATTTATTTCCAAATAAACCAAGTGGACGAGACGGTCTTTATCAAAGCCTTTCCAGCCAGTTGCGCTCAACCTTCCAGAGATAACTGGCGTACTCAGCAAAACGCCACTGCTAACGATCCCTGCTCCCCCCTCCCTGATTGATGGCTGGGTCCCGCGATTCCACAAACGCGGGATTACCCGAGATTAACCGGGATTAACCTATATTCAGCGATGAATTGATTCTTCGCTGAATTTGACGTATCATTGGGGATTCTGCAAGCGTTTTGCGCGCATATATTGTGCGCGATCGTGGTTTGAGATGAAGATGTATATTTAGGATAAGGGCGATATTATTCTTCAGCACACGAGCGCTTCTATATTTTGATTGCTTTTACTTCATAAAATAAAATATGATGATGTATGCTTTGGTTTTGTTTAAATGTATAGTCACGGTAAGAATAGGTTCGTCACTTCTGGACCTAAATAGCGTTGAAATAGCGAATCTTTTTTTAGCGTGACTATACTTAATTATCTTCTGCACTAGTTTACACTTAACTTAATTTAACCACAGTGGTGCCATTTGTAATCTGTTTCAACATGGTTAAGTAGTTTCACTTTTCACAAAAAGCTATGGGAAAGATGATACACTTAAAAAAGATATATGCAACAGCGCCGTCGCCGATTCAGTTCAGCGTTGACCTAAATTTTATATAGTTTTATAGTTTGTATAATTTAAGTTTAAATTGTCAGTTCCGTTGTTAAACAATTTTAGGAATTTATTTAATAAAATACATCAATTTGTAGATATTTCTATCCCTATTATTACATTTATAATGCTTACTAAAATGCTGCGTAAATTTTTAGTCGTTGTGCAGTTCTTTACATGTGTCAATATGAATAAATAGTAGAAACTTGTAAAATATACGTTAGTTTGAAACATACTCACGAAATAAAAATAATATCAAGATAAAGATTAAGCTTCGTAGCCCGCTACGCCAAAAGGAAAAATGCTACGCCGTAGCACCACTCCATACCCCTAACTTATGCCAACTTATAAAGTGGTATGAACAGATAGTGCCGAACCGTTTTGGTGTGATTTTTGTTTTTTCATATTAAAATTTTCATTAAAAATAAAGGTAAATGGAACCGGGTTCGTGAACCGTAAATAAAATACCTAATACTTTAACACATGTTTTTTTTGGTAATATTAAACCTTAGAGACTTATTTTAGTTCCTGGAACTGAGAAAAAGTTTACCTGTAAAATGGTTCCTATACTTCTTATTTCTTCTATGAATTCGTTAACAATACAGTCTTATGATACCTGTCTACTACTTACTTATGGAAGTGGTAAATGAAGAAAAAAACACTTCAAACATAAATAAGACAACAATAGTAGATTGTTAACCAAGGGATAAAAGTGATCAATTGCAGCCCGAGATATTTAGGCTGCACGTGCGATAGCGAGTGCGCCTATAGTTCGAGGGTGCCACTGATACTTTCACCCGAGTTAACACTACTTTTCATTTCGATTATAAGGAAAGTAAAAAATAAGTTATTTATAACATTTTTGACAAAAAACTATTACGTCAAATACTAAGAGTGCATACACATTAAAAGTATATTGCTGTGAAATTTGGGAGACATCCGCGCTGTGCCGTGTGCGCCCGCCCGCCCACGGGAGCGCCGCACCGAATGCGATCAGTAAGTTCCGCTACACACCTCCTAATTACCGCTGCGCTCCTGGTACTTCATTCCCTAGCGTGGACACGTATCACTTAAATCCGCTTCTAAGATAAACAATGGCCTACTTTCAGACTATGAAACATTCATGAAAAAACCCGTATCTAACTAAACTGCCTTTTGCACCCAACGCTTCCATCGGCCGATCAAAAATGTAAATACTTAATGTTCTGGCGCAGATAATTAACGACTTAACAAACTGTCAGCCGCAATTACGTGAGTTGAGTCATTTTTCATGCTAAAATTCCATAAAAATGGTAATTGGGTATCACATTATAACCAACTTTTTAAAGGAATCACTAGAGAAGCAAACCTAAACAGCCTTATTATTAGATTAGCTGGTCTTCATTATATTTCTTTGTACCTAACATTTCAATTACAGAATTATCATAACGCTGCTATCCATAATGATACACAAAGAACATAGATGGTTTTGTGAAGAAAAAAACATTTAGTCAGCAAAATGAGTATCTTAAAAATTGGCTATATAGGTGTCTATTTTGAACGATCTACCAGTTAATATAAAGCTGCGATTCTACTGCTGCTACGCATGGACACGCTACACACAAGATACACATGTACAATTTCTTAGGCGTGTGTCACTGACGTCATAAAAAAATATATATGGGACAGTCTCACACAAATTGACCAAGTCCCTAACTAAGCTCCAGGCTTGTACAGTCAGGTGCAAAAATATGTATCGAAAAAATCCTCTCATAAACATGTTACGGAATTTTTATTACACTGGAATAAGGTGCATCGGGACATATTTTTTAGAGCGTTCTCCCATATTTTTACCCTTGACTGTACTGTGGGTAATAGGCAACGATAAACGTACTGATATTGAGAAATAATACATGAATAAAAAACATCCAAGGCTCAGAAACCAATACGAGTACTCAACATTTAACCTGGCCTGGAGTCGAATCCGGGACTGCTAGCTTCGTAGGCCGCAGTAGGAGTATCTATATACATATTGATAAGAAACGAATTGCGCCGCTATAGAATTCCACTTTGGCTTGATAGTGGTGACCATCAACTACCACTGACCTGATCAGATCAAGCAGCGTGTCCGCCGTGAGCGTGTCCTTGGTGAGCACCTTGGTGGTGTTCGGCTGAATGTACGAGGAATCGCTCCCAGGCTTGATGGTGGTGACCAGCGCGATGCCCAGCATCACCGCGCAGACAGTCGTCGTCATGTAGTACACGATCGCTCGAAGACCGACCCTGCACGGATGTTATAAATTAATATTCATGATTGGCAACACATTTCGAAATATTATGGAGTGAAGGTTCTTCTAGTAGATACTACGAGTAGGTGGCGCAAAAGTCATCACCCTGTTGGAAGTTGCTATAGTTTTAAAAACGGTGGCACATGTCAGGTCTGCCTTGACGTTTATGTTTTTTTTAACAGATACAAAATACACTAAACATGAATTATGATACTCCCCAAGAACGCGGAATAATTGTTTCCGGGTCGCCTAATCTCTCGTTTTGGTGGTCTAGTCAGCAAGATCACCGGATTTACAGTTTCAAACTTTTTTTTGTAATTATAACCCCTATTAGCTAAGTGAAACTGCAGACGCTAATATAAAAAAGAGTTTCTGATTTCCATAATATTATTAATATTAAATAATATTTTATTTAAGTATAACGTTACTGTTTTCTATAGACTCAACATTTACGGTTGACGTTAAGCGATCGACGTAATTTGTCATCAGCTTGGTCAACTTGGTCGATTTTCGAAAATCTTATCGTCACACACATCTCGACGAGAGCCTCAAATTGCCCAGACAAGATGCACTACGCTTGCTAGCGTTTCTCTTCGTTTAGTTTTACAACTAATCGCGTCACTGGTAGATGACGTTATACGAAAAGTTTCGTGATGTGCCAGTGTCGCGATTGGTTTAAAACCTAAACGAATAGAAACGATAGTTAGCGTAATACCTCTTGTCTGGGCCCTCAGCTCACAACTCTCTACAGGGGTTTCTATGTGTGTTTTAGTATTGGTACTTGTGACTGCACAAAGTAAAGTTACCTACGAATTAATTAATGTGACGCTTGATTACTTGTAATTTACAATTCAAATATGTGTTACCCTGTCCATTAAACCCAAAGCGATGTGAAAGGATTTTAATTAAACCCGGAAAGGGATCAAACGAGAGCTCAAAGGTTTAGTGCGAATTTCAAAAACCGCAGGCAGGGAGAGGGTGCGACACCTTCCTAGTTTATATTTAAGTTGCTTACTGAACCCCTGCCTAAAAACTGCTAAATTCTAGTATAAAGGAGACAATTAACTAAATTCTTGTCAGTATATTTCGATGATCATACTATATTTGTGAAAGTTTTTTTTGTATCGTTACAAAATCAATTTACCTTCACCTACCTGACTTCTTGATTTTAATATGATATTTTAAAAATAACAAAATTAGGTTGACGCGATTATTTAACCAAAAAAAAGATTATCGTGTAAAAAGTTTATTTTTGTACCACTACATATTCTATTTTATTCTATTCTATAAACAAAAAGCCGTACAAAGTAATGGAAAGACGTTGCCCGACCCGTCGGCTTAAGACCAAACCAAAAATGATTACTAACTTCTTAATTTTGTATATTTCATCAAGTATATATTTTTTATCATTAATACTTAACTGATGGCATTAGATTATCTTAGGACAAATTCGAACAAACGAGAATAAGGTCTTATACCGAGACTAAACGCCGAATTTGTGTAGACATGGTATAGACCTAATTTTGGAGTAAGTCTTATTACAGTTGACGTACGTTGATCAGATTCGCGATGTACTGAATAAGGGTCAAATCAAAAGCACGCGAAACCGACGTACGTGCATGAAGAGATTGATGAATGTAGAGGAAGCGAAAATTGTGTGTTTAGATCGGTGCACCTGGCGTTCCATAATCTCTACAATACAATACAATACAAATACTCTTTATTGAACACCAAAAGAAAACAAAACACGGAACAGTACATTTTAACTATGCTCTACCTACCGCATTGGGAGACAGGCGTGAAGGTATGTATGTATGTATGTATGTATGTATATGTATAGTCTATGTATAGTTTGGTAAAATCGATGGTTAGACTATCAGATTCCCAAACTTTAGGACTGTGCCCTAATGTGTCGTGTAAACTGAAGTTAACTAAAATTCTAGAATGCGATAAGCATGAAAATGGAGCTTTAAACGCACAAACGAACTTACTTGCCAGACAAACTAAGGTCCAGCGAACCGATGGCCGATACAATCGAGGACACCAGCAGCGGCACGATGAGGGACTTCAGCATCCTCAGGAACAGCTCCCCGGGGTACTGGAAGTACATGACCTCTCGTCTGGTGAACTGGTGCCCAGTACTCCGCAGGCCCCATCCTAGCAGCGTCCCTGACACGACCCCGATGATAGTCAGGAAGGTGAGGAGGTTCTCCTTGAGGAAGGTCCAGGTGCCTTTTCTTGTTATAGGCATGGTTGGTTCTGAAAGAGAGGCTTTTATTTAAAAATCGGTCAAGCGCGAGTTGGACTTGCGCACTGAGGGTTCCGTTCTGCCGCATAGTAGGGATTCCGATTTAAAGTCGATTTCAAATCGAATTAGCGCAAGCCCAACTCACACTTGTAATTTTTTGAGTATTTATTGTTTTACTTCAGGGTTTGTACTATACTAAATTTGACGCTTCTATATTTTACCGTTGTAACAAAACAACAGAAATTAAAATATAACGAAAAAAACGTTTCTTGTATGGGGAATTATTATTTCACTTTATTATTTCATTTTAGAGTTGTTAGTAATTCTGAGGCTCTGCCTACCCCACTCTGGGAATAAAGGCGTGAGTTTATGTTTTGTTTTTTTTTATTTCATTTTCTCATTTATTTCACTTTCTGTAATTATTTTTATTTTTAAGTGAAAAGAAGTGGTCTTTGCCTACCCCTCTTGGAAACAGGCGTGATTTCATGTATGTGTGTATATATGTTAGTAAATCCGCCGTTATTTATTTTTCTATTTTCAAAATTAAACGATTTCATTTTGGTAATTTTCAAAATATTGCGTGATATTTTAGTTGAAAGATTCACTTTTGAAACTAGATCGAAACATTAAAATGAAATTTCCAATTTTGAAAGTTACAAGCCGCAAACCACTAGTACAGACTAAGTAGAGTAAGGCCCCAGCCTGTTCCACTTTGTATTTTCAAAAGCAATTAGATTTAGCCCGAGTAGAAGAGCCCCGGCTAGATTTCTAATAAAACAAATGAGAGTGCTTTCGTTTATAATCGGCCCATGCGCCGGTTAATATTAACACTTGGCAGACGGGGCCGGCCGGCTTACTATTGTACTGTGAATACTGTGATTAACATTGGCCCAATATTGGCGCCAATGTTTGGACATTGGCCGTATCCCACTGACCGATGACATTCATTCGGTGACAGATTAATTCTGTCCTGAATCGCTGGCACAGGATAGATAAACACTCATAAGAGTAGTTTAGTTACACCGGTTAACTCAAGTACAAAAAGAAAAAGAAAATAAAGCATGGAAACATTCTACCAACCCAGTGAACCCATTTTAAACAACAATTCAGTTTTGGGAAAATCTCACGAGGATCCTTACGTCTGTAACCGCGTTAAACTTTTTTTTAATCCTATAATTGGATGCAAAAACTGAATTATTCAAGAAGTCTATAAAAAAATCAATTTAACCATATGAAAAAAAAAACAATTTACATACACGTCACGTCCTCGTTCCCAAAGTGGGGTAGGCAGAGCTACAGAATTACTAACAACTCTAAAAACTTATTAATAATTCTGTTACCACATTTTGCACAGTTAGGCTAAGACGTTTGTTTACGCACCAGTGTATTAGTGACAGGTTGCAAGCCCATCGCCTAAAAGTACTACACAGCCTTTATTCGCCAACAATTTATTCGCTTGCTTTAACAACAGAGCACAGACATACTGATAGATTAACATCACATACAAAATGTGTGTCATGTCAATTAAAATCCTTTTTTAGTCACAGTCAAAAAATTATGGGCGTATTTTATGATCTGCGCATTACAAATGTTTACCTCATCATACCGCAAAATATTTATGTAGCAAATCGAACGCACGCATTCATAAAATTATCCACAAAATTCAACTATCCTTCTTTCATAAAACTGCCAAATTTTCCCTGAAACCCACAAACCACGTACGATCCTCGCCCGTCGGCCTGCGCCCGCGCTGGGAGCGGATGCTGCGCGGAAATCTTGATTTAGTGATATCGGGATCAGACCACTCCCCTCTGTCGCTCACACGAGTCTCCCCAATCAGACCTACCGTACATTGCGAAATAAATTGATGATATATAATGCTATTTTTAACCTTGTTTTCTGCTAGTTTAGGCGGTTTGGGAACGTCACACGTTTAACTCCCAGAACGCAAAAACACACACTAGCACTAACACCCGTATTTATAGTCAAGAAAAGTAATTACTTGAGTAAAAGTAATGACCAAAGTAACGCTTTTTATATGACTTTTGACATTGCTATTACTCAAGTAATTACTTTTCTTGACTATAAATACGGGTGTAAGAGCTCTCTGAATAAAGTCGCCGTCAATAGAACTTGTGAACGATGTAAACAGATTAGTACTGTTTGACACATAACCTCAAATATTCACCAAGCGTGTTTTTATTCAAAATAACGTATAATGAATAGCTATTTCATTTTAAACTTAATATGAAAGTAATGATCTAGTGTATAAATCATTACAAAGGCCTCACTTGATCTTTAAAAGTACGTGATCATCGAGTAATAATGGTGAATTGGTTCGTTTGGTTTTGTTTACATCTTTTGCAAGTTCTATTGACGGCGACATTACCTTTTTCCTTTTTGTCTTTGTCTTTGTATTTGTGAGATGGTCCTTTAACGAACACATCAACTATAATACCTAGATCCGAATTTGTATGAACTCAGGTTCAAAGTCAAATGGTATTATTTGTAAAGGCAACGAAATAATCGACAAACGGTACAGTTGCCTTTATGCTGCTGCGGTCCTAGTATGGCTGCGTCTATATCGCGTGTCAACTGTGGATAAAGCATCCGTCACTTTTTGACACGTGTACTTATTTACCTGTCAGAAGGTGATGAATGCCTTATCCAAAATGTATCACGCAATAAACGCAGCCATATTAGGCCCCCTGCACACGTTTGTATCTTGTTACTTTAACAACTTTGACAGATTAGTGCAGTGGTGTTAACATGACATTAAAGTGACAAAGCACTAAAGTGTGCAGCGATTTATAAAACCGACTGTACCATAACTTCCTATACTATATAATAGAGGCCCGATGGTAATAAAATGCAGAACCCTTAAAATCCCGAGAAATACAAGTAGTTAATATGTTACAAACCCAGAGGAAAACACCGATAGTCGTCAAATAACATCGTCAATGTACACCAAAATAAAGTCAGTGTTTTCATTTTATCTTAACCTTGCCCCTACCCTTTGAGCAACAACTAAATAATACAATAGTTCCTTTAGATAAAACAAGACTTAACAAACTGAATAGGATCTGCAAAGCTTAAACTTTAAGTACAAGTTGAGAACTAACTAAACCTTCTCTAATACAAACAAAGCCGCGAATATGGATGCCTCGGCACGGACAGGACAACAGAGACAAGTCCAACAACAGAGCTCTGTGCAGGTCGTGCTAGGAATTAATTGGTATGTTATGTATTCATGATAGATAATGAATTTTAAGGTGTTCCCATTGATGTCAGACACAGCACGGGATTGTAGAGCCACTTGTTCGTATGTTCGTATTTCGGCCGTGAGAGAGTCTTGTCACCGTCACGAAACTGTTGGTTAACGTCAAACATACGTCAATTGTAATGAAATTGTAAGTTAGACATCATTTAAGTGACATTTAAATAGCGTCCTTATGTACACTTTTTTTGAAAAACACCCTAATGCAAATCGGGTTCGATCGGTGGTTGGTACTCGTCCAGTATGTATTACTCGGCTAAATTATGAAGGGTAGCAAATGGCTTTGTTCTGCGAAACAACAGACAGTTTATTCTATAGTAAGTGGATTTCAAGGGTTGGAAACCTTCAGTATCGTAGTTCCTTGAAAGATCGAGAAGAAATGACTAACTGACTAACTTAGAATATTGCCGAAAACTGAAAAGACTAACTTAGAATATTGCCGTAGTGCTAAAACGGTAGCTATGGTAAGAGTAAAAACAACAGCGCCTCTATTGTAGGCGGTAAAAACCTACATTGCCTTTGAGCTGGGGGCCTATAACTGCGTTTATCGCGTGACAAATTGTGCATAAAACATCCGTCACTTTTTGACACGTACCTATATGAATACGACCTATAGTGACGGATACGCGATAAACGCAACCATACCAAGCCAGCTGTTATGGTATTATTTAACTTGGCCGCCATCACTGTCAAGTAAATAAGAGCTATCAAAACGTTGACAATACAATAACAGCGTCACTATTGTCTAATGCACTCGCAATTGCAATCGGCTTCAAAGTGGAAAAATTGTTTTCATTTTGTATGCAGACGATCCTTCGATTTTCAAAATGAAAACTATTGCGATTGCGAGTGCGTTAGATAATAGCCCCTCAGCGTCGCTATTGCCTAACGCACTCGCAATCTCAATTTGCTTCAAAGCGGAACAATTGTTTTCATTTTGTATGCAGACAAGCCTTCGATTTTCAAAATGAAAACAATTGTGATTGCGAGTGCGTTAAGCAATAGCCCCTCAGTGGGGTTATTATGACCTATCTGTGCCATTCATTTTACGCTGAGAGAAAAGGACAGAGTTATGTAACTGCCATAGCTCCGTCCTTCACGCTCACCGTAAAATGACCTGCATAGCTATGTCATAACCCCCCAGGTCAAAGACGATAAATGGTTTCTACCGCTTAGAATATCGGCCATGCACGTCTTTAATTACGTTTTAGACAGTTTTCTCAACTCAGCCGTGTTAGACTCGTGACTATAGCGAACAGATTCTTAACTCAAAATTGACATTACTAAGCTTCCTGAATGTGACTGTACGGTCACGAACATAAGTTTAGATTATGACCCATTTAAAAAAAAGGAGCTTGAAATCGTCAACGTCATTAGAGATGCCTAGCCATTTGTAACTTATAGGAAACTCATCCATATTGCAGTAGAATGTCAGATTGGGTCACAAATTTAAGTGTTCGACCTGAAACGCGCCCGCGGTCAAAGTGATAAGTACTCGTACGTAACAATAGTTGCACATGACGTCACCCAGTCCGTCTTCATGATAGATGCAACGTGAAGAGAATCAATCTCAATAACGAGTGCTAACAAGCCGGATACTCCACATACTCATACTAGTTTGTAAGTAATTATACAAGACATACAACAGAGGGCCCTGCCAAGATGTATTGCGCTCACTAGCGTTTCTATTCGTTTCGTTGTTAAACCAATCGCGTCACTGGTGGATCACGTGACTTTTCGTATCACGTCATCTACCAGTGACGCGATTGGTTTAAAAACGAAACTAATAGAAACGCTAGTTAGCGTAATGCATCTTGGTAGCGCCCGCAGTAGGTTAAGTTTTAAAAAAAAGCGAGTAACTTTTGTTTTCGACAATTTTTTATTGTGAGGATTTTTGAATATGTTGTAGATATCACAAAAAACTATGCTTTACGTTTTCCTTTCCAAGGAAAGATTTTTATAATAACTAAATAAAAAAAAAAACAGAAACGTACAGACGTTGTTTTTCATAATTACGAGTACATTAATAACTACGACATATTTAAAAACCGTGAAAATTGGGCTTGATTTAAGGGGATGAGAAACGTTATATCGAATATTTTTCGACGGCTACACGATTTGAGCGTCGCTTCACAATTAAGGAATGCAAATAACCGGTTATAACCGGTTTTAGCCGGTTATTTTCATTCAAAAACGTCCCATAACCGGTTAAATTGCATTCCCTAATTGTGAAGCGAGCTATTCATAAGAAGAAGGTATACATACTGGAACACGGACTACATAAACTGTATAGCGTTATCAAAAGCCACAAACAGGTGTAGTAACAGTTCCAGTGTTTAAAGAGCGGTATATTGTGGGCAATATTGCGCTCATCCCCACTTGTGCCGCTTCCCAGGGGAGCAGAGAGCCTCCTCGACCCATATTGCCGGGTTCCATATTGCCGTCGGCGGCTCGGCACTTGTAGAAAAGGTTTCTGTACAATTTAGGGTTATTATATTAAATGTTTAAGTGCTTTGAGTGTATGAAACAAGGTTAAGGTACATTTAGCTGTTTGTTGCCTGTTGACAATATTTATTTTCTTTTAACTGGTGCCCGCGATTCCGCGTAGAAGTTGTTTATCGCAATTCTCTCGGGAACTGTCTAATTTTCCGGGTTTAAAAGTAGCCTACGTGCTATTTCCAGACTATAATCTATGTGCTAAATTTCTCCCATATCCGTTTAGCCGTTCTGGTATGATTGAGTAACAAACAACCATCCATTGATACTTTCCTATTTACATTACTTGTAATAAGGTTACATATTGGGTTATCCGTTCAGTCGCTATAAGGTAACAAAGAACCACACACACAACCACCACACACAATACACATACGAGTATAATCAAAAATATTCCCCTGGTTCTTTGGCAATCGGAAAAAAGAACTTAAAAAAAAAAATTGTTCCATCGTTTATACTAGGTGACACTTAAGACGTAATACAAAATGTCATTTCCCGAATCTACTCATGATTACAATCAACTATTAATATGGGACCAACTTCGAAAACGTAAACACAAAATCGACGTCTCCATACAAATTGTGAAACTAGCTGATTGCTTTTAGTATGGAAGATTAATCTTTTTTCTACCGATTTCTATATTAGTCCCATAGTAAAAGTTGATCGTACTGATGAGTAGATCTAGAAAATAAAATGTTGTATTACGTCTTAGGTGTCACCCTGTATATGATTTTACTTTAGAAAAAAATGTGTCGGACACAACAAATTGCCGGGTTACGGCTATGGATCGGCTACCCAGGGGCTTACGTATTGTTTGGTCATGGCCATACTTAATAATACTGTTGGTATTTCTATAGTCGAGTAAATACTTGATACTGGTAGTTGGTAGAGTAAATACTCTTTAACCGAACAATGGTCCTTGCGGAAGAAAAAAAACACCCCAAACACTTAATTTGTACTTAAGTAATCAAGCCTTATGAACTGCGCGACTTTAGTAGTCGATGACGAAACTATTTCTGAATTAGTGTTCAAATAATGTTGAGATCAAAAAAAAAACTTTTGAATACGCGAAGTACAAGTTAGTACTTTTCGAAACGTACCTTACCAAAGCTTAAAAAAAAACCTTTTTTGTCTCATAAACTGATTCATCAATTAATTCAACAGCACTTACGCGACATAAATGCGACAAGGTACTTGGCTTTAGCGTGCCGTTCGAGCTGACCGCCGAGCTAGTCTCAACAAGTACAGCGCTCGCCGAGCCACTTGTTGAGGACCCCACTCACCCCCACAACCTGTTGTGTACAGGGCTGGGTGGCGAGCGGAGCGGGGACTGATAAACTGAGCGGGTAGCGGAAACATCACCGTCTCTTCTTTGGCCAGCCTTTCGCTGGGAACGGAGTCTAGCTTGCAACGGTGAATTCAAGTGTCTCTACCACGAGCGAAACCTCTTGAAGAGACCTTCTTTTTCATTGCATAACCAATACCAATATTGACAACCAATTTGGCTTTCGGCAGGGTCTGTCTACAGAAACAGCAATACTGTGTCTTAAGCATACTGTCAAATATTATGCAGATAGCAGGACCCCTGTGCTTGCCTGCTTTCTGGACCTATCTAAGGCTTTTGACCTGGTTTCCTACGATGTATTATGGAGAAAGCTTGAGAAAACCAGTATACCACCGGAAATGGTTCGTATACTTAGGTACTGGTATGGAAACCAGGTTAACAGCGTTAGGTGGGTGAATGCGCAGTCTGATGAGTACAGGTTGGAGTGTGGGGTGAGACAGGGGGGATTGAGCTCACCTACACTGTTTAACCTGTACGTGAACGAACTAATCGAGGTGCTCAGCAGCATTCACGTCGGGTGTCACGTGGGCGGTGTATGTGTGAATAACATAAGTTATGCTGATGACATGGTGCTGCTGAGCGCGTTGGTCTGTGGAATGCGTCGGTTGCTCAAAGTGTGTGAGACCTACGCACTTAACCATGGTCTTAAATATAATGAGAAAAAGAGCCAGTATATGGTCTTTGAGATTCATAGCAACAAAACGTCGGAGGTCCCTGCAATTTACCTTAATGGCAGCCCAATAGACAGAGTCGACCACTACAAATATCTAGGTCATGTGGTGGCGGTCGATCTCAAGGACGACAGGGACATCGAACGGGAGCGGAGGGCCCTATCGGTGCGGGCGAATATGATAGCTCGAAGGTTTACAGGGTGCTCCAGGGAGGTCAAGGTTACCCTGTTTAGAGCCTTCTGTACGTCACTATATACCTGTAGCCTCTGGGTGCATTATTCGCAACGGGCCTATAGGGCCCTTCGAGTCCAATATAATAACGCGTTCCGGGTGATAGTGGGACTGCCTCGTTTCTGTAGCGCTTCCGGGATGTTTGCGGAGGCTCGCGTTGAATGTTTTTATGCAACCATGCGCGGGCGCGCTGCATCCCTGGTGCGCCGGGTGCGGGACAGTCCCAATACCATTCTAAGAATGATAGATGATAGGCCTGACTGTGCTATTATGTCACACTGTGAGGGATTGCATGCTCCCACCAGCGCTATTAAATGGTAATATAATGCTTACCTCTGCGTGCCTCTTAAATAATCTTAATAATGTTTATGTGTCTTGTTACATGAAATAAATGATGATTTGATTTTGATAGTATAAAACAAAGTCACTTTATGACTATGTCTGTATATCCACTAACTCCTTTTAAACAACGCCACGGATTTTGATGCAGTTTTCACCATCAGTTAGTTAGTTAATTATGAATATTAAGCTCTCTTTTTATTTATTTGGTAACACTTATTTTATTTTATCAAGAATTAACATACAATACGCTACGATTGGTTGAGTTGATACTAATGCTGATCATAGGATTTCTGAACTACTTTAAATGAGGCTTTTTTAAAAGTTTAAATTGTACGTTAAAGGTAACTCTAATAAACGAATATTGATAATTTGTTGTTGTTTTCTTGTATACTAACCATTTTTCAAAGTTAAATACCAAACAGAATCACTATTCGGTATCCGGTCGGATAGTGTGCAACTATCCGGTATTCGGCCGGATAGTAAAATAATGGCCGCATAGGCCGGATACCGGATAGCAACCGGATATCCGTTGCATCTCTAACAAAAACATTATTTTCTAATATTTATTTACCGCAATCGAATCCGCTTCCGCTCGCACCGAATCCTATTGTTTAGCAACAAACGTAAAAGCGAGTCTCAAAAGACTGTAACGAAGCCCTCGAGTTCGCTCGAGGACTCAATTAACCTGCTTCTGAGCATCGAGCACGTGCAGCCAGTTTTGATACTTGAGATATGAGGAATACGACCCGTTTTGACACTTAGATATAAGCCAATGTGACGTGTGACTACGATTTGAGCATTTGTGGTAAATAAATATGGTGAGGAATGGTGAATAAGCGTGGCGGGCTGGGGAATATACTCAATATACAGTGATGCTTTTTCCCTAAAAATATGACTTACCAAGACCACAAATTAATAAGTGCTTGATGACGCAGTCTATTGCGGAAAAAGTTTGTACTTTATCGGATTAACACATTTGACAATTATGTTTGATATTAAAGCGGCAAGGTACAAAAGTTCTAATCTACTTTTCACGCTGACTATACCCACATTACAAGCCTAGAGCTTAGTTTGGGGGTTCTCTGCCTTTTGGCAAAATGTATCGTTTCCAAACCGTTTCATTTGCCAATCCGCTTTTTTTCTATATTTCTTAACCTAACTAACTATTCAAAACTAACTTAACCTAACCTATACGGTTCTACACGATGGCACTGAAAAAAATCCTGAAACATTTACAGCTACAGAAGAAAAAGCGGGTTGGCAAATGAAACAGTTGCGAAACGATACATTTTGCCAAATGATTTTCCGCCGACAGGATACCTAGTTTGGGTCTAGGTCAATTTGTGCTAGATTGTCGCCTGATATTTTTTAATTTATTATTTATTTAAAACATCACGACAAAAAATTGTATCATACAAACTTAACAAGGATATACCGTAATAATTCCTCATTGCATTTTGAACCGAGTGGTTAAATCATTTATGGTGTTCTTCGAGGAATGTCGGTTAATAGCATCACATAAATCCAATTTGCGAGAGAACCGCGACGTGATATTTTCACAAAATAAACGGAAACCTAATTAAAAATCTGAGAGGGAAGCTTTCGCCAGGGCAGCGCGCGCGCAATTTGCGCAACGAGCGCTTCCGCCGCGGCAAGGCAAGGAAAGGACTAGTGTGGATACACCATTATACCCAATAAGTTACCAAAAAAAACATTTTGGAACTTACGTCCAACGTAAGCATTTTACGCCAAACTTAAAAAAAACTTATCCATAAAGTTAACAGATTAAATTATACCGTTACGTAGAAACATAAATAAATAAATTTGCCAAATCACAAATATTAATTTGAGTAACCTACTTCTAAAATTGTGTTATTGTAATGTTATGAATTCGTATTCTAGAATAGATTACATTATTTATAAGTACTCATGTTTAGCTTCTAAGTAGATTACCGCACCCTTATAGGGTTGTACTTATGTATTACAATAAATAAATAAATATATATGTGTATAAATAAATAAAATTAACCATAACCACATCATCATATCATCATATATATAGTCTTTGACCTTTTATGGTATTGTTTTAAACTCGACCGCCATTACTGTCAAGTAAATGAGAGCTGTCAAAACGTTGACAATACGATGACGGGTCAAATACGATATGGTTTTTATCGCCTAGAATAGAGGCCTTGGCTATTTGATACTACAGTACTTACTACTACTACACTACTACAGGTGTACTAGGAAAACTAAATGACTAGCATAGAGGCATTCTAACTTAGTCCTCAGGGTTGGCAACGCATTTGCAGTCTTAGGATTGCTCTGCAGTCTTGTGAATGCGAATGTCTATGGGTCACAGTTTCCACTTACCATCAGGTGGCCTGTGTGATCGTTTGTCATCTCTATGCCAAAAAAAAAAAAAAAAACAAAAAAAAAAAAAAAAAAAAAAAAAAATCTAAGGCCACGATGCCCCACGATGTACTGACGTTCCTAAGCAAAGTAACCCGTCATATTTGGTACTCATGGTAATGTTTTTTGTATGTATATATGAATGAATATATACATGTCTGTCTCTTTTTAAATTTTAGATATCATTGGATTGGTATGGTTAAAAGGATAGAGCACATAAGTAGCATATTTTAGTACCTTGCCGTTACGAAGCTAGTGGTCCTGGGTTCGAATTCCGGTAAAGGCAGATATTTGTGTGATGAGCGCGAATATTGGTTCCTGAGTCATGGATGTTTTCTATGTATTTAAGACTTAAGTATATATTGCTCTGTATAAGTATTTATATCGTTGTCTAGTACCCATAGTACAAGCCTAGAGCTTAGTTTGGGACTAGTTCAATTCTACTTCAATTGGTGTGAGGTTGTAAAAAAACCGGGCAAGAGCATGTCGGACCATGCTCAGTGTAGGGTTCCGAAGCCGTAACGACAAACACAAAAAACCGGGCAAGAGCATGTCGGACCATGCTCAGTGTAGGGTTCCGAAGCCGTAACGACAAACACAAAAAACTATCTCAAAAATCAACATGTATGAACCAATTTTCTATTTAGTTATTTGGCGCTGTCTTAGATGATTTTTAGTAGGTATAAACCCGTTAGTCGCCTGTATCTCAGGAACTAATTAAGTCTACTTATTGTTAGTAATGATTCTTTTTCTTATAAATTCGTATATAATATCTCAAACAAGAGCCAAGCTTTTAAGTGTGAGATCAGTATACCTATGTAGGTAGTTAGATATCTAAACTGCTTCAAACCGACTTTAAATTACAATAAAAGTTTAATCTTTTATAAAGTAATTAATAGAAATTGAAAAAAAAACAAGGGCCAGTAAATAGAATTTTAAGTTTTCCAAACGATACTCGACTCAAATCAATAATTTAATCGATTATTTGTAAACTTTCAGATCGCAAATCGCAAACTTGTAGGTAGCATTCCGGGGCACGTCCGAACAGCATCTAGGCGCTCGCGCTTATGAGCGCGGCTGTCGCTCGATTTGTTACTTGGACAGACTCCCCCCGCGCGTCCTGCACGCCCCGTTAACAAATTTTTCTATCAAAGTTATCATAGGCGATTTTGATAGGTATAAACACTTTAGTCGCCTGTAACTCAGGAACTAATCTTGTCTACTTAGCCGTGATAGTTTTCCTTTAAAATTCGTTATATGCGCTTTCGTTGAAGTTTTTTTTCAGATTTTTTGTATTTGTAGTTTTGGCTGTAGGGGGGGGGGACACTTGACTCTAACAAAAAATAGCGCTTTAAAGCTTAATATTTCATAAAGGGATCCCTTAATCGAAAAATTGTTTTCATAAACCGCAATATTTTTGAAAGACCTATCCAACGACACCCCAAACTATGGGGTAGGCAAGAGAAAAAAAAGGCATCCCCACGTTACGTGTAGGGGAGGTGCATTAAAAAAAAATATTTTTCAAAATTTTATTTTACCACTTTGTTGGCGTGACTAATATGTATATTCATGCCAAATTACAGCTTTCTAGTACTATGAGTCTCTGAGCTAGACTGGGGACGGACGGACGGACGGACATGGCGAAACTATAAGGGTTCCTAGTTTGACTACGGAACCCTAAAAAAGAAAATAAAGAAAGAAAAGAATTGATACACTAAATTCATACCAATCTCACTTTAATACGTTATTGCGACAAAGTACTAACATCTACAGCTTCTTATGGGCTCGACTGTACGCGTAAAATTAATTTGCAGCAACCTCATATTTCTTTTCATTTTGGTTAGATAGATTTGACATTTCTCGCACCGTGTTAGGTGATCGGAGAGCTATTTTGAGAACCCCGTAAAACATAACTGTTCCACAGGTAATAGCGACATTCGATTTTAACACATACAGAGTGGGCAAAGGTTACTAAGATGTATAAAATAAAACCAAGTCGCTTCCCGCCATCTGTCTCTCTGTATGTACACGGTTCAAATCTTTCAAACTTTGCAACGGACTGCAATCAATAGATCGAACGCTTCGGGAGGAAGGTTTCTATGTATAATAAATTCAGAGCTATACACGATTATTACAGAAAACTTTCATAAGACTAAGCGAAGCGAGGGCGGGTCACTAGTATGATATAAAAATTCCACAAATAAACAAGTGGGTGGTCATCCATCGTCAGCTGTCAGTGGGACCCTGAGGTCATTAAAGCAGCTGCTAAAGGCCAGTAGGTCACTTAATCTGCGCCTATTAGTCCCGAGTGATGAATGTCTTTAGGATAATAAGAGTATTACATACAACTACATTATGCTTTATGACTCTTTGGAATTATGTACCTGGCCTCTAGTCTTAGGGGCACTACAGACTATCATCCGTCGGCCAAAAGTTCGTATTAGAATATATTTAGACTATGAGTTCCGTCAATATTTCATACACAGATCATTCACAGATTTTGGACTGTCTCCGGCCTGTTTTAGGACTGCAACTGATAGTCTTTGTTGCTATTTATATCAATTACTTATAGTTACTAAAGGGTTTAATGGTAGGTTAAATGGCACAAACGCGCGGCTTGATTGTTTTTTTTTTTTGCAGCCTTTGATTTCTATAGCCTGCAACTGGTCCAGACTATTAAAAAAAATCCCCTAGAGGCCACTATGGTAAGAAGGATCTAAGATCCATAGGTATTTGACATCTCAATACTATAATCACAAGACTGCAATCTTAAGACTGCAAATTCCTTATCGACCCTGAGGGGTAAGATGGACAACTACGCAAGCTGCTGTCAAACTTTTTTAGCGAGAGAACCCTTGGAAACTACTAAATATTTTACGAAGCCCCAAAGTAAGACAAACCTGGTTTTTAATTAAATCCTACTAATATTATAAGTGCGAAAGTTTGTGTGTTGGTTTGTTACTCTTTCACGCTGCAACGGCTGAACGGATTTGAATGTTTAAAATGGTCACCCTGAATTAACACTAAGGCTACCTTTCATCCCGGGAAATTAAAAAGTTTTACGTTAATAACAACGAAGATTCGGTTGCCATCTTGCGACTCCATCCTCAAATAATTCCTAGGTGCCATAATATGCATTGCCTTCAGGTTCAAAAATTAAAATCAACTTGCAAAATTTAACCCAAACACACAATTTAAATAAACGTTTGTAATAAAAAAAACATAGGAAGATCCGCATTATTCTTTCTATCTTGAGATTCCGCATCAGTCGTTTGCAATTTACGACCATCACCCATTGACAACTCAACGGAGCTTTCAGAGAAAGATTGCTTGGATAGCACGCAATGTACGTACACATTAGTAGGTATACATCACGTTTATTGTCAATCTAACACGCAGTAACTTATCTTACGCGAAAATGCGTAATAACTTAAAATCGTAACATAAACAATATGTTATTTCTCAAAACGTAATTTTTATCATTTAAATAATTTATTTGAAATATATTTTTTTAGAAAAAAAAATTAAAGTTCACAGAGACAAAAAAGCACATTGCGTTTACCAAAAAAAATTGTTTACAAATCAACCGGTAGCCAAACCAAAACAAATATATTTAAAAAACTCACCGTTATTATTTTAGTCCAAACTCTTTGTCACTGCTATTAGAAACACATTACTACGTGCGGCGGGAGCGCGGGGCGGAGCGTGCGGGTCCCCCGGCTGCCGGCGGTCGACTGAGGTCTGGCCGGCCCTCTCAGGTACAGGATCCTCCAGGGACGAGGGGGTGGGGGGAGCAATTGATCTGCTTCCTGCGTCCTGAATGAAAACACTACGGGACACCGATTGCGATACTGATATGCAATTGCCTATTACACTGACATATACTTAGAGCCGGTACGGGCCGCGCTTGTTGGCAGCATAAGCCCTCCAAAAGAAAAAGGTAGTATGGGAGCATGGAGTTCATATGCTCATGCGGCTTTTTGATTTTGGGGGGACTAATCGCTTATTCCACGTAGTCCTGATTATATCAGACGGTGTATTTTGTTCATTTCTGCAATTTCCTGAAGTGAAACGTCGACACGAAATGAAGCTGATAACTGATAACTGTGATAACTATTAAAGGCCTAACCTTTCATGAAACCTATCTTAAAACCACTTTAGTCAAACTGGCTGTCCGGTGTCTGAATCGGTCTATAGTCTATGCTTTTAGTTACTATGATGCCACGGAGAGACACACAGATATACATATGTAAAAATTATAAATTATAACATATCACTTTTTGCATAGAGGGTAAAGTAGGGATGAATATTCAATCTTCATCACTGGTGAAGCGAACAAAGGATGTCGTTATGGACATTCGGTATCCAGTTACTTGCACTCCGAATGTTAATGAAATAAAACGTCTGAAGACAGAATTCAGTTTTGTGTTCAGGCGTTTATTTTGGATTTATTTGGATTTGGCCATTGTTCTCGCGTTAATTCTACACGTTAATTAGACGAGGTTTGTGTACAAAAGAGAGGAATTTTAGCAGCCCTACGCTTTGTTGGTACTTGTCTGTTATTTACCTTTAATTTTAAACACAAGATGGTTCAACAAAGAGAACAAAATGACATATTATATGGAATTTAACGAAGTAAACACGTCATCTTTATCATCACATATGAACTATTCTAAAACTAAAAGTAAGTTTATACGTTGTATTTAACCGAAAATATCTGGCAGAAATCTGATTTGTATTAAAATGAAGTAACAAGAATTGCCGATTCCTAATTGCTTCCAATTTTCCGTAGAACAAGCTACGAAGGCTACGGCGCGTAGGCAGTGTCTACGCCAACACTTTCTTCGTAGCTCTACATTGCAACTTCACTTATTTTACTTTTCTTTCTACACGCATTAAGAGGATTGTGAAGCTAAAAATTTCTAAGATGCGATGTACCTACCTCTCCCCTTTAACCTAGACAGTTTTTTACGATTTTTTAAATACGATGTTGATATTATCGAAAATAATTAAGTCTGCACATTTTCCTTAACAAGAAAAGATTTCTAAGGAAGAAAGACAAAAAAAACGTTAAATCCTTTTTTAATGAAAAACGGCCGGATCGGTTAAGAATCCTCTTAACTACAACTTTCTTTCACTACAAATATAATTTTTTAACAAACAATCAAGGAGTTATTGTAAAATATAATAGTTAATTTCACTAATTGTAAATCTCTGTTTAAAACATAGCAAACAAATCTCTTCACGCGGTAAAACAATATTGCTTTTGACATGTTATGGTATCGTCACATTATAGTCCAAGATATGATACTCGTTACTCCTATTTACTTGATAAAAAATGGCGGCCTAGGTAAAAACTTGTCAAAAGCAATTTTAATGAATAACAAAATAACAGAAACGAACGATTAATGGGTGAGGACCAAAAAATTGGACCACAGTTAAGCGCAGTTAGCCTGTTAGTCAGTCTGTCAGTTAGTTAGTCTGTGTTGTTTGTATGGTTAGCCATACAAACAACGAAGACGAAAAAAGTTCCGTTGTGCGACGAAAAGTATCCCTACAACATTATGGCTAATTTTCATGTCACAACAGAAAAGTTTCATAGAAAATTTAATTGATTGAATTAGCGTGGCCAACTTTTTGGTCCTTAACCTAATACAAACGAGTACACCCGAGTCACGGAAAAAAACTGCTGCATTAAAATACATACATAGATAAGTACATAATACTAATATGTATTACATTACCACATACGGAATCACCAATTAAAACCTACAACAGATCTAAGGATCAACACTCAGACTCATGTTGTTGATTACTCACCACTTCTTGCATTAATACTTGTAAAAAGAAAAGTATTTTGTAAATGGAGTTGTAGAACTGCAAAGAAAGTGTTGGTGATGTGCGTGCCTGCGTACGTACGGGTGTATGTCAGTGCACCTACGTGAGTCATTCCTTATTCGGGGCAAGAAGAGGGAAAGGAAGTCATCAAAACTAGGGCCTACATAAATTTGCAAATCATCGGCGTAACGTATTTAGCACTTGAATAAGATCGAAGGGCGTTTTCACTAAAACGTTTACCCTAATTAAGGAACTTTAACTATGTCAGTTTTGTGACGAAAATTAGCTCATAAATAGGTACATTGACGGCCGCAATGTATGGATTAACTTAACTTAAACATGGGGGTACAGTCTGAGTACTGAGTAGGTGCTTCGGGTTTGTACTTCTCTCTCCCTCGCTCTTAGTACGAGCGTATGAGCGCGAGTGAGAGTCAAGTATAAATCCGAGGCCTTTCCTAAGAATTACTGCACTGTACACGTTTTAGTAAACACACCCAGAAACGTAATGAAATATAATGTTTGTAGCTCCAAAATCACAAATCTATTTCTCACATGGTGTGTTAAACGCCATCGAACAATTCTGATCACCACATTATTTTTCTATTCGGATTCGAACCCGTGACTAACTATTGCCATTACCACTATGCCACCCGAGTCAATTCGCAGAAACCCCAGTATCAGATGTTCTGTAATAGATATTCCACGTCCTCGGCTAAATGCCTGGATCGGATCGCCGCCATTAACAGCTGTTAACACTAATTATCCGGTGGTGCTAACAATTAACATCCTACTGCTCCTAAAACCTAATCTATTCAATGTCGGGCCAGAAACAACATTATATCCGTTGAGTTCTTTAAAGCTAACCTACTAACCTACTAATATTGTATTATCCTTCTTTATTATCTAGCGACCCGCCCTCGCTTCAGTTTATGTGAGTTTTTTTTTTATGGCATAGGGAAGACAAACGAGCACACAGGCCACCTGATGGTAAGAGGAAACTGTGACCCATAGACATTCGCATTAACAAGACTGCAATGCAATCCTAAGACTGCAAATGCGTTGCCAACCCTGAGGACTAAGATGGAATGCCTCTATGCTAGTCATTTCACCGGCTGTCTTATCCCCAAACCGGAACACAACAATGTGAACACTGCTGTTTGGCGGTAGGTTAATGGATAAGATGGTGGTAGCGATCCGGACGGACCCTGCACAAGGTCCTACCACCCGCAACACACGCCAATTCACATATATTTCTGTAGCACACGGCAATAATCCAGAATTACAGACATTAAGTCACGCCTTTATTATCAACAACTCTAAGAACTGGTTGCTAAATCTGTAACCACATTTTGTACAATAAGGCTAAGATGTTTACAAGTGTATTAAGGCACTGCGCCATGTTATCGTGTTTTTCCAATTCCTAACATGTTGTCCCTCCCCCCCCCCCCGCGCAGGCGAACGCAGCGGACCCGGCTTTAGTGTCAGGTTGCAAGCCCATCGCCTAACAATACCTACTACAAGCCTTTATTCCCTTAGTCGCCTCTTACGACATCCACGGGAAGACACGGAGCACTATTCTAACCCGGCAACCACACGGGGAATCTAGACATAAATCCTTCCTCTTGAATAACTCTATTGATGAAAACCGCATTGAAATCTGTTGCACAGTTTGAAAGATCGAAGCGTACATACAGAGAGACACAGTGGTTTCCGGGTTAGAATAGTGCCACTCCATATCTTCCCGTGGATGTCGTAAGAGACGGCTAAGGGAATAAAGGTGTATAGTACTGTTAGGCGATGGGCTTGCAACCTGTCACTAATACCACTGGTAAACATCTTAGCCTAAGTGTGCAAAATGTGGTTACAGAATTATTAACAAGTTTTAGAGTTGTTGGTAATTCTATAGCTCTGCCTACCCCACTCTGGGAATAAAGGCGTGAGTTTATGTATGTATGTATGTATGTACTCGGAAAGATGCGAAAGGGTTTCGGGGAGGAAGGGAATTTAAAATTTTGTGTACTTATGAAAAACCGTCACTAAGGAACGACTTAATAGTCATTATCAGAGCCCCTAAAGTTCGAAATTACATCAGCTTCATCCTTCTTCATTATGATTTAGTCTCGAATGACGAGTGACCGGGATGGAGCTAACGTAATTTCGAACTTCGATTTTTAAAGTAGAGTCTCTGAGGGCGGCTGCAAGTCAGTTTGTCCATACCCCGGACAAGGAGAAGGAAAAAAAAAGTCAGTTTGTGCTCTAAAAAAAGAGCACACATTAAAGTATCGACCGATACTTTAATGTGAACATTGAGATGCCATCACATGGATAACCGATACTTTAATGACATGCAATACGTAGGTAGTACATAGATGTTAACATTAAAATAAAACAACAGATACAGATTTCTTAATATATTGCTTGTCGTTTCAGCGGGCCTACTCATATTGCACTCGTGTTTATCGATGTCGATAAACGTCGAAAATCTGTCACTTTCTGACCAGTTAGTAAGTGCGAAAGTGACGGATACTTTATCCACTGCGATAAATGCGACCGTGATGTGGGCCCTGAACATATTGTAGGGAAGTTATGATATGGGTGAAGATAAAGTAACATTAATGGACAACAGGATTTTTTGAAAAGTGGTTTTGGATAATCCCTTCATTCATGCTTATAGAGGTTTGTCTCAAAATCATAGTTTGATGAATCATTGAATGATGTATAGTTTTCAAGTTATGACGAAGAATAAAAAAACTTTTCCCTTTTATATAACTTTTATAAGTATATGCAAAATAGTATAGGGGTAATAATTTTGGACTATTTATGATATGTACGCTCAGCCCAATGCAACCCTGACCCATCATAGAGCCGTGTCACAGTGACGTTATGATTCAAGTTCTAAGTGATACACAAATTGTTTTATAATATCATTGTGACACCGTTCCATAGGGCTGATAGTACCTACAAATGTATACTGAGCCCTCGGTGAGCGAGTCCGACTCGCACTTGTCCCGTTTTTTTCCTGGGACACCCCGAGATGTCAATATCACCAATGGTAACATACCCTCTTTGGACATACCCTTATATGTAACCAGGCCATAAAATCCAAAAAAAAAAAAAAACATACCCTTATAATCTGTGAACGTCACTGTCAAGTGTCAAAGTTGTAAGAATTGTAAGCCGTGAATTGAATTGCTTATCACGTATTTATTTATTATATTTTCAGTTAACAATATCTATTTTAAAAGAGCCAAGTAATAATATAAGATCCTTCTGCGAAAAAATATCTAATCAACACTGTAAACGCTTCAAACGAGTGGAGTATTAGTTCTGTTCTACCTGTTCGCAACCATGGCCACAAGAAAGCTTTGGGGTGAATTTGAAGATGAGGAATGCGACGAGACAATACTGCAAAGTGTGAACTTCAATCCAATTATAGAGCTAGGCATGCAGAACATACCGGAAATACCCATCTCTGTAAAATCGTCCCCTATTGAGTTGCCAAAGGCAAATCTTATTACGCACACTATCCATCTACACTCGTACTCCAGACAGCTTTCAGCTTTATTAGAGCAATTAGAGATCTCGGTATTCGAAGGTCGGGCACTAGACCCGGTAAGCCTACCGCCGATGCCTCCAGAACCATATATTGAACTCGAACACGAAGCAAAGCCGCCTATCAACTTCCTTGAAAAAGAATACTGCGATTTCTCTCTCGGTAAAGGTACTACTATCCTCCCATTTACACCTGAAAGCCACCAGAGGGCATTGCGCCAATGTGCAGCCATAGCCTTAGGACATGTAGGGGTGTCCTCATGTACCAACACGGCGTTAACAGCACTGACTGATGGCTTGGACTTTTACATGACAAACATGTGCAAACTTATGAGGACAGTAGTCGACAGGGAAGCCAGTGGACTCAAATCCGGCTTTCCAGATGTTATTCAGAAAGTATTTGCTGATCTCCGTGTGGGACATTTAGGAGAGTTCTATAACGACAGAGTTGTCAGATACCATGCTAAGCTTAAGAATAAATGCATAAGTTTGAAAGAACGGTGTGAAATAATGGCACTTGGTGATCTTGTTCCGCAAGAAGTTCTAGAAGAGGTTCCAGAGTTACATTTTCCTGCTGCGCTGGATGGTGCTTTTACACCATCCTTGGAGCCAGGGTTCCAGATGCTTCACAGTCTGGAGCAAGAACAGCTGCAAGGCTTGGATCTCCTTGACACCGTGTCGACAGATGACATCAAGATGGAACCAATGGAGTTCTCGCAACCTGAGACCACTAAGTTATTGTCCTTGTCTCCTAACTCTAATGTTAAGAAAAAGAGGAAGTAAATGTCTTCATAGAATAAGAGTACTTTTACCTGAAAAAGTGTTATTAGCCTGACATTTTTTCTGTAAAATAATATTTAGTTTCGTGTAATGTCAAATTAAACAGTCTTGGAAAGCACTAGGTGTTGGTGTTACAAACAACAAAAATAAACACCATTACAATTTATATTAAGCCTAAGCTATAATTATCTCACTAACTATTTGCAGAAAGTCATGTATACACGTGACCTTTGCTGCTATTGACCTTTGGCTCAGCTCAGACTGGATAGCAATAAAAATGTAATTCTTAACTGTACACCTGCAATTGAACATAAATCTCTTAACTTTTTACAAAAACCTCTAAAGACCGTCTCTAAACATTTGAACATGCTATTGCAATATATTTTACCCCATAATGGATAAGGCTTGTGTCACATTAACATGCCCATGTCCAGTTTCCTGTCACAAGCTCTCATTCAAGACATAAAACAATATAAAAACATTACTAAGGTAAAATTGTGTATGTTTTTTTTAGGGTTTCATTTCAAACCCTATTACAATGAAGCTCCAATATCCCCGAGTAACATAACCTAATTATTATTATTTAACACACTCGAGTGGATCCCTAGTATTGAGACATTAATAATAATTTATACAAAATAAAATTCCATATATCCTTTTTTTTATAATCAAATGCAACTTGCCCACGGGAATAACGTGCATCACAGCTGCTAGACTTTTAGTACATACCTATTGAAGTCACTAAAGTGTTAACTTACTTTAGCTAACATTAATACCATACCTCTTTTCTTGTGTAGGTAAAGCATAAAAATAAGAAAATCCCTTCTGATTTTTCAGTCGGTGTCACTATCCATTGATAAGCTGATTGAGAAAGCAAGATTAATACGAACTTACAAACATATCCGACAAATACAATATAGTATAAATTATTCACTGCATCATGTAAATTACAGGCCAACCTCCTTATTGTATGTTTGTTATGCTTATTATGTGCTTCTTATTATAGTATAATTATGATACGTCAACAGGATTTTCTAAAATAACTTGAATAAAAAGCAAGAACTAAAAACCAGACTGCATATTAGGTAGGTATGTTAAAAAAAAAACCCTCGTAGCTTTCGTTAAAATATTAAAGCCATGTCTTCATTACAGTATCATGTCACTCCCACAACGTATGCTACTTGCGTCTCACAAACAGACGCGGCCTGCGGTGGCGGCCAGTTGTTTTCGCTTGCAATTTCGGCCGCGTATGGTAACAATATACCGTCTTTACCATGTGCCCGTGCCCGCCCAGGGCCCCCATGTTTAAGACGGCCTTGGTATCATATTTGAAAACCACTGGCCGCCACCGCAGGCCGCTGAGGCCGAAACTGAAATGCTTTAAGTTTCGAGGGAACCCAGCCCCAGGTAGGGGTTCTTGTTTCTGGGCGGTTGCCCTTCGGGCAAATGAAAGTACCTATCGAACCTGACCTACCTAACGACTTTTGCAATCATAAGCATTGCGAGGTCGAATTTGGATGCAACTTTCAATGGTGACCGCGGGCTAGCTGCAGCACTAACATAACCCGAACCCACACCATATTTATAATACTAATTTTGGTCAGCTATAAACAGCAGTTGGAACACTGCCTCGACACTATCCGTCTGCCGGGAAGTTTCGGATTCTTTGTTTTTCCGAAATTAACTTGAAAGTTTTCGAGTATATACTACTAGCGACCCGCCCTCGCTTCGCTTCGTTTTATATGAGTATTCCCGTTCCCGTGGGAATTTCGGGAATTCCTTTCTTAGTGCACCTCTACGGTACCTAAGCTACGTCCCTTCCAAATTTCAAGTGCCTACGTTTAGCCGTTTAGGCTGTGCGTTGGTATGTCAGTCAGTCAGTCAGTTTCTCCTTTTATATATAAGGTTAGGATTTAGATTGCAGGGTTCAGAACATGGCCAAACCGGAGCAAAGCGCGGGCGGTTCTCGAGTTATAAATAAAAGACTATTTTGTAACGTAGCACCAAATAATTTATTACCTGTACCAAATGAACCAGTCAGTAATTAAAACAATTCAATAAATCATGACAAATACTAAGCTGCTGATTCTAGGCTTAATAAATGTTTATTTACACACATGAGAAGTCAATAAAATTTCAAATTATTATACATTATTCAAATATTATGCGCAAGTTAAATCAAACTGTGACACTAAACACACTGCAAAAACAGATTTCATACAAAAGTTAATTCTTTGTAACAGCAATAACGCCGCTATTCAAATAGGTTTTTTCGTAAATTAGTGTCACTGTTAGATTTATGGCGCGTAGGTCAAACTTAAAATATCCAAATCACAAATAATTATCACGTTTACACACAACGCAATTTATTGAGTATTACAACTCATGCACAGGGATAAACAACTACTGTAGTTGTAGTTATCAATACTAATCATATTTTAACTTTACTTTCACGTTTAGAAGACCATACATAAACCTGCTATACTGGCCCAGTTAAGAATTCTGTAAATTTTTCCATACTATATAAGCACTGATATAATGTAGGTACATTATGATACAAGTGTGCTAAGTTTGCTATTACAGTCTAGGCGAGTTGCAATAATTAAGCTGATAGTGTGTTGAAATGAAAGCAAGTCTCAAGTGTGGCTTCATCAATACAAAGGAGGTTAGTTAGCTCATTACCAGCCAATCTTAATTTCAGTGGAAACCTTAAACATAACAAAGGTTAATGCCAAAAAATCAAGCATAAATATCACTTTCAAATAAAACATGTAACTGCTGTAGCGTTTCTGGGTTTTTGGTTGATACATATTTTGGCATAGTCCTTTAGGTGTTGTCTTGAGACACCGAACAACACTATCGAGATCTGTCATAATGTCAATGTTAAGTCACAAGTAAGATATTACCGCCGAGAGTAATAATTGACTTTCTACGAGATGGTTAAAGTCCGTGACCATAATGAGTTGATTGAAAGTCCCTACCCCGCTGAACTCATGAATTCTACTGAACCAAATGCTGCAAAGGAAACTGTAGGTTTCCATGGATAAGGCATTCATGTGTTCCTTGTCATAATATTTACAATATCTAGAAATGTATGTGCAGTGCTAACATTGGTGCTTACATAAAACATAATGTGTACATACAACACAACAGTAAGTCCACAAGAGCATTGCTATGATGCTAACTTTTAGACATTGAATTCTTCCTAACCAGCAAGCAAAAGACAAATATTGCTCTAAATGTTGGCAACATAGCAACTCGAGAGTCAACTGTTTATTATGCACCAAATAAGACGATTTGATTGGTGATTTAACAATTGGTGACTTGTGGTTGGATTAAGATTCTTAAAATAATGACTAAGTTAATGATAAAACCTTAATAATATGTGGAATGAAGATCAAATGATGGGCCCATAACATAATACCAAGTAAATCTATAGAGATAATAATGAAAATTTATATTCAGTATAAGGCACTTAAGGCTAGTAGATGTATGTAAGTATGTATGTATGTAAACACTTTATTGTACAAAAAACAGAAAATCAAATACAATATTTACAAAATTGGAATGTACAAAAGCGAACTTATCCCTTTAAGGAATCTCTTCCAGGTAACCTTTGGGCGGTTGTGGAATACAAAAAATAATAATGATATATAGATAATAATGAAATGAAGATTTTGACCAAGGCACTTCTGGCCACGGCTGATGTTCTAGTGACATTAATACAATCAAGGTTTTAAATAAATATCTGGCCGTAACATTATTGAGAAAATGTATGTAAATAATACTATTTTAATCAAACTGCCTGGATTGCAAACATAAAAAATATTATTAAACACTAACATAGTTTAACTGGTTTGAACAAAGCACCTTACGAAATAAATATCCATTTGAAACTTGTGTTTTGTCTTTAGATTTAATTCTGCCATGACAAGAGCTTTCTAAATTATTATAAATACATATACATCACCTTTTTTCATGATTATTTAGATCTTTGTTAATCACATTCTGCACGTCTACAGTATGCAGGGGCGGGGCCCTAATACTGTTATTCCCAGAATCCATAAAAATGCCAAAAGGTATAATTACAAAACTTATTTGAGGCATTGCATCTACAGAATGGATTGAACTGTCCGTAACTTAATAACAGTTATGGGCCGTACTTATAACTACCAACTAAGACTTATTCACAAGCAAAGTTTAACATGGTTTCTATTTATTTTCAGGGGGAGTAGTCTTCTTTCGTCGGAACAGCAAAATATGAGGTTCTGAAAAAAAATGTTCACAAATTAATGAAATTGGCAAAATAAAGTTATTATTAACCTTAACTTTGTCTTTTTAACATTTATGCCATTGGATATGCTGGCGGCCCCTATAATATTATCTAGCCGTGATTAAAAAGGGTTTAACGTTAACAGTTTTACCATATAATTACGTACAGACTACAGACTTTTTGATGTCTGATCCCATTAAGGCTCTCCGGTGTTTATCAACTGGGTTAGATCTTGTTTAGTACAGTCACACATGGTTGCAATGCTGACATAGTAATTTCTCCACAAAATACAGATCCTGGGCCCTAACATTCTTTTTTTACTCCATCCCTGTGATTTAGTTAACTATATTATGACAGACAACCGTAGATGGTTCAAATTTAGTGCTCTATAATCCAGTATTATTTAAATTTATACCCCAAAAGAAATGATCTATGTTAACTAATCAAATATTGGGAAATATTTCCCACTTAATTTTAGTTTTAAATTTTTAATTATCTTCTAGAAATTTTCCTGTTTGATTAAGGGTCAATAGAACAGCTGAACCACATGTGCAAACATAACTTAGTGGAATTTGTTAGTAATGTATGTTTTCATTAATTAAAGGTATTTTATATCTTATAAGAACTTTTATGTCTGAACAAAAACTGTAATCATCATTCTGATAGACTAGAGCCTCATAGACAAGTCAGATTTAGATAGCCATGCATAATAGACATGAGATTTAACCTTTACATAGTATAAAGCAGTCGCCTCCCAACATCTGTCCCTCTGTATGTATGCTTAGAGCGTTCAAAATATGCAACAGATTTTAATGCAGTTTTCATCAATAGATAAAGTAATTCTACAGGAAGGTTTTCCTATAATTAATACTGGATAAAGTATGGGTGTTCTCAATTAAACCAATGAAGCGAGGGTGGGTCACTAGTTTGGAATAACATACCTCATTATTCTAAAATCTAAGAATGTACTAAAATAAAAAATTCTAATCAAGATATAGAGATAAATACTTACTACATTACAAAAAGGGATAACCTCAAGTCAACATTTTATATTTAATTTTGCTTATTTAGAACTTGTGTAGACAGGTGTGATCTCTATACATCTATGCTATGCTATGCTACACTCTGCTCCATTTTCAAGACGGAGCATTCAACCAGATTAGACCGCTAACAATCACAGGAACTTATTAGAATAGTAAATCTAATTATACATCATGTTAATTAAACTTTCTAGAAACTTTAAATCATCTTACCAGGTTGGTGTGTCATGTAGTGGACCCATCCCTGGCTTTGCTGGACTCCGATACCACGCCATTCTTGTTCAGACATCAAATGGTTTTTGGGGACCAATTTGACCATTTCTTTAGGTAACACCACATGTCTAAAACGAGAGGAATTAAATAATGAAACAGTTGTTGCATAGTATGGAACCTTAACTATTAATTAATAATCTTTTCCGTCAGTTTGTGTCTGTTTTGGCTACCCAATAACTGAAAGAAAGCAATAGTAATAAACTATGATACAATAGGAAATATTGTGTATTAAAGGATAAAGATAAGTTACCTGTATTCGTGTTCCTGGTCGTAATATTTGTCAGAATAATAAATATCTCTCGACATTGTTAAAGTTACGATTTTCGCCAACTAGTTCGTAAGATCACTTGTGCTGCAGAATAAGTGACTTTACTGTGTACAACAACAGAAGTCCTTCGCTTTAAATAAACAATCACTGTTTCACGTAATCAGACACAAAGAAATCGTGAGAACTCGAAAAATCACACCGTTTATATGAATTCGACAATGAAGCGTGTAACGACTATCAAAATTCGAAATTTAAAATGTTGTCAGTGTAGTTCGCTTGTGTCTCTGTCTACTGGTTGTTTGTGTACACATTTTCACCAGTAGCAACACTCACTTTTTAAATTACAAAATAAAATCTGATTGATAATATAATACTATTAAAAATATAGCTGTAATTTACTTTCGTGATAGCAAATAGTTATTCCAAATATAGTTATTAAATGGTGTTTAACTCTTATAAATGTAAAAACCGATCATTCATATAGCCGGAAGTGACCCATCTCTAACCCGTTTTTTTTTATTCTATGTTGTTTTGGAATCTTTTACTTCTGCCACTAGGAAATAAAATAAAATACTTTTATTTTTGTATCATTTA
The DNA here is from genome assembly GCA_963966035.1 of Acleris laterana. Taxonomy (NCBI): domain Eukaryota; kingdom Metazoa; phylum Arthropoda; class Insecta; order Lepidoptera; family Tortricidae; genus Acleris; species Acleris laterana. The sequence goes on along the minus strand of OZ014454.1, from coordinate 11,951,518 downwards.
AAAGTAGAGCTAGGCGAAAAGAGTTCGACGTACCTAGTGATAGATGGAATTACTGTATATTCTACCAAGCATTAGCTAAAAATTTCATTCGTCCAATTCCAATCCGAAGATTTTATGGCCCCTGTACACATTGGGCCAATGCGTTGGGCAACGGTATTAGGCCTTGCTTGCCTTGCCTGGCTTGTTCATAGTTGGCGACCAACGCTGGCCGGCCAACCAGCTGGTGTCGGTTTTTCGTCCACACATCAAAGGATCTTTTACGAAAGCGTCAACAATGCAGAATGATCAATACGCCAATGTGTAAACGTGATTCCATATTTTGGCCCATTACCTTGTCCCAACATATTAGCCTGATGTGTACGGCGGCCATCAATCATTTAACCAACCAAGGAGCTTATGGCGCGTTTACATTAGGACAGTGAAGTAAGATCGTGCATAGATGCCGCGCGTTCGCATGCGAATGTTGAGCGCACATTAAGACTGCGCCGAGCGTCCAGTGGCGCCCTCATTACTTTTATTGTGTTTTCTAATAAACTAAAGTATTTTCTTGAAATTGGACGAAATTTGTTTGTACTACAAATGAAAACACAACTTATAGGGTATATCATATAGTTTAATAACAATTCACCTTCGAGTTATTAACTTAACGAAAAAAAGTGGCCTCCTTTTCCCGTTAAGCTGACTACTCAAAGGGTAATTGTTATTAAAGTTTGTTACGTATCCCATAAATTGTGTTTATACTTGCGCTACAAACACATTTTGTTTGGTTCCAAGGAAATTCGTTACTTAATTAGAAAACCCAATAACAGTAATGAGGGCGCCACTGGACGCTCGGCGCAGTCTTAACCACTGTTTGTGTTTTGATCGGCGTCAAAGAGCCTACTTTGACCGCTTTGGCCATTCTTGACCTAGGTTAATTAGTAACAAAACACTACAAGCTAAATCCAAATTTGTTCACTATTTTTGAAGTTACTCTCTTTAAAAAAAAGTTAGGTAAGTATATATATTTGTTAGCAATTGTACGAACAGGACAGGTGGGCGGGTAATTTTGCCGTTGAGTGTATGTAGTAAGCCTTCTGGATTCCAGTTTATTATTTTTATAATAAAATAAACCGTTCGTAAACCACGTAGCCAAGTCGTGCAGTATCGTCTTTTACCTGCCCCGTTTTTTCGTGGTCCCATTAGGTATCTTGTCCCATTAATGAATGAGACCACGAGGGAGAACTGTTTCTCGTAGTCCCATTTATCTTTTTCCTGTATATTAAAATAGGCATGCATGGTTTGCTAAAAATGTAAATACTTACGTAGATAGGTTTCGGTTATGTTAGTTTAACAGCATGCCCGGGGGCCAAACCGCCCAAAAATAGGACGACGGTGGAGCTCTGTCGACATTCTTAATTTCAAATCAATTAGTGTCGACGGAGCTCTTATTTCTGGGTGGTGTGGGGCTCCGGGCCTGCTGCAAAACATAACCGAAACTTACCTACGTATTCTATTATATTCCACATTCCGCACATTAAAATTTCCACAACCGTAAATACTTAACGGACTACGAGAAACAGTTCTCCCTCGTGGTCCTATTAATAATGGGACAAAATAATGGGATCACGAAAAAACGGGGTTTACCGGATGTTTTAACTCGGCTGCCATTACTGTCAAGTAGGTAAATACGAGCTATCGAAACGTTGACTTTACGATAGCAAATAACAGGTTAAAACAAATGGTTTTTACCACCTAGAATCTCATCCCCTATGTAATATGATCGCCACTATCGCGGTGGATAAAGCATCAAGTACCTACTCACTTTTGCACTTACATACTGGTCAGAAAGTGACAGATGTTTTGTCCGCGTCAGTCCACATCGATAAACACCCACAGTTGGGTACTCCGAACCACTAAATAGGGTAAAGTCACCAGTGGTCAGCCAGAGCCCAGTGGTCAGTGACCAATGGTCTAGGAATCAATTTCCTTTACTGTACCTGTCCCTGCTTATTGTATTATTCATTATGCTTCTCGTGTGTAACATTTAATTACAAATATAAAAAAAACTGTATTTACATAACATTAATTATTTAATTTAACATTTTTACCACACTAGTCTTTCTTTTCATGCTTATGCTTGTGTCGTTCCAAGTCCGACTTTTGCGCAAACTTAAGAGAGCACCTACTACAAGAGTAAGGTTTCTCTCCATTATGTTGGTGCTTCACATGTCTCCTTAGGTTTGATGCGCGCGCAAACCGGGAACCACAAACATAGCACACGTGCGGTTTTTCCCCTGTGTGGGACAGGATATGCTGCTTTAGCTCACTGCGAGTTATAAAAGCTCGGGCGCACATATCACACTCGAAGCTCGCCTCGCCTGTATGTCGCCTGTATAATAAAATCATTCTTTAATTTTTTGTACGTGTTAGTCTTACACCCGTATTTATAGTGAAGAAAAGTAATTACTTGTATTTGTAGTGTCAAAAGTCATATAAAAATCGTTGCTTAAGTCATTACTTTTACTCAAGTAATTACTTTTCTTGACTATAAATAAGGATGTTATCACTGACGATTTGCGGGCAAGTTGAAAGTGAGGTAGGCGCGCAGCAAGTTTGCTGCGCGCGCGTAACGATTAAGGAGCGTCCTCGTTGGGAGCATTCGCGTGTAAGAGCATTCGGCGCGAACATCGAAGGGTGTGTAAGCTTTGTAACGCACGGCTCGTCTACACGAATCGAATATTCACGCGAATGCTCTGTGAGGACGCTCCTTTACGCGAAAGACGCGAGTGATCCGAGTTTTAGACATCAGTTGCAGTCAGTGAATCTTTAGACATACCCTTAGTCAGTTAGTTCAGTTACATAATGGATTGCGACGAGGAAACACTTCTGTTAGTTTTTTACTCCGGAGATATAAGAAACGAAAACAAAAAATGTTAAAACGAATTTTGGAGGATACATTAAAAATTAATCGACTACAACAGGAGAGCAACTATCATGTGCTGTTTTGTAAACGAACGACAAAAAAAAACGTAAAGTTTTGAATTTAAGCGACTATTGTAACACTTTGAGGTCTAGACCCTATCTAAATATAGCCTTACTAACCTTTCCTTTATGTAATCCTATTTGTTTACATTCCATAACAAGTGTCCATATCTGCCTATGAGCATTACTTCTTCCTTTTAGCATTTGTTTCCAATAAATTATCATGTTTTGATAATCATAACAAGGTATTATGACAAGCCGGTCATTTGACACTTTGTTTATGTGACGTTTTGTTCTTCGCACTTTGAATCGCAAGACGAACTTTCAACCATGACATTGGTTCTTAATATTTTCTTTCAATCAAGTATGATAAACTAACAAATGTTTATCCCATCATTTGTTTAATTTCCAACTAGCGTAAATTCATACTTTAAATAGATAACCTAATTTAATTTAAATAAAGATTTACTTCTTCAATCGATTCAACTCATGGAACGAAACGCAATACGAGATGCGTTCCGTACATCAGTCTCTCGATAAATCGTTGTCCGAAATAGAAGGCAATGGTGATTGATTTTAACTTCTGAGTACATAATAAAATACAATAAACTCATTTAACCATTTTAATAATAATAAAGTCATCTCATTTGATATGTAAGACATATTGGATAAATCTTGTGACACTATAGTTTTGTTTCTGTTTACTTCTAAATGTAAATAAAAAGATCCGTTCGGAAGTCAATGACCCAGCATCTTTCAAGACCCTTTCCGTGACCTCTATCGGGATCGAATCATCAAGATGTAAGGACGTAGTAAAATTTCCTCCGATTCACCGATCGCGCCATCCGGCCCTGCCCATGGCAGACTTTGTCTAATTAACTTTCTTCTTCTAAAATGGATTAAGTAAATCCATAATATCAATGTATGATGTTCAACCATAGTTCCTATTCGGTAAGTGAAACTTTCGCCTAGAACTTTTGCTGCCGCCATTTTGAGGTTGGTGCTTCCTTTTACTTCCGTGTTCGTAACCCGTGCTTACTTATTTTTCAGTGACTCGTATAACAGTCATGCCAACCTTCCTACATGCATATTTTCCCTTGAGCTTTGCCTCATGCTATATATGGTAAAAGAAACCCACGGCTAGTGGTAAGTTACTTCTTTTCCTTTGGTTTAACCACGTGTTAATTACCGCCTGTTCCTACTGTTATTTTATAGTGAATATTTTGTTCACAGGGTTTTTTTTTTTTTTTTTTTTAATTCTTATTCTGCTCTTAATTTCTGAGTTGTGGTTTTGGTGTGTAGTTTTCCACACCTATTCCATTTCACCTCTGGATTCGACGTTCATATCTTTGAATGAAGCTTGCAAGTGGTTTAAAGACGTTTCATCGCTTCATCTGTCGGCTGAGGTGATTCACGTCACAGCTTCTCACTACATGCCTCGTGGAATACCCTGCACTCAAGCTATCCATCCATCTTTCCTGCACGTGCAGTGTTCAGCTGATTTCCACCTGCGGAGAGAGTGAGCTCGGACTATTCGGCTTAGTCAACATTAGCGGTATCCAACTAAGGAGGTATTTCTCATGAAGATGACAGCGTGAGTACTTTAGCTACTTCTTTAATCTCCGTGTTACCTTATCCAATTTAAATTCTAAAAGGATTAACCTTGTTCTTAGGTAGTTTGTTTATACTGAATCTAAATAAGTAAACTAAGTAAATAAATGTAATTTACTAAAGACTTGGTTTTATTTGAACGATTTCATTTGTTGACAGGATGTAAGTCTGGCGCCCTTAGTTACTTAAATTCGACTTACTCCTTCCTGGGTTAAATCTTACTCACACCCTAGTCTCACATGCTCACCTACCCAGCTAACCTGGACTATCACAGTTGGCGTGCCCAACGTGAAGCCTAGAGAGTGATATCGTTCAAATAAAGTTTTTTTTTTCTCATAGAATTTTCTATAATACTTAAAGTTATTTCTCGGTAACATTGTTAATTCTACAATACCTACGGACTGTATACTCTATATTTTATCAATTTTTAGGGACTATGGTTACTTACTTTTTAAGAAAAAATTGAAATTGAGTTTTTTTTATACTAAGTGAAACTTAATTTTTATTTTCTTGTTATTTTGGTTGAATGCTTCAACCATATGCTTTTACTGTATTAACTACTGGTTTAATCTGGTACTTATCTGAAGTTTCAGTTAATCACTTTAATTAATTTTAATTTAATTAATTGAACTTTTACTTACTTAGTCTGATCCCGATCAGAATTTTACTTTCAACACTACTTTACTTTACTTGCTTACATTAATTTGCAAGTTTTTCTTTTAAACAATTTCAACGATTTGCATAATTCAGTTCAAGTCATACTACTTATCTTATAAAGATTTTTTTTTAATTCATTAATTTAAATAGACTACAACTTTATAATGGATTTTCTTAAAGCTGGTTGTAAAATACTTCACTTACACAAAGATGAGATAACTCACGAACTTACGATTCGTAAACTTAATGTTAACCCTGCTTCTCGTAGGGATAGTTTAAAAAAAGTTTTGAAGCAGACTGCAGATCTAGCTCGTAGAGGTAGCCTACAATTTAATACTCTAGGGGAGTGTGACGTATCAATAGAATTAGATATTTGCCAACGGAAAGCTGAAGAAATTGAAAAGGAAATCAATGACAATCTGTCACAGGCTGCTACAGACCGCTTGAGCTCTCGTTGCAAATACCTACTCTGTCGCTTAAATCGATTAACTGAAAAATCTGAAGATGTTCAACTGCTTCAAACTGCTATTGTTTCTTTGTCAGATCGTTTGAAACGAGATGATACTGTTACGTCTGATTCTGATAGTAGTGACAATTTTTCGGAAGAGCCTTCCGGAGTTGTTACTAAGAAAGTAATATATATGCCTGAAAAAACTTTTAATGTAAACTCGTTGAATTTAAAATACAACGGGGACTCCTGTGCCCGTACTTTTCTGACGCGACTAGAGGAACTGCGTGTGGCTCGGAAAATATCCGAAGAGGTCATTTACCGCGGTTTTCCTGAAATACTTGATGGACCTGCTTTATCGTGGTTCCGCTCTAACCGCTCAGACTTTCTTTCCTATCAAGATGTAATAAAAGCACTTCGTGATGACTTTGATATACCTGACTTGGATTATAAGCTTTTGCAAGAAATTCGTGCTAGGACGCAAGCAAAAAGTGAGACGATCGTGACTTTCCTCTCAATCGTGCTAGGTATGTTTGAACGCTTAAGTAAGGAAATTCCTGAAGATGAGAAACTCGACATTCTTCTGCGTAATATAAGGCCTGAGTACAGTAGGGAGTTAGCTTTACATGACGTCACTTCTATAAAACAGCTTAAGGCATATTGCAAGCGTATAGAATTAGCTAAAGTGAGATCTGAACAATTCATTGAACCTTCATCGTCATCACCTGTTACGACTATAGCTTTCAATAAAAATAAAACTACGTCGTCTTATCCTCGACGCCTTTCTCAGTCTTCTAACCAGGTGGCAGCTGTCCACCAATTTTCTTCTAAGCCCTCGTGTTTCCGCTGCGGCATGAATAATCATCCTACTAACTCTTGTAGGAGATCTCGCGAGATAGTTTGTTTCCGATGTGGTGAGAAAGGTGTACGTGTACCTGATTGCGCTAAGTGTAATACTCAGCCAAAAAACTAAATAGTATTGTCTTTTCCAAATCTAAAAACTATTATAAACGTACTTCTCCTTCTCTTTCTGAAAAGACAATTTGCTTTAATCCCCCTATAGGAGATACTCGGATTTACCTTGCCGTAGATGTTCTTGGTCTACAGGTAAAAGGCCTACTTGATTGTGGTGCTACATGTTCCATTCTTGGAAAAGGTAGTCACCATTTATTCTCTAATATTGGTATACCTACTTATAAACATACTACTCCTTTCACACTTCGTGTAGCCAATGGCCACGCTCTAGCCTGTACTGAATACATGCTTCTTCCTATTTCTTATGACAATAATGTTCAAATTGTTCAATTTAACATTCAACCTGATATTACTGCTCCTATTATTTTCGGAATTAACTTTTGGAAGATATTCCAATTAGCTCCTGAAATTATTTCTACTCTATCTACTGATGAAAATATAGCTAGCATGACCGACATTCCCGCGGGAACTGGTCTTAATGACTTTGACTCTTTAACTGCTACGCAGAAAGCCGAAATGGATAATATTAAACTTCTCTTTGATCAAATCAACACTGACAAGGTTGGTCTTGGTAAAACACACCTACTAGAACATAACATCCATACTGGTAATAGTTCTCCTATCAAACAAAAATATTATCGTTTAAGTCCTGAAAAACAGGCCGCGTTAGAAAAAGAAGTTGATCGTATGTTAGAGGCTGGTATAGTAGAACCATCCTACTCTCCTTGGAATTCTCCTGTAGTAATGGTAGAAAAGTCTAACGGTGAACTTCGACTTTGTTTAGATAGTAGAAAACTTAATTCGGTGTCTAAACCGGATGCTTATCCACTTCCTTATATAAACTATATATTGGACAACTTACGTGACGCTAAATATCTTACATCACTTGACTTGAGCGCAGCTTATCATCAAATTCCTTTAAGCGCCAGTGCTAAAGAGAAAACTGCTTTCACAGTACCTGGACGCGGATTATTTCACTACAATCGCATGTGCTTTGGCTTGATTGGTGCTTCAGCGACTATGCAAAGACTCATGGATCAATTGTTCGTGGCGGAATTTGATAATAAAGTATTCTGCTATATCGACGATATTATCATCTGCACATCTGACTTCGATGAACACGTTCGCTTGCTTAAAGCAGTGCATGCTAAACTAAAGGCTGCTAATCTCACTTTAAATATAAAAAAGTCTTTGTTCTGTAGGAACGAACTCAAATATCTTGGTTACGTGGTAGATCGTTACGGTTTAAGGACTGACCCTTCCAAAGTAGAGGTGATCTTAAATTTTCCTATCCCTCAAGATGTTAAAGAAGTAAAACGTTTCTTAGGAATGGCCGGTTGGTACCGTCGTTTTATTGAAAATTTCTCCAAGATAGCTCGCCCACTTACGCGCCTAACTAGTAAAAAAGTTTCCTTCGTCTGGACAGACGAAGCCAACGAATCTTTCAACTTACTTAAGACTGCTCTAGTATCTGCTCCTATTTTAAGATGCCCCAATTTTAATGAACCTTTTTACATCCACACGGATGCTTCCTCTTACGCTATCGGTGCTGTTTTGACCCAGCGCGTTGACGATTGTGACCACCCGATAGCTTACTGCAGTCGTACCCTTAATGCTCAAGAAATTAATTATTCTGCAACTGAAAGAGAACTCCTTGCGGTAATTTATGCTTTGGAACAATACCGTGCATACATTGAGTGCCGCAAATGCTTTATCATAACTGATCATGCTTCTCTGGTATGGTTTTCTAATCTTAAGAACCCTTCTGGTCGTTTAAATAGATGGTCGTGTCGCCTAAGCCAATTTAATTTCGATATAATTCATCGCAAGGGAAAAGAACACGTAATACCTGACACCCTTTCTCGTATAAAGGTAGATTTTGTATCTGATATTCTTACTACACAAGATCCTTGGTACTTAGAGCTTTTCCAAAACGTTTCTGATAAACCTACTCTTTACCCAAACTTCAAGATTGAAAATAATAAGTTATTTCGCCTTTCTAAGAATAAATATCGCCTAACAGCTCAATTCGACTGGAAGTTGGTAATTCCTTATGAAGACCGAAATGAAATTTTACAAAAATGTCATGATCACCCGACATCTGGTCACTTTGGTGTAGCTAAAACTCACCACAAAACTTCTAGCTTATATTATTGGCCTACCCTTTTTCAGGACGTCAAAACTTATGTAGACTCGTGTGAGATATGTAAAACTTATAAACCAGTCAACCTTGCTCCTGCCGGTTTAATGGGTAACCCTCGTCGTATCTCAACACCTGGTGAGGCCATATCTTGCGACATATTAGGACCTTTTCCTCCATCCTACTCTAGGAACCAATACTTGTTCGTTTGTTCGGACTACTTTAGTAAATACGTAACTTTATTTCCTTTACGTACGGTTACTGCTAAAGCAATAATCAAATGCTTGGAAAAAGGCATATTCCTTACCCATGGTGTACCAAAGTACATTTATGTGGATAATGGACCTCAATTTATATCTAAGGAATTTAGAGACACACTGTCTCAATATAAGGTTCCCCACGTCTTCTACAACCCGAGATATCATCCGCAAACCAACCAAACGGAACGAGTGAATCGCGAATTGGTAAGAACCATTGCCTCGTATGTGCGTTCTGATCACCGCAACTGGGATAAGAACATACAGGAGATCCAATGTGCATTAAACACTGCAGTTCACGACAGCACTAAATTTACACCGTATTTTTTAACTCACGGTCGCGAGATGATTCTCGACGGTTCTCTTTACAATGCTGATTGTCCGGTTGACAAGAACGCCCTTTCATTTGATAACGGTTTGGCTCTGTCAGACAAACTAACAGAGTTAAAGTCTATATTCCAAAGGGTACGTCAATCACTGCTTGCTTCTCACGAACGTAATGCAAAATATTATAATCTAAGAAAGCGGCCAGTCCAACTTGAAGAGGGACAATTTGTTTATAAAAAATGTTATCCTTTATCCAATGCTGCTAAATTCTTTACTGCAAAGTTGTCCCCACGCTATGAAAAATGTTTAATTTATAAAAAGCGTGGACCACTTGTTTACACCCTGAAATCTTTGTCCGGAAAGATTCTTGGTGACTTCCATATTAAGGATATAGTTAGACCTGGTGAAGCTCCACCTCTCTCTTAATCTTAAAGGTGACTTCCGTAGCTCTTTCTATACTTCCTATCTAAAAAAAATATATATCACTAAAATATATACTAGGTATTAACCTGCTATTTAACACTAGTCATCGAGCTAGTGCCTACTCACTATACAAATATAGGGATACTCCTATGAATTAGTTCATGTATACCCTCCTATTTACTTTACTTTCTACTTTAGACTTACTTCCTGATACCAGGACTTACATCCAATGAGGATGGTTAAAAGATTTAACTTTATTGATGTGAGTTGATCTTACTATTTAATAGGTTCTCTTCTATTATATGTTGAAGAACTTTCCCGTTTATTTGCTGTAACAAGTGACCATGTAATTCATAAAAACACTTGTTTTAGTTCACAGTACTTTTAAGTCAACATGTTTAGTATTAATTAACTTTACCTTGTAGTGGTTTGTTTCTTGTTGGAGTATGAGAAGAGATATTTAATTCTTAGTACGTTAATGAAAGGAAACTGCTACGTTTAGTTTTAATGCATGGATTTGAAACTTATGTTTTCTATGGTTGTTTACTATAGTTGTTATGTTTGTTTAATTTTTTTTTGGAGCGCTCCCTCGTTAAACAATCCCTCGTTTAAACAATCCCTCGTTTAAACATTCCATAGTTTAAGTTAGCCCTAGTTTAAGTGATCCTAAAAGCTTGGATCAAGATACGTTGCATATGTAATTAGTTGTTAAGTATTTTTTTTTAGATTTGACCATATCGAAACTTGCTTTCGCGAGTTAACACTTTAGCTTATGCCTATAGTTATGCTAGTGTTTGGTCTAGTTGTCACTAGACAATGTATTTTGTAAACGCTTGGTACTCATGCTGACTACTTAATCTTAATTTAATTCTACCCTCCACCAACTAGTTGTTGCCAGGTATCTCTTTTCTACTGAAAGTCTCTTATATTAGTTTCTTCAGTTTCCTTCGTCGTTTATTCTAAGTTTTCACCTGGAAGAAAAATTTTCTTTCCAATTATTCTAATTTTGAAACAAAAATTTTAACCCAACTGGGGATGAACTGTAACACTTTGAGGTCTAGACCCTATCTAAATATAGCCTTACTAACCTTTCCTTTATGTAATCCTATTTGTTTACATTCCATAACAAGTGTCCATATCTGCCTATGAGCATTACTTCTTCCTTTTAGCATTTGTTTCCAATAAATTATCATGTTTTGATAATCATAACAATGTATTATGACAAGCCGGTCATTTGACACTTTGTTTATGTGACGTTTTGTTCTTCGCACTTTGAATCGCAAGACGAACTTTCAACCATGACATTGGTTCTTAATATTTTCTTTCAATCAAGTATGATAAACTAACAAATGTTTATCCCATCATTTGTTTAATTTCCAACTAGCGTAAATTCATACTTTAAATAGATAACCTAATTTAATTTAAATAAAGATTTACTTCTTCAATCGATTCAACTCATGGAACGAAACGCAATACGAGATGCGTTCCGTACATCAGTCTCTCGATAAATCGTTGTCCGAAATAGAAGGCAATGGTGATTGATTTTAACTTCTGAGTACATAATAAAATACAATAAACTCATTTAACCATTTTAATAATAATAAAGTCATCTCATTTGATATGTAAGACATATTGGATAAATCTTGTGACACTATAGTTTTGTTTCTGTTTACTTCTAAATGTAAATAAAAAGATCCGTTCGGAAGTCAATGACCCAGCATCTTTCAAGACCCTTTCCGTGACCTCTATCGGGATCGAATCATCAAGATGTAAGGACGTAGTAAAATTTCCTCCGATTCACCGATCGCGCCATCCGGCCCTGCCCATGGCAGACTTTGTCTAATTAACTTTCTTCTTCTAAAATGGATTAAGTAAATCCATAATATCAATGTATGATGTTCAACCATAGTTCCTATTCGGTAAGTGAAACTTTCGCCTAGAACTTTTGCTGCCGCCATTTTGAGGTTGGTGCTTCCTTTTACTTCCGTGTTCGTAACCCGTGCTTACTTATTTTTCAGTGACTCGTATAACAGTCATGCCAACCTTCCTACATGCATATTTTCCCTTGAGCTTTGCCTCATGCTATATATGGTAAAAGAAACCCACGGCTAGTGGTAAGTTACTTCTTTTCCTTTGGTTTAACCACGTGTTAATTACCGCCTGTTCCTACTGTTATTTTATAGTGAATATTTTGTTCACAGGGTTTTTTTTTTTTTTTTTTTTAATTCTTATTCTGCTCTTAATTTCTGAGTTGTGGTTTTGGTGTGTAGTTTTCCACACCTATTCCATTTCACCTCTGGATTCGACGTTCATATCTTTGAATGAAGCTTGCAAGTGGTTTAAAGACGTTTCATCGCTTCATCTGTCGGCTGAGGTGATTCACGTCACAGCTTCTCACTACATGCCTCGTGGAATACCCTGCACTCAAGCTATCCATCCATCTTTCCTGCACGTGCAGTGTTCAGCTGATTTCCACCTGCGGAGAGAGTGAGCTCGGACTATTCGGCTTAGTCAACACTAGCGGTATCCAACTAAGGAGGTATTTCTCATGAAGATGACAGCGTGAGTACTTTAGCTACTTCTTTAATCTCCGTGTTACCTTATCCAATTTAAATTCTAAAAGGATTAACCTTGTTCTTAGGTAGTTTGTTTATACTGAATCTAAATAAGTAAACTAAGTAAATAAATGTAATTTACTAAAGACTTGGTTTTATTTGAACGATTTCATTTGTTGACAGGATGTAAGTCTGGCGCCCTTAGTTACTTAAATTCGACTTACTCCTTCCTGGGTTAAATCTTACTCACACCCTAGTCTCACATGCTCACCTACCCAGCTAACCTGGACTATCACACTATAAAGCACAATACCCGGTGCGCGCTCGCATCGCTTTCAACTCGCCCGCAAATTCGCAGTGAAATAAAGCTCTAATGATTTGGACACTGATTCTATGGGATTTCCCTGAACGCAACAACCCAGAAGACAGTTGCCAGCAGAAGTTGCCGGAATGTATAAAAAAAGGGAGGCCTATGTCCAAAGACAATCTGATTCCGCATGCTGAAGTTAGAATTTAATACACTAGATGTAATTATATTTTTATTTCATTTAAGTAGCAATAGGTATCAGTGAATAAAGGTTATTTTCATTGCAGAGTGGTGATAACTTTCCAGTAGGAAGCATTTGTCCTTGATATAATTGGCCTAACACAGGCTGTTCCGAACTAACCTTACGTGATACTGAAGGTGCCCAATGGTACGAAAGTTTCGAGGGCAAAGCGTGCAAGGATAAGGCAGCTGGCCAGAATGCTTCCGTCTGTGCGCCAGTAGGCCCGATGAATGGGCAAAGAGTACTCCACAAATTGTACACTCCAATGGTTTTTCTCCCTGTTAATTTGAACATGGCATGAAATTTACTTTCTCAATGCAGATCTAAAGGACAACTTTTTAACTGATCAGTATATTAATATTCGTTGCAAGCCAAGAATTAAATCCTATTCATTTAACCCCTCGTATGCGGGAGGTCAAAAAAGTACCAAGTTCTAGTCTCTTCTGATTACGATACAGTCCATAAAATTAAGCTTAAAAAAAATACAAAAAGATATCCAAATTTTGAGCACGGATCCGTGCCTAAGCATACGAAGGGTTAATAATATAAAAATAATAGTAGTGTTGGTAATAAAAATATTGGAATAAACTTTTACAATTGGCCTAATAAGAAGCTGCCACTTTTGAACTTTGTTGCTTTAATAACTTCAACAGTTTAGTGCAGCCGACTATACCAAGAAATAATTTTAGACATCTACAGTAATATTATAAAGAGGTAAGATTTGATTATATGTTTGAATTGATTAGGCTCGTAAACTACTAGACCGATATGTAAAATTCTTTCACCATTATAATCCTACATGATCCCTAAAGAGCATAGGCTATGTTTTATTTTCCTTCGCAGACGGAGTCGCGGGGAAGACATAGTTTAATAAAAAAATATCAGCAAACACTCACTGTATGGACTCTTAAATGAACTTTAAGGTTTTGTGATAAGGAGAAACTCTTGCTGCAGTGAGGACATGAGAAAGGCCTCTCCCCAGTGTGTATTCGAAGATGCATTTTTAGCCTAAACCTAAAAATATGAATAGTCTGTGGTTTAGTTTCATAATAGCAATCCTTTAAAAAAACAAGTTACACATTTATACACCTACTTGGAAGACAACACCTTTCCACAGGTAGAACACTGTTCCTTCTGTGCCTTCCTAGGTTTCTTCTTTATGAAATAAATACCAGTTTCCTCAATTTCCTGTTTTATTGGTACCATTTCATTATCTTCCTGTTCTGTATCGATAATACTTTCATTGGCTTCACTAAGCAACTCCTTATTATTTTCAACATTGTCATCAGGAATTACATTTACGTTTATTTTACTTAGCTCTCTAAATTTTAAATCTGAACTTTCACATAGTTGGATAAAATCTAAACAAATGTCTATTTTAGCTAAGCATTCTGTGCAAACTTTGTCCGGTAGGCCATCAGCAATATTTATCTGGAATTAATAACGACGTTATAAAGATTAATTATGTGTAAAAGCACCTTTAAAGAATCACTCGTGTACACTACTCAGTCAACTCACCACTACTTTCGCCAGCATCATTATTTTTGTTGATATCATTACCCCGCCTTGCTTTTGAAACACACTCGTAAGTGCTTCCTCAGTTAAACATATCCTACACTTTTCCAAAGCCATATGTTATGAGTAAATTAAGTCCTATTAACGAGAAGGAATAAAAATAAATAAACAATCAAATAAAAGAACAAAACAATACAAAAATTTAATTGACAGTGACAGGTAAGGCTAACCACAGAGAAAGAGCATACGTACAACCCGCGCATAATACAGTACCTCAAACGGTTCATTCCATAGGATTCATTTTAGACGTTGCGTTTTTGTTCTAGGTTCTAGGGCTTATTTTATTAAACTATGTACAGTAACGAGGTTAAATTTGGTACAGATGTAGTGAATAATCCTTTCCCATCGTTTTTTATCGGATATGTTCGTATTTAACTAGATTTCTCAATTAGCTTCAGTACCCATCAATATGCCAACTGAGAAAGCAAGATAAATATGAAGTTATCCGACCAAAAACGATGGGAAAGGATTATTCACTACATCTGTACCTTCCTTAGGCCCGTATTTATAAACTCATCTTGGCTGAGATGCGCGTCACAAGATACGTCAAAGTAAACGTCAAACCATAGAACACTGTCATTTTTGACACATCTCAAGACGAGCATTAGAGTTGAGATTAGTTTATAAATACGGGCCTTAGATCCAAAGTCAATCTGACATTCTACAACATTAAGGTTGAGTTTCCTATAAGTTACAAATGACTTGACATCTCTAATAATGACATTGACGTGACGACTTCAAACGTATTTTTCTTTAAATGGGTCCTAAAACGCTTGTGACCGTACCTACTTAGTCCGTACATAAGTTCTGTTACTAAGATTTATTACAATAAAAAAAGGATTTCTTCTTAAGCCTGTTACATTAATCAAAACTTCAATTTATATGAAATAAAAATAAAAATAATGTATTCTAAACTATTGCAATAATTTGCGAGCTTGATGTACTTATTCCCATTTGGGACTAGAAAATCATAGTTTAAATCACGCACGATAATAATACTGATAACGGCCACCACTTCTGTAAGAGTTCTAGTAGAGAGTTCAAATTTGCGTGACATATTGAACAGACTTTTAGCTTTAAATTCTAATACAAATGTATTTCAAACAACTAAAAATTCGCTTGTACCTACGCCGGTCCATCTTGATGTCTCTTAAAATCGACTTTACGATTGCATATCAATTTGCAGCAATACGAAAACACATAAAATCTCTTGCTTCATAAGCTGGAATCGAGTCTCGTTGAGAAATATAATGCTGGTCTCTAAACATACACAGCGATAGAAATTTTATAATATTAAATTAAAAAAGGTTCCTTGGTGAACAAAGACTAACTTTTAAGACCGCACCGAGCAAACGTCGAGCGTCCAGTGGCGCCCTCATTACTATTATGGTGTTTTCTAATTAACTAAAGAATTTCCTTGCAATCAGACGATACATTTTTGTAACTAGTTTTTAGATGATAACTTGAAGGTGAATTGTTATTAAACTAGGTAGGTGATATACCCTATAAGTTGTGTTTTCATTTGTAGTACAAAAATAAACCATCCAATTTCAAGAAAATACTTTAGTTTATTAGAAAACACAACAATAGTAATGAGGGCGCCACTGTACATCCGGCGTACGCTCGGTGCAGTCTTAAGCATTTTCAAAAAGTGAAATTTAAAGAAAAGTCGTGCGTAATTTTATACAAGCCGTGTACACTCTCACCCTGCTTTGGATGCACTATTGTATGCTGAGATTGCTGAGTGCGCTCGCCGAGTGTTTGCTTAATGAAAGTTGTAGGTTTTCATTAAGCAAAAACCACCACAATCCTTCTCCTTCAATAAAGGGGCAGCTCCTGTGTTGCTGTTACCGGTCCGGTTTCCGTCACAGGTTTTATTTCACTCCTGGGTGCCTCACTACTGAGTCCCCAGGGCTCCGTTAACGCCTTTCCAGCCAGGTCCCGGGTTCACCCTCATCACAGTCCATTACCCCGTCCCCACCTGGCGAGCCCCCTCCGCACGTCTCCCTGTTACCCACAGCCTTGTGGTCATGTGACTCTCGGCACGTCTTTCTACCGTGGTCCTTGTGGGGTTTTTAATCGCATTGTTATACCACCATTGACAGGATTACAGACCTTAGGCCCTCTTCCTGCGCAAAAGAGACTATGGTGGCGGGTTTTAGTCGATTCGTGGACCCATAATCAAGATCGGTTTTTAGTTTCAGGCTCATATGCATGTATCTCCGAGTAGTCAACTGATACGACGCTAAAAACTGATTTTGAGCTTCCTCCGGTGAAATTATACAGGTGGCTATTTAATTTTTAGATACTGTATTCTCTGGTAGGTATCATTTGTTTTTCGTTAAACTCCAACGAATAAATCTTAATGAGAGAGAGACACTTTACAGAATTTGACAAAAAAAGATAGTAATTAGACGAAATAAAAATGAAACAAGAAACGAATGAGACGAGATAATACGATACCAAATTTTTCGGCGGTTGGTTTCGGCAGTCGACTTCGCAGCAAAGTCGTCGGTAAGATTAAAGGAGCCGGCATTCATATCTTGGTTTGGTCCGACATGCTCTTGCCCGGTTTTTCATAACTATTTGACCACAAAATCTTGGATACTTTGCAACTTGCCGCGTTGCGATACATTGTAGAAGAATTAGTTGGTAAATGTGGTCATAGATGGCGTTTGCTATTCACATGTCAAAACAAGTAACTACATTATAACAAAAATAAATACTGACTTTTCTACCTCATTATACAGGGTGTCCCATAAATAGCACGTCACTGTGACACCGGAGATTCCCCAGCCTCAGACGAACCGAACCAACCTAACATGACCTCAGTAAAAGTTGCACCGTTTTCGAGTTATACCAATTTAAAGATTTTTCCAATTTCTCACCTCTTTTAACATTACAAGTGCCCGCATTTACTGGGATAGCTTTACAATTTAATTTTTTTTATTTGTACGCTTTCATGAATAGTTGCTTAAGATGATAGAAGCATTATTATGTCAATAACTAATGTAAAAGTTGGAAAAATACTGTAATGAACTTGACTTAAATTATCATCAACATATTAATTTCAACTTTGAACACTTGCCATGACTTTTTTTTACTAGAAACGAAATGAGCAAATAACTTTACAAACATGCGTATGTTATGCCAATTCTAAAATGGTATGACACATGATATCATAATGCAAAAAAGTAGGAATTCGACTAACTTTTCCTAATAAGGATCCCGAAACCAAACTAACAAATGAAAGGCTATTAGCCGCTTTGCAAGTTTATTATGTAAAGAATTGTATGGTAGTTATTAATTTATTGCAGCGGGTGCCCTGTGACCCAAAGTAGTTCGTTACCTTGCGTTTCGTGCCCTTTAATATTAAACCTCGTTTTAATAGCAGACTTTTTAGTTACTTTTTATTTTTATTAATTTGACTTATGTCATTACTTATCACCATGTTCACTGCGTCCCTGTTTTCCTGTGGTGTTCCTGAACTAAATCTCTGATTAATTTTGTGGAACTGAAACGACTACTCGGCACTCTTAACGGACACTTGATTTCACTTTGTAAAACTTTATTACGATGGCACATCGTAATACTTCTCAGTACTCCAATAGTGAGTACGCTGATATGCATTTAATTTATGGTGAAACTAGGAGAGTTTCCACTCGAGGTAATGTTTCTTACAACGCAAGGTTGGCTGCAAGACTGTACTCGGAACGATATGCAAATCGTAGGCCGACGACTTATGAGGCGACTGAAGAGTCGTGAATGATTATCGTGACGACAGACCACCAAGACGTGGCTCAGAAGGAAGACCCCAAACCATTGATGATGACGTTGTTTTAAGTCAAGTACAAGCAGAGCCAGGAACTTCAGTGCGAATAGAGAGAAGACCGGTCACAATACCAATTTAAAATTAATTTGTGGACCGGAATTTTTAACGGCCAAATAATAGGACCGGTCGAGTTGCCGCCGATTCTGAATGGCCAGAATTATCTGCAGTTTTTGGAAAACGATCTGCCTATTTTATTAGAGGACACGCCGTTGGCATTGAGGCAAAGGATGTGGTTCCAGCAAGATGGCTGCCCGGCACACTTCGCTCGCTCAGTCCGTGAGCACCTAAACAACAAGTATCCTGACAGAATGGATTGGGCGAATGGGATCAATTCTAATCTAAATCCCCACTATCTAAACCCACTGGATTTTTTTTATTGGGGATGTTTGAAAGATAAAATTTATTCAAAACCAATAAGTAACGAAGAGGAACTACGGCGACGTGTCTTCGATGCAGCCCGAGACATATCCGAAACCAGTTTACGAAAATTAAACCGAAATTTTATCCGAAGATGCTATTTGTGCCTTAGAGTCGCAGGGAAACAATTCGAACATTTATTGTAAAAACGAATAAACCTTTATCTTTGAACCTTGGTCAATCAAATGTGATTCGAATTCCTACTTTTTTGCATTATGATATCATGTGTCATACCATTTTAGAATTGGCATAACATACGCATGTTTTTAAAGTTATTTGCTCATTTCGTTTCTAGTAAAAAAAAGTCATGGCAGGTGTTCAAAGTTGAAATTAATATGTTGATGATAATTTAAGTCAAGTTCATTACAGTATTTTTCCAACTTTTACATTAGTTATTGACATAATAATGCTTCTATCATCTTAAGCAACTATTCATGAAAGCGTATAAATAAAAAAAACTAAATTGTAAAGCTATCCCAGTAAATGCGGGCACTTGCAATGTTAAAAGAGGTGAGAAATTGGAAAAATCTTTAAATTGGTATAACTCGAAAACGGTGCAACTTTTACTGAGGTCATGTTAGGTTGGTTCGGTTCGTCTGAGGCTGGGGAATCTCCGGTGTCACTGTGACGTGCTATTTATGGGACACCCTGTATACTTTAACATCGTGTCGAAAATGGTATAATATGAAATTGTTAAATGACTATTTTAGCAAGTAAATAGTTTATTTTTTTAAATCAATATGTTGATTCTAGAACAAAGAAAGTTCTAGGTTCTAAGTTATATATGCCATCTGTTGGCCAGCAAACGTACTACTAAAATAGGGCGGTGAAACGTATTCAAATTTATTGTTTTGTTTTATCGATAAAATTTATAAAGTACATGTACTTATTTATGTGAGATCAATAATCGTATAGTCGACGTTATCAAATATCTGTAACGCAAGAAAATAAAAAATCACATGAGGAGGGTAGGTATGCAAGATCTAGTACATTTAGTATGCGTTAAAGCTTGACACGCACCGGTCGCCTAATTATTTTTAGAACTGATTATAACCTAATAAGATTTCTTACCAAACAATTCCGATTTGTTTATCGCCCATTTTTGTTATTTAACGCTCAATTATTTCTATAAAAGCCAAATATACAATAATTATATAAAGCTCTAAATCAGTGCCGTAAAATAACATTTTTATTGTTTTGTAAAACAGTTATATTCGTTATCTAACTATACAGGGTTACTTGTAACTTGACGTATATCTGGTAGGTGGTGATAGAGGAGCTAAAATGCAACAAATTTAACCCACATAATGTATGGTCGGAAATCAATAGTTCTTGAGATATTGATTTATTTAAGTATTTTGAAGAAGTTCCCAGAATAATGCATTAAAAAAACTATAAAAAAAATTACAGTTATTTAGCATTATTTCTTTTTTTTTAATTTAAATTACAAACTATTATTTAATTATACCAAGTATAAAAACCCCAAATAAAACAAGCAAACTTATTAAAATCAGCGGAAACGAAATTTTTATTTTTTAACCTTAGTGCTTATTACTAGAAAACTTATGCTCTAGTCCAAAAAAACAATATGACACCAAGCGTACAAATAACTAGAAAAACATCTTCGGTTCATCAGCTTTCTGAAAAGGTATCATGATCCATATTAAAGTCACGTGTGCGTGTGGATTGAGTGAGCACCCTTCCGAAAAAAAAGATAAAATGCTGTTCATTTAGTAAAAGTTCTAAAACAATTGTAAAACTAATCTCTGTATTTGTAAAACCACAAATATAAAAAAAAAACCTTTAACATGTGCTCACTCAGTTCTCACAATCTACCAACGAAATCAATGAATGTATTCATTTAACATATAATATTTGTATACTAATATTTAGTAAAACCTATGCTTAATTACCTTTATAATTTGTAGATCACCTAGTAACGTATTTAAGGTTTTACAAATAATTTACTATGCTCACTCAATCCACACGTTTTCGAAAACCCGATTTCTGATAAAAAAAACTGAAAATTTAAACTGCTATATATGTGTATAGTTTAGTAAAATGAATATGGGATTTTGTAAAATACAAAACGAACCACTAACGAGGCAGGTTTTTGGATAATAAATTTTTGTGAGTGCTCACTCAGTCCACATGTTATAAGTAAGTTAAAAATGTAAATATCTTAAGATTCGTAGTATCACAGAAACTATAAACTAGTTCAACTTTTAGTAAAAAAAAATACTAAATATCCACCATCTAATATTTTATATTCGTAGTCTGTTTATAAAGATATTCAATTGTAATTTTTTCAACATGTGGCGTTGGACTATGGTCACGCCCTTAATACCTAGTTATAAATATTTGCATTATTTGTTTTTTTACGAAAATGTTTGCCCGTACTAGTCACAAAATTGTATTTAGACAGTTATTATTATAATTATATTACAGGAACACTTGTCGCAATACCCGCAATTAAATTAAGATAAATCTCATAAAATATATCAATTTCATTAAAGTGTATATGTGGCTGTACCGGTTAATTTCCTTAGCCTTAAAAGAAGAAATGTCCTGTATTTTGGTATGACCATAATAAAGAAGTGTGGTCAACCTAATTGATATATTTACTTTAGAAAAATTACAATTGAATATCTTTACGTTATAAGTGAATACGTTACTAGGTGATCTACAAATTATAAAGGTAATTAAAGCATAGGTTTTACTAAATATTAGTATATAAATATTATATGCTAAATGAATACATTCACTGATTTCGTTGGTAGATTGTGAGAACTGAGTGAGCACATGTTAAAGGTTTTTTTTTTATATTTGTGGTTTTACAAATACAGAGATTAGTTTTACAATTGTTTTAGAACTTTTACTAAATGAACAGCATTTTATCTTTTTTTTCGGAAGGGTGCTCACTCAATCCACACGCACACTAAAGTCACTACCTTTAATATAAACGCATCTTAACTCATTGCTATTATCTAGTAAAATTGTTAATATGGAGAGCACATAACAATTCTTAAGACCGTCCCAGACAACTGAGTTAAGCATTTTTAATTATCAATTAGTCTAAAAAAATGGCCATTAATAAAAAATAATTTAAACACTACTAGTAAATCATACATTCTGCTCAAAATGGGCCCCTCGATAAATAAATTAAAAAAAAGAAATAATGCCAAATAACTGTAAAAAAAAAATGTAATTTTTTTAATGCGTTATTCTGGGAATTTCTTCAAAATACTTAAATACATCAATATCTCAAGAACTATTGATTTCCGACCATACATATGTGGGTTAAATTTATTGCATTTTAGCTCCTCTATCACCACCTATCAGATATACGTCGAGTTACAAGTAACCCTGTATAATCAGTTCTAAAATGCTTAACAAAGGTGCATGAGATTACGGTCTTAACGTGTTCGAGCTTACTGTTCAATAAAAACAAAATGTAAACGGTATTTTCAAAACCAGACTTTACACTGTCCCGTCACTAGTCCTATAATACCGATACCAACCAACAGCTGTCAGCACTTCAGCAGCACTTAAACGTAATTATTATGGTTTGAATATTTGAGTGCTCTATTTGGTTACAAAATAACATTATAATTAACTATTGAAACTTAAACCTAGCATCAACTAGTACATACTTTATTATATTTAACAATGGCTGCGGCAGCTCCTATAAAGCTTTACCATTACCCTATAAGCGGGCCCTCTCGCGGTGCTCTTTTAGCGGCTAGAGCTATCGGAGTACCTTTACAAATCGAAACAGTTACAGTGTTCCAAAAGGAGCAGCTAAAAGATGACCTCTTGAAGGTGCCAACTCTGGACGATGATGGCTTGTTCGTTCGAGAGAGTCGCGCGATCGCAATTTATTTGGCGGATAAATATGGACAAGATGACTACCTTTATCCAAAAGATCTAAAACGGCGCGCCGGCGTTAACCAGAGGTTGTATTTCGATAGCTCGTCTTTATATGCAAAAATTTTAGGCATCGTCGTAAGTCATTTGTTGATAAGCACGATTTAATGTGGGTGTACAAATTCATATTTTTAGCTTTGAGTGAACAATATACTCTAGTTTAACTTCCTAAGGCCCTAAAAAAATGTACTTTAATCGGTCATTGGAATAAAGATCCGCAAAAAAGATCTCACACAAATTGACCTTATGATGATTGAAACTCTAGGCTTGTACTATGGGTACTAGATTAATAATAAGGTGGATTTTCTTTTGTTTTTATGACTGTCGACTTAATTAGAATTTTGACAGCATTTTGTTTACAGTAGGATTATATTCCACTGGCAAATTCATTGTGGGCCTTAGGAAGCTATACATCTGTACTAAAATATTAGAAGAGTGTATTTCGGAAGTTTGTCAATATGTGAAACTTGAACTTCAATACCACTGAACCTATTAGAAATGTAATTTCACACATGGAATTCAGATGGAAAGGCTTCTTTATGTTTATTGTTCAACCTGGGCAAAGTCAGGAAGAGCTGCTTATTTTTTTAACTGCATTGTACTGTATTTTTAGTTCCCCATCCTTTTTCTGGGCGAAACTGCAATAAATGAACCTCTTAAAGACAAGCTTAATGTCACACTTGGATTGTTGGATGGCTTCCTGTCAAACACTAAATGGGTGGCCGGTGATAACACAACTATTGCAGACACATCAATTTATGCTTCAGTGTCAAGTATTTTGGTAAGATAACCTTTATTAGTCACAATTTCATCTGTTAATTAGTTTTGTCTTAACAGCTAAACTGGTTTTGATGAATTTTTCTAAGATGTTTTTTGTAAAGTTCTTAACAGATGCCAAGCTCCGCAATTTTAAAAAAGGACCTGCCATTATATTTAGGGGTTGCTCTTATTTGTTCTAAAATATTTACTATGCTTGAAGGCATAAATGCAATGCAATGAAAACAGAGGCAGTGTGTTGAGGCCTGTTCACATACTAAAGAACAAGCACAAAGTATTGCAGAGTAGTTTTGTGTCTGAAATTGCTTTCAGCGAGTTTGCTCTTAAGCACCTGATAATTTGCAGTAGTATAACTTAAGTATAATAATTGTTACTGATTACATACCTACATGCAAAATCTCCGCTTGATGTTACAAAAGCTCACCCAAGTCAGTAACTTGGTCAACGCATTGTTTTAGGCTGTTGGATGGGATATCTCGGCCTTCCCTAACATACAACGCTGGGTCCGAGACTGTGCCACGTTGCCTGGTTATGAAGAAAACCAACAGGGTGCACAACAATTCGGAGAAGCTGTAAAAATAAATCTTAAGCATTAATATACATATTTAAAATCTAATTTAAATGATCTCATATCTATTAGGTACATGAATAAAATTGAACAATGTGTTATACTGATAATAATATACAATATTGATGAATATAATACTTCAATATAAATTGATGCTCATTTCTTACCCCTCCTGATCACAATTACAGATTAATATTCATAGTGGGAAATAATGGTGATTAGTCTGTGACCAATTGCCATTAAGCACAAAGTTGGATTGTGTGGGTGGTCACTTTTTGTGGAACACTTTGTGTGTTATTTTTCAATTAACAAAAGACAGAAAATGCCATCAAGTGGCAGCTTCTTTGGTATCATGTCCAGTAGTCTGTCAGTTACTTCTCGACCTTTCTTACCCCCTGCCCAGCTTGCTGTGATATCAGTGTCACCCACCCTCAACTATGTGCATGTCTATTGGGGTTCACTTTGCCGTTTCCAAAAAAGTACCTACCAGACAAGTTCATAGTAAGTCAAGTTTATTGTTCAGGTATGTTCTATAATGACTTTGTTATGTGTGGCTGTTAGCTTTGACCATCTTTTAGTCTAAATTAACATCAGTGGCTCGCACAGAAATGCCTTTCCAATAGCTGTTATAATGCACTTCCTGTTTCATCTTCAGCTCTGTTTTATAGAGCATCTTCAAGTAAAAAAACTGTCTTCAGCTGGTTCAAACTCGGCCTTGTCTTTATGGTTCCACGACTTGCTGACCACTGAGGCTTACGAACACCCTTTTCTTTGGTTACAGTACACAAGCATTGTTGAGTATAATATCGAAAATATTAGATTTCTGTAAGTATAATTTAGTAAAATTTGAGTAAAAGGTAGACCGTATTACATTTGACAAGTAACGGCCGGCATTTGTTTTTGTCTTTATTTCTGGACGAGTGCGCGGCCTCTAACATTTTTTATACCTATTTTATATTATTTAAAGAAATTTAGAAACAAATGACATGAACATTTTTAGTAGGAATGATAATTGAAGGACTACGGATCAGTAAGGTATCCATATGATTATAACAGTAATAAAAATATTAAAATAAGTAGGTAGTTACTGTAAATGTAGGTACAAAAATTAACAAATAATTCAGTTGTAAATATGTTATTACAATTTGCGAAAAATTCTATATAGACAGAAAGACGCTTATTTATATTAGTACCTAGGTTAAAAATTTCAAGGAATTATAAGTACTACCTTACCTACGTGGGCTACGTGTCTAACACCCGTATTTATAGCGCAGAAAAGTAATTACTTGAGTATTAGTAGTGTCAAAAGTCATATAAAAATCGTTGCTTAAGTCATTACTTTTACTCAAGTAAATACTTTTCTTGACTATAAATACGGGTATAAAGACAAAAGGGAATCAATATTTGAACTGACAGTTCATTAGCGGTAGTTTTTTTTTCTTAATGGCTTTGTTATTTAGCGGTAGTTAGACGCATACAAATACGGAAACAAACGCAAGCGAGACCACTCAACACGAACTTAAGTTAACCGTAATAATTAGGTTTAGGATTTTGGTGGCATATCGTGGTTCTAGAAACCATGGAGTCGCTATTTCCAAATTATTATAATACATGACACTTTGATTCTAACCTTCAGTAAGTATGGTAATACTTCAAAATGAACCAAATACATTTTTAGTTTGGTTATTCCATACCTACTAATATTTGCTTGTTTGTAACGCTTTCACAGCAGAGATAATTATCCTCCATACCATAATTCGTTTAAATTGGTTTAGCGGTTTAATGAATAAATTAATTTTGAAATATTAAAATACTGAAGTCCAAAATCATAGTAGTAGGTAGATATGTATTATAATAAATAGGAAATAGCGACTCCATGTATTCTAGAATCACTATTTGCCACCGAGAGTCCTAACTCTAGTAATAAATTCATTGATTGTCCACAGTAGAAAGGTATATGTGTATTATAGGTAGGTACGGTTGCCTGCGTATATCACACGTGTGACAAAATGTGGATAAAGTAACCGTCACTCTCGTACTCACATACGTGTCGGAAAGTGACAGATGTTTTGTCCACATTTTGTCACGCGATAAACACAGCATATTAGGCCCCCTATCTGTCAGTTAGATTTAGTTTAGTCTATTTATTCATCAAAGTAATATCACTATCACTACATAGTATAAAACAAAGTCGCTTCCCGTTGTCTGTCCCTATGTATGCTTAGATCTTTAAAACTACGCAACGGATTTTGATGCGGTTTTTTTTAAAAGATAGAGTGGTTCAAGAGGAAGGTTTATATGTATATTATTTTTTTATTTTATGTACTGGTGTTACAGAAAACTCATATAAACCGAAGCGAAGCGAGGGCGGGTCGCTAGTTACAAATATAATTATGCTCCAAATAAGACTGCGCCGAGCGTACGCCGGATGTACAGTGGCGCCCTCATTACTTTTATTATGTTTTCTAATAAACTAAAGTATTTTCTTGAAATTGGACGCTATGTTTTTGTACAACAAATAAAAACACAACTTATAGGGTATATATCACATAGTTTAATAACAAAACAATTTCGAGTTATCAACTTAACGGAAAAAAGTGGCAACCTTTTCCCGTTAAGCTGACTACTCAAAGAGTAATTGTTATTAAAGTTTGTTACGTATCCCATAAATTGTGTTTTAACTTGCACTACAAAAACGCATCGAGTAATTCCAAGGAAATTCTTCACTTAATTAGAAAACACAGTAATAATAATGAGGGCACCACTGGACGCTTGGCGTTTGCTCGGCGCAGTCTTAAGGGCTCTCCTTTTCTATTGTACTATAAAATAAAGACAGCAAGTCAAAATCTATCAACCAATCTAATCACCTATTTGCCATCCTCTTATCTCTTAAAGATATAGTAAACATTGTAGTTCTACTGTACTGCTATAGGAGTTAATATTCAAGTATTTGCAACCCTCTTAGCGTCCAAAGAACTAATAAACGATGTCTTACCTCTACTGTACTACTAAAAGGGTTCCGTACTATACAAGGAACCCTTATACTCGTAGTTTCGCCATGTCCGTCTGCCCGTCTAATCTGTGCGCGGTTTAACAGTCCGCAGTCAAACTGTGCAAACAGTTTTGTGGAACAATGCATAACCTGTAAACTTTGTGTTTGTTATAATAAATAAATAAATAATAATAATAATAACTCCGAGATTATCAAATTGGTAATAAAAAATAATAATTTGGCATAGTTTAGTTATACATTGAAATTACGCCAACAAAGTTGTAAAATAAAATCTTGCTTTTTTTACGTAAACACAAGTATAGCAAAGATATATTATTTTAGTAATCGGCGCCGCCTCGACTACCTACACCGGCTTGGTGTGGCCCTTGTGGTGGTTTGCTTGGGGTTGCTCACAGTCTGACAGTAGGGTAAGTAATAAAAATATGACTGTTAGCGACAAGTCCCTACCTACTAAAAATTTACTGATACTTGTCACTTGTCAAGTGGTGTGAACAGTTACAATGATATTATTATAATATCTCAAGACAGATATTATTATGATAACATTGATAACTGAAGAAAGATGTGAAGTGTTTTGTTTACTTCGTATTTCAGTTTTCTATTTAACTAGAGGACGACTTCGTACGCGTAGAATTAGTTTCCCACTACTTCCCCTATTTCTTCCTGTTGGGTTGGGGGTCGACTATCGGAAAATCCTTTCTTAGTGCTCACTTACATAATGTACCAAATTTCAAGTTTCTACGTACAGTAGTTTCCGCTGTGCGTTGATATTATAATATAAGTCAGTGAGTCAGGTTTGCCTTTTATATATATTTAATTATGGCGCAGATAATGCTAACATATTAAAACAAATAATGACTTGACTAAATAGTACCAAGCTCATGTAAATGTAAACCCGCCATAAACGCCTGGTCACACTTTGATTAGTGCAAGTGGATGTGATGTGATTAGCGATTAGTGCTTTGGCCATTTAGTGCGAGTAGCGTCTAATATTAATTTAGCTGATCTGGTTAGTAAACAGTTATTTTACTAGCGTCCGGTCAAGGGCTAAACACCAACTAAACATACACACGGCCAAACCTGTTTAGTGGCAGGTACACTACAAAAGAAGGGGCTAGAGGGGGGAGGCGGCTGAGGGGACTTACTCGCCGAAATACAGAAAGTGATTGAAATCACTTATTACCTGTAGTACTGATCACTCGCACTTATAACTTATCAAAATGTAAACATGCCTTAAGTTACATTTACAACGATTAGCTCCGGTTCATTCCGGTTAACAACGTTCCAT
This sequence comes from Acleris laterana, assembly GCA_963966035.1. Lineage (NCBI taxonomy): Eukaryota > Metazoa > Arthropoda > Insecta > Lepidoptera > Tortricidae > Acleris > Acleris laterana. Next base: position 11,923,216 of record OZ014454.1, on the reverse strand, counting down.
TTTGTATGTAGGAGAGCGTGCAAACGTGTTATATAATGAGCTTGTGTAAGTGGGAAAGAGAATCACACGTACCTACTGTACTTTCACTGGCGGTTGGACGACAGTAGACTAGACTGTCGTGAGTCGTCCAACCGCCAATCCAATCGGGTGGTTCGGACTTTCGGACGCGTTGGCGTTAATAAATCGCTTACAGTTTGCCCGGTTTGGCCATATCTTTAGACATACCCTATAATCTGTGGGTTTGGCCGAAAGTTTGTTTGGAGTCTGGGTGTTGAACGATGTAGTGATAACGTAGTCTAATCTTTTCTCTTATCTTTGTTTTTAGTATTGTCTTTACTGTGTCTTTGGCTAGTAAAGTTGTTGTAGTGTTGTGAGATATAGTTTTTCGTATTTTATTAGTTTTATTACATTTAACAATGTCATCTTCTCCTTTAAAACTTTACTATTTCTCTCTAAGCGGGCCCTGTCGCGGTGCTCTTTTAGCGGCTAGAGCTATCGGAGTGCCTGTACAAATCGAAACAGTTAACTTGTTTCAAAAAGAGCAACTTAAAGAAGAGTTCTTGAAGGTGAATCCTCAACACTGCTTACCGACTCTTGATGACGACGGCTTTATTATCTGGGAGAGTCGTGCCATCGCAGCATATTTAGCTGATAAATATGGAAAAGATGACCAACTTTATCCTAAAGATTTAAAACGGCGCGCCGTTGTGAATCAGAGGTTACATTTCGACAGCTCGTCTTTATACGTAAAAATACGAGCTATTTGCGTAAGTTACTTGTTGAACTCGATAACGTTTGGATATATTTATTTATTTATTAATATTAATATGTACATTGTGTACTTTTAGTGGCCAATCCTGTATCAAGGCGTAACTGAAATAAAAGAATTTCTTAAAAACGACCTTAATGTCACGCTTGGATTTTTGGATGGTTTCCTGTCGGACAGTAAATGGGTGGCAGGTGATAACGTCACTATTGGAGATACATCAATCTATGCTTCAGTTTCAAGTATCTTGGTAAGATAACTTTGTATGGTCCCTACTGTCTGTTCATTTGTTCATGTCCGATCCGTAGTCACACCCAATTTACCACACTGGTGTGACTATGGTTCATTTTATTTACACATAGTCGCACCAAGACCGATTTTGCGTCTATTTCTCTTTCAAAATCAAACTTAACAGAGTCGACTGAGGTTTCCTTTCGCAGAGCTCCTATTTTTGAGTGATTTGGTTTAGCCTGGATAGGTTAATAAACTAGTTCTAAACAAATAGAAACCTGACATTAGTGTTCATATTTGAAATTGTTTATTTTAAAATATTTACTCCTTATACCTCAGGAAAACAAAATCTTTTGATAACATAACAACAGAGTATTTGATTATCCATGCTAATATTATAAATACGAAAGTAACTGTTTATTATGCTTTCTCAGCTAAACTAAAGGACTACTTTGTAGGCTAAAGCTGCACTGAGGCGGAGAGGAGTGGAGCTATGCCAATATTAACCAATAGAATCTAAACTAATGTGCGCAAGGCGCGCTGGACTTGACCACATGCGCCTTCTATTGGTTAATATTGGTATAGCTCCGCCTGTCTCCGCCTCAGTGGAGCCGCAGCCTAACACTGAAAGGTTGATCAGATAAGATATAATGATAAATGACTACTACACAGATGAAGTTGCAATCAACAGCTAGTTGTGTAGTTGTGGTAGTATGTTGTACAGGGTCTGTGTGGATTGCTCTCACCATCTTATCATTAAACCTCCCACCAAGCAGCAGTGTTTGCACCATGTGACCAGTGAAAATATATTATTCCTTGTTTATTCCTTAGGGTTTGAGACCTTAGAACTGCTGTCTTAAGATTGTAGTATTGAGACTAGGGAATGCAGTTTAACAGGTTATTAACCGTGTTTGTATAAAAATAACCGGTTATAACCGGTTATTTGCATTCCCTAATTGAGACTACAAATGCCTATGAGTCACAGATCCCACTTACCAACAAGCCCACCCAAGTCTAATGAAATAATTTTTTTAGGCTGTAGGATGGGATATCTCTGCCTTCCCTAATATACAACGCTGGCTCCAGGACTGTGCCACATTGCCAGGTTATGAAGAAAATCAACAGGGTGCAAAACAATTTGGAGAAGCTGTCAAGAAAAATCTTAAGCGTTAATATATAAATATTTATTTATTAACTTAACAGAATTTGTTACTTATTTCTTACTTTTATAGAATTGAACAATGTGATATTTCTTATAATATGTGCAAAATTGTCAAATATAAAACTTTATTACTAATTGCTGCTCATTTCTAACCCTCCTTCTGATCACAACTTCAGATTTATATCCATATGTGGACATAATGGTGGTCACTTCTTGTGGAATGTTTTCTTCAATTAACAAAAGGTAGAAAGTGCCATCAGGGGCTAACTTCTTAGGTATCATGTCCAGTAGTCTGTCAGTTACTTCCCGACCTTTCTTACCACCTGCCCAGCTTGCTGTGATATCAGTGCCCCCACACTCATTAGAATCAGTGACCACATAGGGTGGATTGAAAATTATAACATCAAACTTGCTATTAAGGAATGTACCACACAAGTCCATACAAACACTGTCTAGGATGACTTTGTTATGTGTGGCTGTAACCTTTGACATTGCACAAGCTCTCAAATTAACATCTGTGCTCATACAAAAAGTTTCAGGAAATGCCATCCCAAAAGCTGTTATAACCACACCACTTCCTGAACCAACTTCAAGACAAAATGTTGGATTTTTGGCTTTTAAGTAGCCCAGGTCTTTTTCTAGAGCATCTATGAGCAGAAAACTGTCTTCAGCTGGTTCATAAACATGGTCAAATTCAGCCTTGTCTATATGGTTCTGGTACGGAGTTTCCATGGTTAGTTGATGCTGCCCTTCTCTGACACCACTCCGCTACCACTGGGGCCTTCTATGGGGTCCAGTGACTGACTTGTTGATACGGTTCGAACACCCTTTTCTTTGGTTACCATACGCCTTATGTCATTGAGTCTATCCTGGAAGCATTAGACATTAATGTTTTATTAGTAAAAGTATTTTTTATCTGACTTTTTTGCATCAGCTGTTTGTGTTACAAAATTTACTTTATTAACACATTCAGTGCCAGCAATACTAGGACAGCTATGCTGGTAGCAGTATTTTTCTACTAAGTAGCGAACATCTGCTCCAAACAGTGAACCCAGTTATCAGGTTGTTAGCACTGGATGTGTTAATAGCTGAGACGATAAAATATACATTACCTGAGATGCTTGTAAAACATTAAGTACTACGGTAACTTTGTGCTTGCAAGCAATCAGCTTCTTGACATAGGGGTCCAAGTCAGGATGATTGTTGAGAGCCTCTCTTACTTTTAGCAACTCCTCGTTTAATGAATCTATCTGTTGTTTTAATTCTAACTGTGATATCCTAAAAGAAAAAAGAAGGTTAAGTATATATGTTCAAATATGATGTTTACAGTAATGTCAAGATAATAATTTCTCGACAATAGTGAGTAGTGTGTACACACATCCCACAGTTCTAACTATTTACCTAGTAGCTCTAACCCTATCGTCTAATTGGTCGACTGTAGGTTTCAAAAACCCCAATAGACCTTCAGCAAGTGTGTCTCTAGTGGGATTGTCGCACAAATTTCCAGTGTTTTCATCGGCAGATGTAGTCGTGCTTTCTGTGTCGTCCATAGCGAATGTTACTGTTTCATTTTGTTACGTATGTTATATCGCAGATACCTTATTTCAAATGATAAGGGAAAGTAAACTCCTTCACGAAACGAAATATCTGAATTTTCTGATAAAGTAAAGGAAGGCAGGAAACGTCACTGACGTTTGAAAGCACATGACAGATACAATAAAATTGTAAATCATGTTATTCTAAAATTTATATTCCATTGCTTGAATAGCACTAGACCACAGAGTGAATAACAGTTTTAATATTCTTCAGGCGATTGTAGGCACGACCGCAAAAGGCGCGAAATGTTATAACGGTTTGACAGCTGCAGCCTGCAGCGCAGCTGATTGTCATAGTCGTGTTGTTGGTCGTTAATTTTTCGTTGATGTGATCAACTTTGTGATATTTGCTAAAATGCCTAAAAAAATAATTCCATCCCAAAACGTAGCATGGTTAAGTGAAAAGATAATTAATGAACAAAATACATCTAGTAATTTCCACTATTATGAGTAAGTAACCTTTGTGTACAATCACGATCGTTTGTAACCGATTTGTTGGTTTGTGTTCGTTGCCGTATCTTATTAAAGATTTTTACCGATCTAAATTGAACATACGTGTTTACAGAAAATTTAAGTTCGGGCAGATTAGAGCTGAGATTGGAGACTTTGTTCTGATTTCAAACGCCGATTCGGCGGAGCCAGACACGGAAGAAGGTTGCGATGCGGCTCAAATCCTCGCCCTGTACGAAGATGTTTCAAGCAGTCATGACCAATACAGGGCTAAGGTCCAGTGGTACTCGAAACCCAGTGACCTGCCTCACTCGTGTTTTAATAACATTGAGCCTCTTGAGTTTATGCACAAAGAGGTAATAGGATTAACTTTTAATCATAGTCATGTAATTGTCTTTCTTAGACAGAAGAATAAATAGGGATGGGAATAATGTAAACTCTAATTAATTATTTAATCAATAATAATGGGAAATACGAGGGAGACTGTTGACATAATTATTGATAGTCTAATTTTTATACCTCTAAAACCGTAAACTTTTCAGATTTTCTTAAATACCTAATGTGCAGACAAGTAAGTGTAAAACTCTGGAAAATGTGTGCAAAGCTAGAACTAGAAGTTCTTTTTTTGCAATATTTCTAATCAATAATCCTATATTATGTTGTCAGATTTTTATCAGTAGCAATGCTCATCTAAAACTAACTGAGGGTATGTAATGAATGAATATGTCCAAAATATTTTTTATCATACTAAATAATCAATACCTATTCCATAACTTTATAAAGCTCGAAAAACTGAAAAAAATAAAGAATATAGAATAGAATAGAATAGATTTATTGACAAAATTTTACACAATGCATATTACACAAAAAGAATAGAAAACAAAGTATACAGCATAACAAAGTTTCGACTCATACAATCTCACACAAATTGACCTAGTCCCAAACTAAGCTCAGCTTTTTCTATTGGTACTAGGCATGAATTAACAAACATCTACGTTAATAGAGAACCACCAGATATTAAATTATTTTTGATACTCCCCACTTTTTTATATTATTTGTGTAAAGTGATAACTATGTTTTTCCTTAGGTCTTACAAGACCACCGTCCATTCTCTACAAATGTCTCCATTGAAACTTTCTTCAAGAAATGCCAGATCACGCTTTCACACACAAAAACCACTAAAACAGTTTCCTCATCAAACTACAACTATGTTTGTCGCTACAGAATCATTGCGTTGAGCAAAAAGAAGGTACAAATTGAACCTGTTCTTGAAGAAGAAAGATTGGCGCTGGAAATACTGTCCACACCTAGCAAAACCACCACTACCTCTAAATCTAGGACTCCTAAAACACCTACTAGCTTAGTAAAACGAATGGGAAGGATTTCATTATCAGAACAAAAGAACTGGAGTGTCAGTAAAAATGATGGTACAAAACTATTACTGAAAAGAGCAATTTTAGCTGATAAGACTGAAAAAGAGTCTCCCAAGAAAGCCACTCCAAAAACCAAGACATTAGCAGAGACACCTAGAAGCACTAAAAAGTTAAATAACAGCAATATTGAGGAGTTATTGTCTTTGGAATTGAAAGAAAATGCCGATGGTGGTTTGCCCACTCTTATAATCCGGCAGCATGCACTTGGCACACCAAAACGGAAGGTTTCTATATCCAAAACGTCCAGTGACACACCAAAAAAAGTATTAGTGTTTGATGAAAATGATGAGAAGGAAACTAAGCCGCAACGCAAGAAAAGTTCAATAACTCATGATGAAAACATGTCCCCAGTAAACACTCCGATTAAAATCACTCGCTCTGGCAGAGTAACTAAAAACCCGATAAGTTACCTTGAGGAAGATTCGCCTATTAAAAGGACCCCTAGAAAATCTGTTAGAAGAATGACAGAAAGTGATGATGAGTTTAAACCTACTCCTATCCTCAAAACACCTAGGACTTCTAGAACCCCAAAGGTCACTCCTGCTAAAACTCCTAGGCGCAGTGTCAGTAGGAGAATTCTCACCAGCCAATTGACGCCTACTTTACACTCTAGAGCCCATTCCGTTGACAATATTGATGGTAAAAATATTCAATACTTGCTTTCACTGCTTTTATAAATTATGATTTTGTTTTCGCTTACTTTATGTTGACTATTGTTTTGCTTCTTTTTAGATATTTCGTTTGAAAACAAGTCGTTACCTGGAAGGGAAAGTCAAATGGACGAAATATTATCATTTGTTCGGTCAAAAGTTTTGGGTGGTACTAGTGGGTAAGAAATTTAGTACAAGCGTTAAATTAACATTACAACATACAAACATTGACCTGAATAACAAGACCCCTCCTGGGATTTTCTCACGCCAAATATCCTTCATTGCCATTTCATCGTACATTATTAGTTTATTTTTTCTCGAATTATTGGATAGTGTCCTGCCACCCCGGGTCATTCTCCAAATGTATCATTTCCCAAGAAGTAGTTTCCAGTCGCAGTTGATTTATTTTTCGTGTAGTCACAAGTGTAACCTAATAGACATAGCAAGCGGTTCTGCTACCCCAGATGAAACAAAAATGATACAAAATGCTTTTTGGTACAGTCAACAGCATAAGTGATCATTTCTGTACCTTGTTGCTTTCAATCGTTTCACAATTTTGTATAACATTTCAAACACGACGTTAAAGTGACAAGGTTCATAAATTATCACTTATTTATGCTGTTGACTGTACATGAAAATTTGGGAAATGATACATCTGACCAAAAATATTTTGTCCAAACGGCAGGCTCCCTGTCCTGCTACATTTTTTCCATGCCAAAACCCAGTAACACAGGGTTGATAGAGTTACGATTCCCTTGTAAGGGTGCTTACCAACCTCCTACCTATTTCGAAATACCTAACTAATTACTAATTGCGTTGAATACTTTCAACTATAGAATGGGTACATTTTTGACACTGACCCCTTACAAAGGTTCCTTGAAGAGCTATTGCACTGTAGTTAGTCTTTGGCTATACAATACAAGAAAGAAATTATTTTGATAAATAAATAGGTAATCGTTTTTCAAACATACGAAGTAAGTTAATTATTGATTGATACCACAATGACATTGCGTTGTCTTCCAGTTCCCATGTTTTAAGTTTTAAGTCTCTACCTCTTTGGGAAGTTTGTTTAATATTCATTGTAAAATTGAAGCTAATAAAAATGTGGTAAAATTTGTCCATCTGTTGGCAGATGCATGTATATATCTGGAGTGCCTGGCACGGGGAAGACGGCCACGGTATGCTCGGCGCTTCAGATCCTGAAGGAGGAGGTGGATCTTCCCGACTTCCAGCTCGTCGAGGTTAACGGGATGAGGATAGCCGAGCCAAGGCAGGCCTATGTGCACATTTATAAGCAGCTAACTGGTAGGTGTTCGTTTTTTTACTTAGACGTATCAGTGTCCTGATTCTATTATTTTAAGTTTAGTTCAGTGCCTAAAAAAAAGAACTATACTATAGTGTATACTTTTAATTAGGCATTTAAAAAAATGTAAACAAAACAACCACGTGATATAGTTCGTCAGCCAATAGAAGTAGACAGTGTTCTGATTCTATTGGCTGCCGTCAGTCGTCGTACGTCAAAGCTCGATAAAACAGTTTTGATTGGTTGTTACGTGATTTGGAATGTTTACATTTTTTTAAATACCTAAAAGTATAGACTATAACTGACAAAACTGAATTGAAACGCCTAAAACAGCTGCGCGTAGGGCGACCTAATCGCGGCAGCAACGACTTTCTCCATTGTTTGGAAAATGCAGCAGTGGTTTTTCTTACACAGAAATTGATGCTCTTTCTGATGAGCTTTGGTTTTTTGAGGAGGTCTATCATACTAGGTATCAGGTATCTGAGCGCGAGGCGTCTTTATCATGCTGCTGCCACTGATAAGGCCAATGACAGGCAGGTATAGTCCTACCCCTCCCCTGTTTCGAGGAACAAACGAAACCTGGGAGTCTTATCATACTAGAATCTGCATTTTAAAAATTTCTTCAAAAAAAATGTTTATAGGCCAGGTAGGACGGTGCAGGCCTGTATTGCAGAATCGCCATTTCGTGTTCTCCCATTAACGACGTGTCTAAATATATATAGCTCATCCGGTAGTCTTATCGATCTGGGTTTAGTGTCATGGGCTTGGGCTCCCCTACTAAAAGAAAGTATTTGCTTAAGTATTTAATTCGGTATATTAGCAAGTAGATTGCTGTTCATTATTTAATTACTGATCAAGTAAATAAACGCAAACTAAGCTCAAGTAGTTACATTATTCCCAAACTAAGCTCAAGTCTTAGATTATTGTAATTGTTAGGTAAGTCAGTGGTGTGGGAGCAGGCGTGCGCGCTGCTGGAGAAGCGGTTCAACGAGCTGGGCCCGCGGCGGACGCCGACCGTACTACTCGTCGACGAGGTGAGTGAGGTCACCGATACACACGTCAACCTTAACGCCTTACGTCAAATTCAAGATCTCTCTCGCCAAACATGTTTCTTATGCTATGCAAATTACAACTTAATTGATACGAAACAAAGACTCTTTTAATCTTGAACTTGTTTCGGGTGTGGCCGACGCCGGCGTCAGTGGCACGACTTTTAGTTGTCGGCTAGAGCCGACTATGGTGTTCAAAAGGTTAAACTTATCAGACCTAGGAATATACGGGGCAAAACTAAATGACAGCTAGGAATTGCCTATAACGATAAACTTAACTATCGATGCTTTTCCCATATACTAGTGATCGCTCCAAGTTTTGATTGTAAAAATAGTTTATCTTATAAAGTATGCAAATTAAACAAAACGCAATATAATTCTGGTTATTCTTTATTTTAAAAAGATTTATAACTTTCACTCATGTTCTTACTCCGAACAAATTCTAGTCGTTTATTTTAACAATAGTAAATGGGACAGTCATTCTGAAATTCACAATACGGAAAAAACATATGATGATGATGAGTGAAAGTTAAAAAAATCCTTTTAAAATAAAGAATAACCAGAATTATTTTGCTATTTTGTTTCATTGCATACTTTCAATCAAATTTTATTTTTACAAACAAAACTTGGAGCGATCACTAATATATGAGAAAAGCATCGATAATTGAGTTTATCGATGTAGGCGATCTCTAGCTGTCATTTAATTTTGCCCCGAATATTCCTAGGCCTGCTTATAACTTATAACGTTCCCCTTTTTTTGTCGGGGCTTAAAAATGTTACAACTACACACCATTTAATAAATGGCCGCAGGCTTCTCAAATCTTCATGTGGCACCACACCACGACATGATGTGCGATGTTTCCAGCTGGACGCGCTGTGCACGCGGCGACAAGACGTCTTGTACAGCGTCATGGAGTGGGCGGCGCACGACAAGGCTCGGCTGGCGGTGCTCGCCGTCGCTAACACTATGGACCTGCCCGAGAGGGCGCTCGCCGCGCGCGTCGCTTCTCGGCTTGGTGAGACCCTATCCTCGTAAGGCCTGGTGTGCAACAGGATGTACATAATCAAGGCTATTTAATTTGAAATGTGTTGAAATGGGATGAGGTTTACTTTCCTATCTTAACCCTTCAGGTGTCCTACGCAAAACATGTGTGCGTACATTTTTTCACATTACGTGACTTATTACAGATGTAATATGTAGATGATGTAGATTGGTCGAATAACTTCGTATTTATCTTGCTTTCTCAGTTGGCTTATTGATGGGTACTGAAGCTAATTGAGAAGGCTAGATAAATACGAACTAATCCGACAAAAAACGATGGGAAAGGATTATTCACTACATCTGGGGGGTTATTATGACATAGTTATGCAATTCTGTTTACGCTGAGAGAAAAGGACAGAGCTATATAACTGCCATAGCTCTGTCCCTTACACTCACCGTAAAATGAAGTGCATAGTTATTTCATAATAACCCACCTGTACATCATTTTGACATATCGCTTGACGGGTTAATAAACTGAAAAAATTATTATTGATATGAAATAAAGTCTCTTCTAATCTTGAACTTGTTGACGGCCAGAGCCGTCAAATCTGTGCCGTTCAAAAGGTTAAAAAAGTTGTTGTTGTCAATTTGACGTGTAATTCCTCAGGTCTGACTCGACTGACGTTCCCGCCGTACACTCACGCGCAGCTCCAGCGTATCGTGGCGACGAAGCTGGCGCGCGCGGCGCTCTCCGCCGACGCCGTGCAACTTATCGCCAGGTATTGTGAAGAGCATGACTGCTACAAACATTCGCGAAGAGCGTTAGTACATTTACTTGTTTAACTTATGAGGCTTTTGTCGGTGGAGCGTTGCCGTCTTTTCTCTATTCTCTGCCAGCTTTTCCACGTGATACGACATGGCCTTCTGTCATATTTGTCTAGAAACGTGAAAGGAGTACTTTTGTGGTGATGTAGAGGTGCATAAAGGGTTTATTAAATTTTAACTACAGCTTAGCGAGCTCAGTATTTAGCTATATAAAGGCATACCATACCATACCATACGCGATATGTTGCTAATTTTGGGGTTCGCGCTTAGCAGGAAATTTATCTGCATTACACAAACAGTTAGGAAAATCATTTTTTAATAGCTACAAAAATAAATAAGATATAATTGTACAAAGATTTGTTCCTATCTCTTTTTAGCAAAACATAATTTAACATGGAGTTTATATGGCCGCACCCAGGCCGACCTGTTAAATAACGTCACAGTGCACAAAGGGTATCCTAGTCTAATCGCTGTCTTATTAGCAGTTTAAAATGCTTGTATCATCTGCAGTTCATGGCCGATTTTAATTTTAATTTCACTTTTGGTGATCACTTTTACGTTATTTTCATATTTTGTTGAGAAATGCGATGAAAAAAAAACCTATTATTATCAATATTTTAGAAAAGTAGCAGCAGTATCAGGTGACGCGCGCCGCGCCCTGGCGCTGTGCTCGCGATCGCTAGAACTGGCGCCGCCGGGGGAGGTGGCGGGGCTGCGCGAGGTGCAGCGCGCGCTGGGCCGAG